>CAMZMU010000113.1:2998234-3503845 GCA_947311845.1 Poa pratensis
AGCTACATAATATCAAGCACACAAGCAGCGATCTTTTGGTCCTCGTAATACATATAGAAGTTTCAGAGCATTTCAGACACAACCTAGTAATATATTACCTTTTCCGTGACAGCGAATTCAGGTTTCTCAGACACGGTCGTCTACTTCCTCGTACATCTTGAGGATCTGCACGCATGCAGCCAGAGGGGTGTCCTTCTGGAAACCCAAAGCATTCGCCAACCGAACGTTGGAGCTGACACCGTTGTTGTTGTTCAGGAAGACAGGGGCCCTCTCTCGCCCCGCAACTAGCTTGGCACACCCCATGTCTGGGCTGCTGACAAGGACAGACTCGCAGAGCTCATGCTCGTGTTCATCGTCCACGGGGATGTTGTAGGTACCAGTGTGGTCGGTGTGACCCTCGAAGCTGCATGTCTTGGCCCCGGTCAATTTTGATTTGCACTCAACTCTAACCTTTGCTCCTGTGGAAAGAAAGAATGTCGTCAGTCATAATTGGCAGAATAAGATATAGGTCAAGTAAATAGTCGGTATGCTTTTGGTCAACGAGCTTGGATCAATATGAGTTTCGATAAGCAATAGTAATTGTTAGCTTTCTCAAAATTTCGGCCTTATATGCATATACTACACAAATGCAAACTTATCGTTATTAAAACTTCAGCTTTAGTTCGCAGCGTTTTCCAGTTGTTTGTTACCAACCAGGCAAAAGTAAAGATCTAAATTTAAATAACAACAAGTATGGTTAAAAGTCGTAAACAACTTTGTGCTCGAGACACACTGAACCTTCGCTGGTCTGTTCTATCAGCAATGCTAATTTCTGCCAAGGCTTTTAAGGCCTATTTGTGGAAGATAGTATCTGTTGTGGACTTACAGAACACCAAGAGCAACAGTGTTGATGGTTTACTAGGTACATCTGATATGATGTATGGATGTGAAAGCAGCATGGAATGTGCATTCATGATACATATGTACAACAAGTCCAGGACATACATGCATGTGTCCGTCATGGAGCCTAAGAACAAGTGCATGAACTCGACTGTCATAGCAACTCCTATCCTAACGTAGCATAACTCTCTGAATGTCTACATCACTGTCATCAGCCTGATATACAACATTGTTTTAGTTCCTGCTTATGTGATGTACGCAATTTTTGTTTTCTTTCTTTCCTTGTTCTCTAGAGTCCACAATAAGAATTAGGATGACAGTCCATGTCTTTGGAGTCGAGTTGAATTCAGTTATATCCTATCATGTTTTTCTTTTTTATAAATCAAGAAAAAACATTTCTCTCCTGTCTCTTTGATTTGCTCTCGCATAACCCTTGTAGTTCCGTCATACCAATTTGTATTTATCCCCTTCTAAACCCACAACCCTCTTCAAGCCATGCCAATGTGAACCCAGTTCGAATCATAGGATACTAGAGAACTTCTAGCTATTCTTTGCTTAATTCATAAGAGATACAACAAAGGAAGGGCTTACGATTTACTGGTACTCCAAAGGAAGTGCTACAGAGTACTAACACAGTATCAGGGAGTACCACAACTTCAAGGGTAAAATAGTAATTGAGGAAGAAGTCAGCCACTAAAATTATAACATCAGCGCTTTGATCAACCTCTCATGTGGATCCAGTAGATAGGAAATATTGGCCTTGCACAATTTTTTTATTCCTCTTGTTGCTGTGAAATGCTTTTTATTATGCACAAAACTCAATGACTCGTCGTCCTTAAAATTAATATTAATCTTCTAAAGACTGGTGGCCGTAGTCCACTAGTCCGTAGAAACGACCAGCAAAGATTAAGATGGGATCGGCTTCTTTCTTCAATTATGTGACGGTAATTATGATGGGATCTGCTTTTTTCACTGACAAGGATCTCTTTAGTACAAAAGTTTTCCATCAGGTCTGGTTAACATTTCAACAATGAGATATGGCCACCTGCCCCAGCGAAGTCGGCTGCCGAGGGCACAATACACAGTTGCGGAGGTGGAGGCAGATTCTCAGTTGTGGAAACATCTCCCATTTTTTCCGAATAGGAGGCATGCCCTAGCCTCTGCATCGATTGATGCACACAGCCATTTTATTGCGAAGTTTATCGTCGATTACAAAAGAAATAATAAAAAGGAAACGCACGCAATAAAGAATACATGTAGCACTTATGCATCACTAGTTCTGTTGCTAAATCCCCAGCCAAATTGGTTGAACAAAGCCCAAGCTATAATTTCCAAGTGGTTGCACCCATAGGGCCACTTCTTTTTAGGCTTATGGGTGGCTTCTAGGTGGCAGACAGCAGAAGCAGAAAAAAAGTGTCCGGCTGGTGGATTGCTTCTCTGGACCGCGAAGCTGCCATCGTGTGCAATCTGAGAAGCGAGCGCGAGCCAGTTTCCCGAGCTTCTGCGGCTAGAAGTGAACCGGTATACTGCTCTGCCCCTGCGTTTGCTTGTTTATTACAAGGTAATGCCACTCCACCGAAGCTCTGGTCCGACAGCAGCAGCAGCAGCTGGTCCACCACGCCACGGCTGGTCCACCACTCCTTAAGCATGTACGTCATGGATTTGTGCAGCCTGGCTGCCTGCTTGCGGTTCAGCTGAAACGATCGATAATCAATTGGAGATATGTGTGTTTGCTTACCTCTCAGCTCATGTACGTGTATGTGTGGCGTCCATCCATTCACCTTATTAAGTGCACATTTTTATTTTTATTCTTGCTCATTTCTAGACTCAACATAACAAATAAACCGAAATATAGCTTTTTTAAGTACACATATCAAATCTAGGGGCATTCTAGACAAATCACAACTAAACACAACAAATAAGCCAAACCTTCAGAAGCCGAAAAGAAGGCTCCAGACAGTTTATAGTAGCTTCTACCCACCACAGTTTTTTCCCACCAAAATCCATAAGTAGGCTTCTGCATAAGCAGAAGCTTAAAAGAAGTGGCCCATAGTCCAGAATCTCCCATGCCTCCATACTTGAGTACCATGATGCCCTAAAATAACTGCTGTCTGGATCCATACGTATGTGTTGATGTGGTACCATCTTTTGCTATGCTCGTAGGATAGATTTAAGTGGAGCAGAAATTGATCTGCTTTATGTGTGTGATACATTGCTACTTCATTCTAGACTGTTTGAATGTACGCATGCCTTACATAGTGTGCTTGATTTCTTGCACTCTTTGGCCTGCTAACAGCACATTGACATCATGTTGCCTACAGCGTAAGAATCCTGTCGCATCTATCCCCAACCAGACATGCACGCCAAACACATAAGAATAAAGATATCTGGTGATTCAACGACTTGCAATATTATCAAACACAGGGCCCATTCGCACAAAACCAACGGCGAAAGACAATCAATGCATACAAGATCTTCGAGAAAAGTAAAAGTTAAATTTCTGTTTTACATAGGACAGGAGTGTGCTTGTACAGGTTCCACTAAAACAGTAGGTCTGTTTCACTCACAAGATGTCCTCCAAAGTTGAACTAATAAATTGGGTAATCACAGGTGAGCTGTATCTGTCCTAACTCCAATTCAGAATGGTTTTGTGTCTTAGTCAAGTTGAACCAAGATTAAATGGGTCATTGCAATGTGCAGAGTAGTCAGATCCACCAAATCATGTTAAGTTGTTGCATTTTATTTTATAGCAGGGCGACTGTACTACACTTCGTACAGATTTAAGTCAATATACTTACCAGCTTTAACTTGTGCACAAAGCTATCCTAAAGATCTAACAAACTTCCAAAACTAACGGATCCAAGCACCAACCACTAGCTACTTCCTCGATGCATACGCATCCACATCGGCATATCAGATCTCAGGGAAAACGAATAGAGATCAACATATATTTATGATAATTCTCTTCGTGTAGTTGCTACTCGGTGCTTGCTAATCGAATCAAGCAACATTCCAGTAAAACCTCATTTGAAGGAAGGAAAAGAAACATAAAAGGGATAAAGGGACAGTGAAGCGGTGGGGAAAGGCCCCAGACAGACATACTCTTGTGAAAACTATGCAACCGTAATGGATCGAGGGAGAGAGAAGGGAATAAATGGATGTGGCATACGTACCGGCGATGTAGGTGGATGCCGGGGTCTCAAAGCCGGCGCGGCAGGTGTCGCACCAAACGCTACCGCGGACGATGAATTGGGCACGGGGCGAGCGGAGATCGCGGTACGCGGAGGCAGACGATGCCGCGAGCGCGCACAGCACGGCCGCGAGCAGGAGGGAGGCGCGGAGGGACGCCATTGCAGTGGACTGGGATTCAGTGACTGGCTGTAGGCCAGTCACACCGTAACTGGATCTCTATCCACCCTACATTTTCCATCCAACGACTCCAATCAAGCGATTCTAAAATTTTGCTAAATTTGTCTTTTTTGCTGCGCTCAAAATACAAAGTATTTTTGATTGAAATTTTCGTACTTACAACATGATTCGCGTTGGCAACATGTACAATTTTTTGTTTTGAATTTTTTGATGATTTGAAAAATATCGCGGACAGGGACGCGCAGCTGGTGGCGGACTATCGCCGGAGGCATCCGCAAGAAGCCGCCGCCGAGGTGGAGCTCTTGGCCCAGTACGCGAATGAGCGGGCGGAGCGGAGGTTCGAGCGGCGGGAGCTCCGGGCCCAGCGGCGCCAGCGCAAGGCCGAGGCGGAGGCGCAGCTCAACAACACCACCTGGGAGGAGGAAGACCCCAGGTGGGAACATCTGTGGTCCGAGATCTCCGATATGTCCGAGAGCTCGGACTCCGACTTTGATATCTAGTTAGCTTAATGTAGTCTGTTAGTTTAGCAATGTAGTCTGTTAGTTTAATCGAGTATGTTAGTCTATGTTTTAGTCAACGAACGTTCATCTGTTCGTTCTAATAATAAAATTTTATTTTCAGTCCATCTTTTGATTCGGTTGTATATATGTTTGATGCAAAATGTTGTCTGTGCTGCACGCTGTGGAATTTTTTAGCGCCGCTGCTGGAGCAAAAATTTTAAGCGCGCGCTGGAATATAGCGCGTCTGTTAAACCAAAACAGGCGTCGCGTGCGAGAAATCGCAATTCTGGCGCGGCAAAAAAAAAATAGCGCGCCGGCGAGTTGGGCGTCTGTTGGAGATGCTCTAAGCATTGCAAAGCAGTCACACGATTCCTAAACCGCAAAACCACCACCGATTGATGGTAACAACGATGTGTGGACTGGCGAGCGGCCTGATTCATAGGTATAATTGGTCATTAACTTGTCTAAAGCATAGTAGTCACAGATAAAGGTGCACTGAATGTGGTTAGGATGACTCCAACGGGGCGACGCATCGAGTCCGCGCGTGTCCGTTCCTGTCCGTTGGAGCCAAAAACACGGCCCAACGGGGCGACGTAAACGGACCGCGGTCCGTTTTTCTGTCCGCCGCGACGCATTCCTGGCCCAAATTTGGGCCACCGATGCGTCGGCCCCGGACGCGCGGCGGACCGCTTTTGTGTCCTCCTCCAGTCCGCTCTCTGGGCGAAATTCACACTTCGGCCTCTCCTCCTCTCCCAAAACCCCAGTCCACATTCCAGCCATAGCCATGGCCGACGCTGCCTCCGACGCCGCCGCCGAGTTTGGACCTGCCGCCGCCGGCATCGCCGCTGGACCTGCGCCCCAAGCTAAAAAGAACTAAAGAAGGAACTCACGGCAGAGCAGAGGGCCGCAGAGACCAAGAAGCGGGGCGTCCGGAGGAAGAGGTTGAAGCAGGACCAGCTCGACGCCGCCAAGAAGGCCGCCGCCGAGCAGCAGGGCGAGGCGAACGAATCTGACCTCGTGTCCAGGGCCGCGACCGCTGCCCTCCTCCTGATTGGGATTACCCCGACCGCGGTCGGGGTCGCGACTGCGGCGGCCAGCTCCAACGCCTCGGCGGCACGACCGCCAAGGTCGAGATCTTCCGCGACGGCAGCATCGCCTGCGTACGGGTACCTCCCGGGAACCATGCCGCCGCGGGTTTCCCCTACCTCAGCCGATTCCGCGGTCGAGGTACCTACCCTTGATCTCAACGCGGCCGCTACACCATTGGCCTCACACTCGCCCGCGCCGTAGACTGCGGCAGCGCGTGCAGCTGCCCTGGCAGTGGTCGCCGCCCAGGCCGCACGTAACCTGTTCGGCGATTTGCCCAGGCCGTCGCCGGGTGACCCTAGGTACTATGAGGAGGAGGAGGAGGACGCCTACGACGGGGAGGACGTCCTCCAGAACATGGTCAGGGACAACAATCAGTATGCCGAGGACGACTACAATGCCGGAGAAGATGAAGTTCCGCCGACCAGCCCCGATGTGATCAACATCGATGTTGAGCCGGTTTTTGATGACGAGCTCGATACCCAAGCCCAGGACATGAAGAGGAAGATCAGCCAAAGGGGCGCCTCATTCACGCCCGAGGAAGACGTGCTCATTTGCGAGTCCTGGGTCGAGGTTGGAACCAACCAAATTCTCGGGGCCGAGCAAAGAGGAACGACATATTGGGGGCGGTTCACCAAGCGCTACAATGAGTGCAGAATCCTTCCGCCCAATAACATTCAAACGCAGCGGACCGAGGTATCTATCTCCAAGAGGTGGCTCCACATACAAGCGGAGATGAGCAAGTTTTGCGGCTCCGTTGAAAACGTTCAAGCCCGGCCGTAAAGTGGCTATGGAGTGAAGGAATTGGTAATTCCTCTTCCCTTCTTATTCATTTTCGTTGCAATGATTTTGGTTGCTATAACCTTGTATGCACATGTGTTGCAAGCTTTGGAAACCTTCAAGGCTCAACATAAGAAGACCTTCAACTTGACCCATTGCTACCGGGCACTCAAGGACCAACAGAAGTGGAAGGACCTCTACGCCTCCCTCAAGCAAGATGGACAGCCAGATGATAAGGAAGAGGGCACAACGGAGAAGGAGGGGAGGCCAAGGGGGAAGAACAACTCGAAGGCCGAGTTGAAACATGATGCAACAACCCTTTCGTTGCAAGCGACATTGAATGGGTTCCTATCCCAAAAGGACAAGTCATGTGACAAGAAGGAGGAAAGGAGAGAATAGGAACGCCTAGAGAGAGACGTCTTCCAAGCTCTTCTTCGAATTGCAGAAGAAGAGGCTCGATATAGACGAGGAAAACGCTCAGACTAGAGCCAAGGAAGCCGAGGCAAGGGCCAAGGAGGCCGAGGCTAGGGCCAAGGAGGTCGAGGTAAGAGCAAGGGAAGCCGACGTGAAGGAGAAGGAGGTCGAACTGAAGGCCAAGGAACTTGATCTCGCCTTACGCGCCGAGGAGGCCAGGATCATGGACATGGATCTCTCGGCCTTCACCCCTAGGAAGAAGGCCAACTACATGAAGAAGCAAAGGTACTACATGGACCAAGATTGATCAAATCTCGGTCCTTCTATTTATTATGTTGCATGCCGGTGCTGAACTATGGCCGATATGGCCGGAAAAACATGGCCGATGGCCGGGATTTGTATATTTTGGGTATGTATCCAGACATGGCATGTGTGAGGCCGGGATTATGTTTTTTTTTGCTTCTTATACTTGTTTTGTTGAAATGTGATCAAAAACCCTGGCCTAAAATGATCAAAATGATCAAAAACCCTTGCCGGGCGGACTCAATGCGTCGGCCCCGTTGGGTGCAGTGGCCGGAAAGGGGTGGACCTGGACCGGACGCGCATCCTTTTGGCGACGCAAATGGACCAAACGCGTACCAAACGCGTGTCCGTTTGCATCGCCCCGTTGGAGTCATCCTTAGGAGCAACCGGCCTTCCATACTGTTCGTGTGTTTGCCTGCTCCAGTGGTGCTGTGCATCTGCCATCTCAGTCACGGAACCAGCGTCGTCGTTTGCAGCGGGCATCGGCGCGGACGGTCACATGATGCGCGCGGGGCCACGTCTATCTATGCACGCACCCGCGGTACGGTTACCCCTACGACTGGCTCAAGCACTTCCCCTCTGCCGATCGACGCGGCTTTTCTGTGTATGCTTGTTGCCCTCGATTCATTTCATTTCCTCCGTGAGGACTGGCTAGCTGATATTAGGGCTTTCTTTGATCACAGCATTACAAAACATAGAAATAGGAAAACTCACGAATTTAACAGAATTATAGGTACAAAATAATGGAATGCAGAATATAGAAAAACTACAGAATAATCATTTGGATGGAACACTAGAAAAACACAGAAAAAGGGGATCGATTCTACATGAATGAGTGTAGAGAAGAGTTTAGATTGAATCTTGAAATTCCTATGATATTGAGGTGTAGAAATGCAAGCCATAATTTTTTTAAATGTGTCATTTTTTTATCCAAAGGAGTTTCCACTCGTACAAAGCGACCCTATAGACATGGGTCAAAACCCTCGTCGAAAATGGAAAGAGACTATGTGTTCCTATGCCGGTCACTGATATGATGTGCCTCATCTATAACGAAGGCAATAACCATAACCGATGAGCACAACTATTGGCAACGTTCGTCCGTGTTTTTGTTTCTTAAGATATGACTCATCAGTAACAGATTTTCATGTTCAACTCGTTTAAACTAATTTTTTTTAGTTTGTCTATTAGGGATATACATTTGACATCACATACATCAATAACCGGAACAAAATCTTTACACAACATACACATATCTTACTCAATGTAACCGCCAATTCAGAACATACAGTAGATGTTGACAATAATAAACAAGTTAGCTACACTAAAGACGGTTGCAAGTGAAATAGGCTAAAACAGAAGAAAGTCAACTATGATAAAACTAGTGGGTCTATGCTAAAACAAGTTCTCTAAGCTACATCCAGTGGATGATACCTTAGGCTCAACGAGAGACCCGTGGATTCGTTTGTGTGCAACAGATCTGGGCGGCGAGGAGGAGGCCGCGCCGCTCGGAGGAGATGAGGAGGCGATGATGTTGGTCGCGAAGCTCGGAGGAGAGGCGGAGGCTACGATGTCGGCACGAAGATCAGAGGAGAGGCACGGAAGCGCTGCTGGCTGTGCCGCTCGGAGGAGACGCGCAGCCGCCGCGACACCGTGTTCAAATAGGGGATAGTGCAGGAAAGAGTGAGAGTAAAAGTGAAAGGGTTAGGATTTGCCGTTTAGGAGAATTTATAACACCAATACGACATCGGAAATGAATATTCTAGATCACCGTTTCCTTTATAAATTTGCAATAACAAATAGTACCTAGATCACTGTTTCCTTTGTAAAGCTAGCACTACTACTTCTACTACTAGCTCTGGTTTGGTTCAGTTCATAGGTCATGTGTGAATATACCACTAGAAAATTTAGATGTTATATTTTTAGTTGGTTGTTATGAAATTCATATTACATTGGCAAACTTACTGATCTAAGAATACACCGGCTTTATAAACCATACCTGCGCCTCATCACCAACGTCGTGGTCACCCTCCTCCTCCTCCGTCGCCGCCTCCGCCTCCTCCTCATCCTCTCCTCCTCCGTCGTGTGCTCCTCCTCCTAATCATCGTGGTCGTCGGCATGGCTGTCGGCGTGGTCGCTCGGAGATGATGGGTCGGGTACCAAGGGGCTCTCCTTCATACCAGGGGACAAAGTCCTCCTGATTTTCCGCGCTAGCATCATCGCTAGTGACTTCCTGAAACCATCAACCGACAATTGTTGTAGAGAGAGAATTAGAAGAGAACGAGAGAGAGAAGTGTTCTTTTATTGATAGTAGCGTGTAGTTCAATTTCCACTTAATTTCAACCGCATTTAAACAGGCGCACACCCTCTACAAATCATTCTTCTTGTAATGTACATGCACTCTTTTCTTCACAATGTACTCTTATCGCGCCTTTGAGTTCAACAACTGTCAGGAATACAATGCCAATGTGAAAATTCCCTTCTTCCATGTCCTAAAACTTTTGAGTGTCACTTTCTTATTAATTTCTGTTGGGAATATGCCCTAGAGGCAATAATAATTGTTATCACTAATATATGTTTCATAATTAATTCTTTATGTTCTATGCTACAACTGCTATGGTCTCTGAATATGAGATTCAGAAGAAAACCCATACACACGTGTAGAATAATAAACACCAAATAAGGTCCTAGTCTTGACTCTAGAGACTAACTCATTGATTGTATGATGGCCTTGTCTTGGTCATTGGTGTTATTTATACCGACAACAATGGGAGCACATTGACTGGACTACCCCATCATTGATATACTATGAGATCTTATCGCCATAGTGATTAGTAATATCACATATTAGTTATCGTGCACATGTGTCCTTTGACCATGTGGGTGTTAGGTTATGCATATTCGAATGGTTACTCTAGCTCTGTCCAACACTAGTACAGAACGACACATCGGAAATGGGCCAAAAACCCCTTCGGCAACGGAGAAAGGGTCCGTGTCCCGACCCTGTCACTGATGTGAAGGCCTTCATCGGTAACGGAGGCAAAAAACCGTCACCGATGAGGCATAAGTTGGCTACGGTTGCGGACCCATCTCCGTTTCCGATGTATCGGTGCATCAGTAACGGAGATTCTATTTTACTCGTTTGCATTGAGGTTCTTTCAGAAGCCTACAGGAGCAATTCGGTTGCCAAATTACATTCAAAATCTCACAGCAGAAGCACAAAGTTGCTACCAAATCCATTCATAACGTATATAAGAATTGTCATCATTACATAGCATCAAAAGATGAGTTACACATGCCTCGCTAATCCTATCATTCTCATGCCTCCCTAAACTTAACTTTTATGACACTCCACTCTTCTCCAGCTCCACCTTCTTCCTCAGTTCCGAAGCGCCGAAAACGGAATTCGACCTAGCAAAAGACTCGAGTAGCGGTTTCATGCTTCTCCAAATCACATCTGCAGCCAAATTGCTACACACATACACAAAATAGATGGAGAAACTAAAAACAAGAAACCACACCGAGCTCGCAAGCCTCCTTAGCAAATTAATCTTGCCAAATTCTTCGTAGCGAGGCTTGCTCCATCTTGGACGGTGTCGCCGAAATATAATAACGTCACCGCTGTGACATTTCGGCCACACTGTCCAAGACACTCTTAATTAAAAAAGTGTTTTGAACAGTGCAGCGAAACGTCACAACAGCGACGGTTCACGGATATGATCCCACTTTGTATTTAGCTCTTTTAAAGCTTGTTTGGATCTGCATGGCGCTTCTGCATATAAAATACATGGATGTCTAGTTAGAAAAGAGCCAAATATGATGCTACATGACATAAATACAATTTAAGATGAAAACAGTTTACACCTTAAGCGCCTATATCCGTGTGCTTGCTGTCCGATCGAAACGATTTGGAGGCAGAACTTGAAGGTGATGTTACCTTCAATTGCCTCACCATTTTTATGCATTGTCGCCGAAATATACTATTACTTCATACACTAGCTACACAAAACCATAACGAGGATTAGCACATTGACAAAGGGTTGAAATTAATCTATTAGACTTCAAATACTAAAAACAAACACAACACAATACTAGACTTCAAATACTAGACAAGTTGAAGGTAATGTATTCATCATCGGCAGTACTAAAAACAAACACAACACAATACTAGACTTCAAATACTAGACAAGTTTTATATGCTACTTTAAAAAAAATGTAAGATCTAGTGTTGAGGGGTGTATTCATCATCGGCAGTACTACAATACTAGACAGAACACAATACTACAATACTAGACAGTACTACAATACTAGATCGGTAGATGCTACTTTAAATAAAATGTAAGATCTAGTGTCGAGGGGTGTATTCATCATCGGCACTAGACAGAACACAATACTAGACTTCAAATACTAGACAAGTTTTCTGTGCTACTTTAAACAAAATGTAAGATCTAGTCGGCTACATACCCGGGGAAGATGCACGGCAATAGACCAGTAGATCCGCGTCGGCGACATACTCGGGGAAGATGCGGCGGCTCGCCGACGAGCCGCTGGGGGGGATGCGCGGCGGCTCACGACGCGCCGCTGGGGGGGATGCGCGGCGGCTCACGACGCGCGCTGGGGGAAGATGCGCCGACGCGCCGCTGGGGGAAGATGCACGGCGGCGATGCCGGCCGGACGCGCCGCTCAGATCTGCGAGATAAGGGTTAGGTCTGGAGCCGCCGCCACACTATGACTGTGGAGTGAGAGTGAGAGTGAGAGCGAGAGCGTTAGGGTTGCCGCAGTGGCACATTTATAGCATATAACATCGCAAACGGAGGCGATAAACAACCGTTTCCTCTAATTTCTTCACTGACACACTGGGCCTACTTACAAAGGATCGATAGAGTAATTGAACTAACTATCTACTCTACTTGTTCTGCTTACGCCCTGCCTCCGCGCCATTGTCATCCGCGGCGCGGCGTCGCTTCTTGCCGGTTGCCTTTTCCTCAGGCGCGTGCTCCTCCTCCTCTCCGGCTCGTGCTCCTCCTTCTCCGGCCGTGCGTCCTTCTCCGGCGAATCCTCCTCTCGCGCCTCCTTCTCCGGAGCGTGATCCTCCTTCTCCGGCGCGTCCTCCTCCGGCGCCTCCTCCTCCTGGCGCCTCCTCCGACGCCTCCTCGTCGTCATCGTCGTCGTCGTCGTATTCTTCCTGGCTAGAATAATACGGCTCCGGCGGGTCCTCCGGCTCCTCTTCCTCCGGCGACTCGTCCTCTTCGGAGTCGTCTTCTCCTTCGCGTGAAGACGGCGGGTCCGAGTCGTCGGAGTCGTCTTCTACAGAGCGTGAAGATGGCGGGTCCGAGTCGTCGGGGTCCGAGTCCGGCGGCCCGTCTTGATCCCACCATGGAACTTCACCGCGGTCTTCCGCGCTCGCGTCGTCGCTCGGGACTTCCTCGTTCTGCCACCAGGGTTCCTCCATGGCGGTTGTGCTAGTGTGGTAGATAATGTGGGAGAGAACGAAGGGGAGAATGCGGGACCTGCCTGGCTTCGCGCGGTTCCAGTCACATTTTATTAGCGTCGATCAGGCGGTTCCAATCCCTCGTGAATTAAGCCGCATTGAACAGGCGCGCTTCCAGATTGCAACTGCAATTTCCCAAGCACATCGCAAACGGATATACATAAACAACCGTAGCCATAGAGATACATATTGGAAACGGAGACAAATTTATGACCGTTGCCAATACTTTTGGTAACGGAGATATAAAATTCTCCGTAACCAATGTTGACGAACCAGCCTCTGCCAGGCCTCGTCCGCAACGCCAAAATCGCGATTCTCTGTCGCCTAACTCCTGCCGTTGACATAGAGGGGTATCCGATGTGTTGTTCTGTACTAGTGCAACATCCCACGTAACAACATAACAGGGTGGTAATAACGGCAGTGTCTAGGTAATCCGGAGAGTGTGTATTGATCTTAATGATTCAAGACTGGGAATTGCTCCTCTGGCGATGGAGAGATACATCCAGGGCCCACTCGGTATGGGGGTATCCATTATCGTCACCGCTCGAGTTCATTCGTTTAACAGTGGGAATCAATATGGACGTCCACGTCTCCGCTATTTGTTATTGTCCGAAAGGTGTGTTCCAGGTCATGTCCACTTGGTATCGAACCTGTAGGGTCACACGCTTAAGTCTTCTTAAGTCTGTTTTGTATGTCGAAGGATTGGAACAAGAGAAAGAGTCACCAGAATGGTTTATGTGTGATCAAAATAATTTCGGAGAGAAGTGTTTCGGGAATTAAATAAGTGAACATAAAATGTCCTAGAGTCAAAGAAATAGTTTATACTACTATCTAAATATTTGGAGAGGAAACTGGAAGTGTTTCGGAGTCCCCGAAAGGTCCCGGTGAACCCTAAAAGGCCACGGAAGGTCCAGAAAGGTTTTAGATGCTTCTAGAATAATTTTGGAATATTCCAAGGGGTCTCATGGGCTGCCTACTTGGCTTAGCCTAGGATGGGGGACAGCTAGAAGGCCCAATAGGGAGGCGCACCCCCTTTGCTTGGGAGGCAAGCCACCTGGGGCGACTAGGGTTTGGGAAAAACCCCTTCACCATTGGTGCACCGGCCCCTGGGGTGGCCCCCCATGGGGGTTGTGACCAAGGGAGGGTTTCCCCTCTGTCCTATATAAATAGGGGAGCCCCTCCCCTCTCAACACACACGTTGGATCTTTGGGGTTTTTGAGGTGTCCTCTCCCTTAGATCTATTTTCTCGCTCCCATGTGTTGGGATCTTCACCTTGTATACACCAGAGTATACTTATTCCTAGATGAAAAAGTTCTGCTGGACTGGAAGAGACATACATGTGCAAACTCTCAGAGGGATCATACATTTTATCCTATTCGAGTTAGCTGCTAACGTCGGAGTTCCGGGCGACGGAACACTAACGAACTGGAGCGGGGAGTTAGCGACATCCTCAATGCTAGCCTTAGCTGTGAGGATCTATATCTGGCTTCATCAACATCTACTTCCGTTGCACGGTGTCGGTATGATAACTAGATCATCTCTCGCATGTATCTTCATGGATTGATCTTGATTGTTACGAGCAAGGCAAATTTTTTGTTTTCCATCATGTAACCAAACAATATCTTTCTTCCTTGCTTGTAAATTTACTTCCACTTCTTCTGCTTAGTCAACATCTACAATGTTTCAATCTTGCGGCTCTTCCAAATATGAATATGTACTGACTCAATTTAGATTTCTTTTTTTTTGGCTGAAACTTTTCATCTACCCATTCATCAAAAAAGACATCATCATCTGCTGTAAACTCATTACAGAGTCGGCCAGTATGAATCACATTCATTGTCTTCACTCTCATTATCTGTGCCATTGGGGGTTTGTTCTTCTACCACCAGCTCCCTCCTACTTTTTCTCAGCACATGTCCAATATTCTGCTGCTGCCTTGGTGGAACACTGTTGTTGTCTTCATCGGTACTGCCTGCATGACACTGGTTCAAATTTTCTTCCTTAACTTTCACCTTATACCTACAGGACCTAGGGTTCAACACGGGAGGCAAATCAGATGTACAAGTTATTTTTGAGTATCATCTAGTACAAGGTCAAAGGTCATATCCTGAGGGTTTAGAAACATATGAAAATATCGAAACTTTGGAACAACAATTATGCTCAAAGTGTTAGTATCACAGTCCACAATGTGAAGTTCTGTATCTAGGTTATTTGCAGGGAGCTGGCAACACGAAATGTAGATTTCTAGTTTATTATAACCTAGCAGCTACATAAAATATAGGAGCTAGAGAGTATACCATGTGTGTACTTCACATCCATCAGGAATACCAAATTTGCCATCGACATACGTCTTGGATGAGCCAAATCAATCCAACATAATTGATTTATATGGTGGATTGCTCCTCAAGTGATCCTAAATAACATGCAATTGTCAAAATATACCAACAATTTGTATTAAACACGAAACCAGTGTCACATGAGGGGATTAGGTTAGGTTCCCCGGGTCGCCGCATCTTGCTAGACAGAGGTGGGGAAAGAAACGAGACCGAAAGGATACAACTCAGGAGAGGGAACTTTTTGCAAATATCCACGTCTAGCCATTATCCCTTCTGGGCTCCACTTTCAACATGGTACTGGTTAAAGCTCCGCGCAGGCCTGTCGATGCTGGCCAGACCAGTTTAGGATTTCGGTTGTACCACAATTTACAATTTGAACGTATATTTTCAAAGATTTGTAACCTACTACTTCCTCTCCAGATTTCTAGCCACAATCCAAAAAACATACAGTCCTAAAACACCCACCTTTCAGGCCCAATCATATTAATTGTCTGTTAATTAGGACCGAATTAAACCACGCTTTCCTATTCTATCGGGTGTGAACATGATTTATGTGGGGACCCCGGACTAGCTGTCCGAAATACCCGATTACGCTCAACGCAACGATCCCGTGATCAGTCAGTCGTTGCACATAATCCGAACTGAATACCAAAGTTTACATCCATACAATACCGAGTTTTAAGTCTTACAAATCTGGCCATACAGGCCTAATTATACACAGGTGCCTTCAAGGGCCAAATCATCTTTATTCAGCGGAAGCTACGGTAGTAGGGCTAAACCATCTCGACAACACCCGACAGGCAGCTGACTTATGAAGATCTTAGTTCGCATAGACGTCGCCGAACTCCTCTTCAACGTAGGGCTCCTCGAAATCTGGCTAAGACAATAGCCAGGGACGAAACCAATATGAGTACATTTGATTGTACTCGCAAACTACCCCAACTTGAGTAAGCGCTAGAACTAGTTTTACTTCTTAAAAACTTTTGTTTAAAAACTTCTCCAAAATCTTTATTGAAAAGGGGTGAGAAGAAGAATATAGCTATCTTATAAGAAAACATCATTTTAACTGTTTTTCCGAAACTCCACCTCCTTCTGTCCAATTCTCAACATGATACCAAGCACGTCGCTACCTCAAACCAACTCATTGGCACAGGTACGAAATACCCTTTCCATTTCAACTTCCTTTCCAAACTCAACACTTTTATCAAAACTTGCACATGGTCTTAAAACAGCCTCCCAACTGTCCATATCCGAGGACTCGGCTATTCGAATAGTTTTTACCCTCTGCAGAGGTAGCACGCTTTTCCCACACCCATCCGGTCACTCATCGTGTCAGCCACGTCCCGCCATACCAGAGGTATGCGAAGTTGAGTTCCCGGCCATAGTCTGTCCTTTGCTCATGCTAGTATAGGACCCTGCCTTTACGACACTTTCCATCGACACTCAAATCCTCAGAAACTAAGTGTGAGGACTCGTAGTTCTGTCCGGCGGACCCAAGGGAGCCCTTCAATCCTCTTCCTCCGACATGTTCATACCGGCTTCCGGTAGACTTCAATGAAGAGGACCCAGGTCAGGGGGTAGGTCACCAAACCATCCCCTCATGGAACGAGGTCATCCTCGTTGTTGAGGCATCCAGTACTAACACGAGCAAATTATATGACTACGCCCGTGCCCATATGTGGGTAAATGTGGTCGCACCGGTTATTGGTTGGTCGCCATAGTGTTAGGACACAATGTGCACTTTTCCAAAACAACACCACCATTTTCCAACTTAATACCGACCTTTCGGCATTTCACCTTCATCCAAGTACCTCCAAAGGAGTTTTGAGAAACATTGTTTTTCCCAACTTATAGTTTTAAATAACTACCTTATACTTCTACATAAGGTGGCAAAAATAGTTTTTAGGTATTTTGCAAAGGGATTTTTTTTTCTAAAATCATTGATTCCTTGGAATAACTCTGGAGACTAAAATAGATGTATATAAATGCAAGCTCAGTGAAGTAGCTTGCCTTGCTCAGCAAAGTGACCCTGGTCTTGTTCTTCTGGTTCAACAAATTCCCCCTTCTCGCAAGTCCCGGCAACGTTCTCGTCTAAACGTCGTAAAACAAACAAGACACACAATTACCACACAATTTGACCAGGCAACACTAACACTCAAGCTGAACATCTACAAATACCTACTGGTCTATGGAAGTCAAAACAATTGAATTTAGTTCAATTTTTATTATTATTAATTTCAGAAACTAGTTACACACGAGTTAATCCACCATTTAATTTATGTTGATCACAAACATACATACTAAAAATTCTACAGAAAGCTACTGTCACACATAAGACAAATCAATTGGGTTTAATTTATTTTAATTAACCCTAATTTGCATATGATTTTATTATGACAAAAATCTAGTCACTCAAGTTTTAATACATATCTCATGTTCTGTTGATCACAAAATTATGCCAATTTAGGGATAGCTAAACTTGGCTAGTGCAAGTTCAACAAAATTGACCTAGGTCCAATTGGATTAATATTTATCCCTCTATAATTCTTTTACTACAGAAAGGTTCAAATCACTAATTGAATTACTAATGAGTTTCTGTTGCTCCTAAAATCCCACCAAGTTAGGAGTAGCTAACAATTTACAATACTAAACTAACAAAATTGGGTTCAACTCATTTGGACTTTTAAATCAACAACTAAAAATCATTTAGTCCAGAAAAGCTTCTGTGGCAAACTTTTAATTTATCTTAGCCTGTTAAATATTTTTGAGTGAGACCAACGCCAACGGCTAAATATTTTCATAACCTTTCCAGGGAATTTTATTTCATAGTTTTTGGACATCTAAAACAAAATCTACACGAGTTTTGGTGAGGTCCAGTGAGGAAACTCGAAACAAAGCGTTTTAAAGGGAGCAAAACATGCAACATGCATGCAGCCATTGATCAAAGGATCAACGGCCCAGGTTCGTCTTCAACCTCTCAACGGGAACATGCACAGGAGAGAGAGCTGGGCTGCTCGGGACGAGCTGGATGCTCACCGTGGGAGCTGTTAGGGGCGATGGGGATGGTGCAGGAGAGGTGCAGGGAGTTGGGGAAGGTTGTGGGAGGCGCTGGGCTTGCTGTCGATGGCCTGAACGTTGGCAGAGAGCAGCGCTGCCTCCCGGGGCGCGAGATGACGACGGTGACTCCGGTGATCCTAAAAACAAAAGATGAGGCCCATGAGATAGCTCGCGATTAGGGGGTCTCAGAGAAACGAAAATGGCGGAGGATGATTGACGAGGTTGCTCAGGAGCTTCCCGGCAAGGTGGCAGCCGCGAGAGAGGAAAAACTTTGCTCCTCCAAGCTAGAGCATGAGATAGCTCGTTTTGCTTGCTAGCGAGGGTGGAGTTGAGGTGAGGGAAACGGAGGAGCAAGTGTGGAGAGGAGGTGCAGCCTCGGGTGAGGTTTAAGTAGAGGTGGAGGCCGGTGCATGGTGGAAGAGGCTCACGGGGAGAGAGGTGGAGGCAGAGGAGTGGCGTGGTGCAGAGTGGAGTGAGGGAGGGAGCACGGCTGCAGAGAGCTGGGCAACGTGCGGGAGAGGGCATGGCAGTGGAGCACGGTGGCGTGCAGCAAGGTGGCGTGCAGCAAGGAGTACGGTGGCGTGCAGGAGAAAACATGGCCTCTCCTTCTTTTCCTTGCTTCACTGCCTCCTCTTCTCTCTTCCTTCTCTCTCGCTCAGGTCAACTCTAGGGCAAGCCAAAGGCTGGGTCAGAGAGGTGGAACACTGGGGTGTGGGGTGGACATGATACCCTCCCAAATTTCACTCAAATACAAACAAATTTGATCACTCAAAAATCTGCCCCGAAACAGTTTTCAGAAAATTCAGAAAACCAACTGGAAATTTTTCTAAGTGTTGAAAACTGTTAAAACTATCAAAAAGTTCATGCATGTTTGAAAGATCAAATGGACTCCAAATCTTTTGATTCAACTTGGGTTTTTAAAAACATGATAAGTACTTTCATAAACACATTTGTAATAATTTTAATAAAATAATTAAGATACTGAAAATATGTGATGAAAAGGGTACCAGGCTGTTTTTCAGAAAAACCTAGTTTTAGAAACTGCTAAGTCCAGGGACTGTTAAAATCAGTGAAAAGTTCAATCAAGGTTAACATAGCAAACAATCTCCAAATGTGGAAATTCCAACTGGGAATTGTTGACCATGTTACAATGATTCAGAAACACATTTTCAATAATTTTCGTAAAATGTGCAAGGCTAGGAAAACATGCTGAACATAAGGCACCATTCTGTTTTTCACTGGTTTTTAAAACAAACTGTTTTCTGTCTTATTTTCTTGCCACAAAAACAAGCATGCGTCTATTGGTTCCAAAACTCCAAAAATTGAAACTAAGGACATGGGTTTGCAGTCCACACATCAGAGAACAATGTCAAGCACAAAACTCACTAATTTGGATATTTTGGCTAATTAAAATCATGGGCTAAAATCAGATAGTTGGAAAGGTTTTTCAGGAATTTCAATATGGACTAGCCTTAGAAATTCCACATGAAATAATGGTGTTTTGGATCACAAGTCTCAGAAATAAGTTTGGGGTGTGAGACTGTCAAGATGATATTAAATACAGGAGGAAATGACCATTGCTTTGATTAGGCCACAAAGTGGAGATGGATGAATAAGCAAACAACTCCAAATCTTTTCAAACTTGATTTCATGATAAGGATGATATGGAGTAGATGAGATCCACCAAGGTGTACTTCCCAATCTTCCAAGATTTAACCAAAGGGGAAGGCCTAGAAATGAGATGGGTTAACAGGAGTGAAGGTGGGTTTCCCTTGATAGTTTTAGAGTTAAATAATTTTTTGGATAAGATGGATCAAGGTTCTAATGACTAGAGAACAACACCACACATAAACAATTCAAGGAATTCAATACAAGCAAGTCACATACACACCATGATCAACAACACACACAAGTCAGCACAATTCACACTACAAACATAAGGTCAACAGAGCAATGGGAAGTGAAACACAAGCAATAGTCAGGCATTTCAAAAAGTTTTTGTTGGTTCTGAAATTTGGGGTCTGGTAAAACTAGTTTATCTTGGTTTCCAAAATTTGGGATGTTACAGATCCTTCCCCCTTAAAATAAATCTCGTCCTCGAGATTTGTCCGGGGTATAGGGGAGTACGAGGGCACGGGTTTTGGGGTTGACTACTCTTCCGAGGTCGTTGCTTCTTTCAGTAAGGTCGCTATGTGAGATCTTAACAACTTGATGTTGCGAGGCCTTCTATTGGTTAGTTGTATAAGAATGTGGGTGTCTTTTATGACATCGAATTGCCTTAGTCATACAAGAAGAATTTGTTAACAAGGTAGCTAGTCTTGTCATCAAACTACTTTTCATATTCCAAAGGCTGAGATGTACTGAATTATCTGATGTTCCATTTATTTGTGTATGACACTCCATTGTTTGAGCATACAAAAGTGAATTGCTAACAAGTTCATGAGGCTTGTTACCAAACTACTTCTATATAACACGAACAGTGGAATATCACATTATTTCTAGAGAGGTTAAGAAAAATGGATTCTGATATAAGAGTTTCCAAATACTCAATGATAGTCTGGTATATTGCTTCTTTGCCAACCTAAGGGATCTCTCTTCAATGTCTTCTTGTCGTAGTTCCTCCTTCTGGCGGTCTCTGAGCTTGAATCTTCGTAGAAATTCTTATGCACTCCTTGAATTCCGCTAGTTGCCAATCTGAAATGAGTCTCCTTATGTCCTCGTTTCTTGTCAAGGTTTGCAGTCCTAGATGATTAGTTGGTACTATCAAGGACTTTGGTCAAATGTTAATCTAAAGTTAGGTAAGATAAGTTAGTGTGGTATTCTTGTAATTTCACAATTTAATTTTGCGAGGTGAGGCTCGTGCCTTCACGAGGTTGGCATAAAATTGCAGTTTCCTTCGAGATCTTGACACACTTGCTCCAGATGGTGCATGGATGGCTTGTTGGTTGGGTTGCAAAAATCTCAGGCTATTGGGTTAAAGATCGGGGGTCTTTTGGTATCTTGCGGAACTGTCAATTCTCACGGGAGATGGTTTAGATGAGAGGAAAAAAATATCTTAGAAAGATTTTTTTTTTCTAGGCGAGTTTACATCTAAAACAAGGTGGTTAGGTGACAAAAGGAGTTTTATAATAAGGAGAAATTTTTGAAATTACTTTGTGCTGCCGACAAGGCGTGATTGTGGAACACACGTGAAAAACCTCACACAAACAGAGCACACATAAGCAAGGAACTTCACAGACAAACAACACACAAGGTACATTTAGTACCAATGGACGCCTACTACTCGTGGTAGTCGGGTAATATAACTAAAGCTAGGGGCCTTGGTTATACATGGTTGATGAAGTCTTCATTTCGTCACCTTAGGCTTCAGCTGGAATACTTGAGATTGTCGAGGTTGCAACTTGAGTAGAATTGTTGACGTTGAGCGAGGGTCTTCGGAAGTCTCTTGCTTTGTTGATATTGATGATCTTGGTATTTGCAGATCAATCACCTTGATGTTGAATGTTGAATATTCAAGATGGAGGCTTCTTCTTGTAGGTGCTAGCTAATTAGGTCTCCTTTGGGTTCATCGTCAAGTATTTTGAACGGGTAAGAGGGAGTAGAGAAATCCTTGGTAAATCTTAAAATAGAAGGGTAAGACTCAGAAATTATCTGAGAAGATGAGAAGAGTGGAAGTCATTTTTGGACTTCCCTAGATAAAGATATATTTTTGGGATTAATATATTTTTTTTTAACAAAATATTTTCTCCTAACTAACGTCCATGCTAACTAAGGTCTGTTACAGTCAGGATGGCTCTGATACCAAGTCTGTGGGGACCCCGGACTAGCTGTCCGAAATACCCGATTACGCTCAACGCAACGATCCCGTGATCAGTCTGTCGTTGCACATAATCCGAACTGAATACCAAAGTTTACATCCATACAATACCGAGTTTTAAGTCTTACAAATCTGGCCATACAGGCCTAATTATACATAGGTGCCTTCAAGGGCCAAATCATCTTTATTCAGCGAAAGCTACGGTAGTAGGGCTAAACCATCTCGACAACACCCGACAGGCAGCTGACTTATGAAGATCTTAGTTCGCATAGACGTCGCCGAACTCCTCTTCAACGTAGGGCTCCTCGAAATCTGGCTAAGACAATAGCCAGGGACGAAACCAATATGAGTACATTTGATTGTACTCGCAAACTACCCCAACTTGAGTAAGCGCTAGAACTAGTTTTACTTCTTAAAAACTTTTGTTTAAAAACTTCTCCAAAATCTTTATTGAAAAGGGGTGAGAAGAAGAATATAGCTATCTTATAAGAAAACATCATTTTAACTGTTTTTCCGAAACTCCACCTCCTTCTGTCCAATTCTCAACATGATACCAAGCACGTCGCTACCTCAAACCAACTCATTGGCACAGGTACGAAATACCCTTTCCATTTCAACTTCCTTTCCAAACTCAACACTTTTATCAAAACTTGCACATGGTCTTAAAACAGCCTCCCAACTGTCCATATCCGAGGACTCGGCTATTCGAATAGTTTTTACCCTCTGCAGAGGTAGCACGCTTTTCCCACACCCATCCGGTCACTCATCGTGTCAGCCACGTCCCGCCATACCAGAGGTATGCGAAGTTGAGTTCCCGGCCATAGTCTGTCCTTTGCTCATGCTAGTATAGGACCCTGCCTTTACGACACTTTCCATCGACACTCAAATCCTCAGAAACTAAGTGTGAGGACTCGTAGTTCTGTCCGGCGGACCCAAGGGAGCCCTTCAATCCTCTTCCTCCGACATGTTCATACCGGCTTCCGGTAGACTTCAATGAAGAGGACCCAGGTCAGGGGGTAGGTCACCAAACCATCCCCTCATGGAACGAGGTCATCCTCGTTGTTGAGGCATCCAGTACTAACACGAGCAAATTATATGACTACGCCCGTGCCCATATGTGGGTAAATGTGGTTGCACCGGTTATTGGTTGGTCGCCATAGTGTTAGGACACAATGTGCACTTTTCCAAAACAACACCACCATTTCCAACTTAATACCGACCTTTCGGCATTTCACCTTCATCCAAGTACCTCCAAAGGAGTTTTGAGAAACATTGTTTTTCCCAACTTATAGTTTTAAATAACTACCTTATACTTCTACATAAGGTGGCAAAAATAGTTTTTAGGTATTTTGCAAAGGGATTTTTTTTTCTAAAATCATTGATTCCTTGGAATAACTCTGGAGACTAAAATAGATGTATATAAATGCAAGCTCAGTGAAGTAGCTTGCCTTGCTCAGCAAAGTGACACTGGTCTTGTTCTTCTGGTTCAACAAATTCCCCCTTCTCGCAAGTCCCGGCAACGTTCTCGTCTAAACGTCGTAAAACAAACAAGACACACAATTACCACACAATTTGACCAGGCAACACTAACACTCAAGCTGAACATCTACAAATACCTACTGGTCTATGGAAGTCAAAACAATTGAATTTAGTTCAATTTTTATTATTATTAATTTCAGAAACTAGTTACACACGAGTTAATCCACCATTTAATTTATGTTGATCACAAACATACATACTAAAAATTCTACAGAAAGCTACTGTCACACATAAGACAAATCAATTGGGTTTAATTTATTTTAATTAACCCTAATTTGCATATGATTTTATTATGACAAAAATCTAGTCACTCAAGTTTTAATACATATCTCATGTTCTGTTGATCACAAAATTATGCCAATTTAGGGATAGCTAAACTTGGCTAGTGCAAGTTCAACAAAATTGACCTAGGTCCAATTGGATTAATATTTATCCCTCTATAATTCTTTTACTACAGAAAGGTTCAAATCACTAATTGAATTACTAATGAGTTTCTGTTGCTCCTAAAATCCCACCAAGTTAGGAGTAGCTAACAATTTACAATACTAAACTAACAAAATTGGGTTCAACTCATTTGGACTTTTAAATCAACAACTAAAAATCATTTAGTCCAGAAAAGCTTCTGTGGCAAACTTTTAATTTATCTTAGCCTGTTAAATATTTTTGAGTGAGACCAACGCCAACGGCTAAATATTTTCATAACCTTTCCAGGGAATTTTATTTCATAGTTTTTGGACATCTAAAACAAAATCTACACGAGTTTTGGTGAGGTCCAGTGAGGAAACTCGAAACAAAGCGTTTTAAAGGGAGCAAAACATGCAACATGCATGCAGCCATTGATCAAAGGATCAACGGCCCAGGTTCGTCTTCAACCTCTCAACGGGAACATGCACAGGAGAGAGAGCTGGGCTGCTCGGGACGAGCTGGATGCTCACCGTGGGAGCTGTTAGGGGCGATGGGGATGGTGCAGGAGAGGTGCAGGGAGTTGGGGAAGGTTGTGGGAGGCGCTGGGCTTGCTGTCGATGGCCTGAACGTTGGCAGAGAGCAGCGCTGCCTCCCGGGGCGCGAGATGACGACGGTGACTCCGGTGATCCTAAAAACAAAAGATGAGGCCCATGAGATAGCTCGCGATTAGGGGGTCTCAGAGAAACGAAAATGGCGGAGGATGATTGACGAGGTTGCTCAGGAGCTTCCCGGCAAGGTGGCAGCCGCGAGAGAGGAAAAACTTTGCTCCTCCAAGCTAGAGCATGAGATAGCTCGTTTTGCTTGCTAGCGAGGGTGGAGTTGAGGTGAGGGAAACGGAGGAGCAAGTGTGGAGAGGAGGTGCAGCCTCGGGTGAGGTTTAAGTAGAGGTGGAGGCCGGTGCATGGTGGAAGAGGCTCACGGGGAGAGAGGTGGAGGCAGAGGAGTGGCGTGGTGCAGAGTGGAGTGAGGGAGGGAGCACGGCTGCAGAGAGCTGGGCAACGTGCGGGAGAGGGCATGGCAGTGGAGCACGGTGGCGTGCAGCAAGGTGGCGTGCAGCAAGGAGTACGGTGGCGTGCAGGAGAAAACATGGCCTCTCCTTCTTTTCCTTGCTTCACTGCCTCCTCTTCTCTCTTCCTTCTCTCTCTCTCAGGTCAACTCTAGGGCAAGCCAAAGGCTGGGTCAGAGAGGTGGAACACTGGGGTGTGGGGTGGACATGATACCCTCCCAAATTTCACTCAAATACAAACAAATTTGATCACTCAAAAATCTGCCCCGAAACAGTTTTCAGAAAATTCAGAAAACCGACTGGAAATTTTTCTAAGTGTTGAAAACTGTTAAAACTATCAAAAAGTTCATGCATGTTTGAAAGATCAAATGGACTCCAAATCTTTTGATTCAACTTGGGTTTTTAAAAACATGATAAGTACTTTCATAAACACATTTGTAATAATTTTAATAAAATAATTAAGATACTGAAAATATGTGATGAAAAGGGTACCAGGCTGTTTTTCAGAAAAACCTAGTTTTAGAAACTGCTAAGTCCAGGGACTGTTAAAATCAGTGAAAAGTTCAATCAAGGTTAACATAGCAAACAATCTCCAAATGTGGAAATTCCAACTGGGAATTGTTGACCATGTTACAATGATTCAGAAACACATTTTCAATAATTTTCGTAAAATGTGCAAGGCTAGGAAAACATGCTGAACATAAGGCACCATTCTGTTTTTCACTGGTTTTTAAAACAAACTGTTTTCTGTCTTATTTTCTTGCCACAAAAACAAGCATGCGTCTATTGGTTCCAAAACTCCAAAAATTGAAACTAAGGACATGGGTTTGCAGTCCACACATCAGAGAACAATGTCAAGCACAAAACTCACTAATTTGGATATTTTGGCTAATTAAAATCATGGGCTAAAATCAGATAGTTGGAAAGGTTTTTCAGGAATTTCAATATGGACTAGCCTTAGAAATTCCACATGAAATAATGGTGTTTTGGATCACAAGTCTCAGAAATAAGTTTGGGGTGTGAGACTGTCAAGATGATATTAAATACAGGAGGAAATGACCATTGCTTTGATTAGGCCACAAAGTGGAGATGGATGAATAAGCAAACAACTCCAAATCTTTTCAAACTTGATTTCATGATAAGGATGATATGGAGTAGATGAGATCCACCAAGGTGTACTTCCCAATCTTCCAAGATTTAACCAAAGGGGAAGGCCTAGAAATGAGATGGGTTAACAGGAGTGAAGGTGGGTTTCCCTTGATAGTTTTAGAGTTAAATAATTTTTTGGATAAGATGGATCAAGGTTCTAATGACTAGAGAACAACACCACACATAAACAATTCAAGGAATTCAATACAAGCAAGTCACATACACACCATGATCAACAACACACACAAGTCAGCACAATTCACACTACAAACATAAGGTCAACAGAGCAATGGGAAGTGAAACACAAGCAATAGTCAGGCATTTCAAAAAGTTTTTGTTGGTTCTGAAATTTGGGGTATGGTAAAACTAGTTTATCTTGGTTTCCAAAATTTGGGATGTTACAATTTTCTCCCGCATGCAGTGTGAACCCAGGCATAAAAATTGCATGCAAACATGGCTTCTCCTCTCTTATGGCGGGTTTGGTAGTCTGCAGCGCCTCTTGCGTCCCGTGGGACTTGGCCCGCCAGGACCTAGTCTAGCGAGACCAACCTCTGGGCCATTATCTGCACGCCGTTTGGCATCCTGCTTTCCATCCGTAGCACTGACTTGTGTGTTTCGTTTGGTTGGCTGCAGCGTTGTAGAATAGGAAGCATGGATGCAAAGTGGTGTGTTTGGTTCCATCCAGACTGCGATTGTGGTCACCTCTTGTTGCTGCTGGCGTGCTTACCATACTACATCATCACAGAGGAGTACGAAATAGCAGTTCATCAACAAATGGCTGTTTATCCAGTCCTAGCTACTAAGAATGGCAATTCATTAGTACATCCCTAACTACTACAAATCAAATAGCATTATAGTCCGGTGGAAATTTAGGATGGTTCAACAACGATGATCAAGAGGGTGTGGACTTAAGCCTTCTTCTTCATTTCTTTATCTTCTTCTGCCTGTGCTGAATCTCATATCCTGGCGGCACCTCTGTCATCCCACATTGCCCGAGCCCACTCCATCCTTCTGGTCATCCAAACTTCACTATCATCAAGGGGGACACCATGGCCCTGGTCGAGGTCGTCAAGCGTCACATCTTTCTCAGACGGGAAAAGTTCATCAATCTTCCACCCTAAGATCCAGCTGTGAAGAATGCAACAGGGAAGAACTAGCTTTACTTGGGGGTCTCGAAAGGGTTTAATGGCTTATGGTCAGGGATTTTGAATCTGTTTTTAAGTGCATCAAATGCTCTTTCTTTGGTCACTCTAAGGCTAGAGTGTCTGAGATTGAACAATTACTTGGGAATCTGCGGACCGAACCTTGAACTGAACTCGTTTAGATGGTACCTGGTATGTTTGGAAGGGTGGAAAAATTCCAAAACTGACATGCATATCTAGCATCTCCAAGGTAGAACTTACATTCAGGGAGGCTGAACCCATCAGGTCTAGACATGCTGTCAGTTAGAATGGTAGCATCATGTGTGATCCCTCCCAACCAACTAGTGTTGGAGATATGCCCTAGAGGCAATTAATAAAGATGTTTTATTTGTCATATCTCAATTGTTCATAATATGTTTTGTACCATGCTATAACTGTATTAAGCGGAAACATTAATGCACGTGTGGTATGTAAACAACCAGGTCCCTAGTAGCCTCTTAACTAGTCCATTGGGCAACGGATGATCAAGGTTTCCTGATCATGGACATTTATGTCAATTGACAATGGAGTCATGTCATTAGGTGAATGATGTGTTGGACACACACCCAAGATATATAGAAACATAGTGTCCATACCTTTGACCATGAGATCATATCTAATCGCTACTTCTGGGAGGTGCTTTGATTGCATCAAACGTCATGTCTTATTTAGCGTGACAATAAAGGTGTCCCTCTCGGGTATCCGAAGGAAGTGGGAGAGGCGAGTGATCAAGAGCGAGATTTGCCAATCCACATAGCAGGATAGATACTTTGGGCCCACTCGGTGAGATTACATCAATGAGCTTGTAAGCATGTGACTAGGTCACGGGGATGTAATATCACAGACGAGTAAAGATAGAATTGTCAAGTGACGAGATCAAGCTCGGTAATTGTGATACCGTAGAACGAGTCTCGGACAATCTAAGTATCGTCAGGCAAAAGGTTGAAACTGGACGTCTAAGATTCAAACGATAAAAATACATTCGTGGATGCACAGGGACTGTCACGGTTATCCAGCCATCGTTGATAGTCATTGATCGGAGAACGTGTCTCGATCATGTCTGGAGTGATTCTGAACCGTAGGGTGGCACACTTAAGGGTAGGCAACGGTTTTATAAAGATTGGATATTAGGAGAAACTTCAGGAGAACACCAGAAGTGTTCCAGGACATGTCCGATGATGATCGGAGGGCAACGGAATAAGTTTCAGAACTCGAATAAATTAAATAATATGTATTTAATATTAATTAGTGTAATTAATGATTAAATATTTTTTTATTTAATTCAATTCACATTTTAAAGGCATTTACACCTAATTGGGCCTTAAGGGCCCATGTGGGAATAGTCCCACATGGCCAGGCCATCAAAGATGGCTGCCCTCCCTCTCCTTTAAATAGGGCCCTTGCCTTGAAATTCATCCTTCATTCTCCTTCTCTCCTACCTTGAGCGTGGTTCCGTTTCTGGAGCTGCGTACGAGGAGAGAAGTTTCTGCACCATACGCACACTGCCGTGCTGCTGGGTCCAAGTCTTCGCTTCCGCTGCTTCGCTGGATCTAGAGCTGGGAGGTCATCGTCAACTCTGTACGTGTGTAGAGCTACGAGGTGCTACACGGGTGGCACTGGAAGTACGTCTTCTTCCACTACATGACCTTGAGGTCGGCGTCGTCGGCTTCATCAACAACGCTTGTGCGGGAGCGTAATCCCCGCTTTCGGTCTACAAGGGTATGTACATCGATCTCCTCCGTTATGGTATATCTGCATAGAAATAGATCTTAGCTAGTTTTTGGTTACCGTTGCTAGGAATTTTTTTGTTTTCTGCATACGATTCCCTTTAGTGGTATCAGAGCCAATCTATGCGTAGATATATCTGTATGTTTTAGAACACATGTTGACTGTGGGCATCGATTCTATATTTGTTACCCTCTAGCGTGTACTTGTCTATATCGCGGCATTGTTCGATGAAGCGGCCGGGACCGACCTTACGCGTACTCTTACGCGAGACTGGTTCCGCAATACATATTACTTGCACCATATATGCGGCTGGCGGGTGTCTGTCTCTCTTACAATAGTTGATATCGCATTTACAATGGAGAGCCCTGAAAAGGGTGTAATAGAGACAATTAGTTGATCGCTGTTGTGATTGTTCGTAGGTAAGAACGGTTCTTTTACGAAAGTCCTAGCAGCCACATAAAATATGCAAACGATAAAGTAGAAAGCGTCTAACTTTATTTTGCAGGGGCAATGTGATATGGTCGAGGTAAGTTTAATGAATTGTTTATAAACTGTGGGCGCGAAGGAGACCATCGGCGCAAGACCATATCATGTCGCATTGCATTACATTTTTGATGTTATGTTATTGTGTGCATCTTATATTGTGTGTATATATATGTTTATATATTAGTTACACGAAGGTAGTAATATAAGATGATCCCTCCTATAATACCAAATAGTGTTCTCCCTTTTAGTGTGCACCACCGAAAGTTCTCCGATACGAGGCAGGCCGTGACGATCGGGTGTCAGACGTATCTGCGTTCGCATAGCGTGGGTGTAAGCCACGTTGCACAAGCAATACGCTATAGGTTATTTTTGGCGAGCCTAGCATGTACAGACATGGCCTCGGAACACAGTGACCGAAAGGTTAAGCACGAAAGGTTAAGCATTATGTTCGTTTTGAGTGGGAGTTCTGGTAGTTTTATTTTACTAAAGCTTGAAGCCATATTTTATTATGAACAAAGTCTTATGTTTTTGCAAATTCCATTGTAGATGTCTCACCCCACCTTTAACCTAGGCATGTTCCTTGAGAAAGAAAAGCTTAAGACCAATGGGTCGAACTTCATGTCCTGGTTCCGCAACCTGAGGATCCTCCTCACTCCCCACAAGGTGGCCTATGTCATTGATGCCGCCATAGGTGACAAGCCCGCAGACGATGCATCTGAGGACGACAAGAAAGTCTATGCGTCCAAGATGGACGATTCCTCCTTTGTCCAGAGTGGCATGCTCTACGCCAAGGAAGCCGACCTACAGAAGCGCTATGAGAAGATGAGTGCTTTTGAGATAATTACTGATCTCAAAGCTGTCTTTGCACCGCAGGCCAGGGCTGAGAGGTATGAAGCTTCTGAGCTCTTCTTCTCAGCCAAGATGGAAGAGCATAGCAGTGTGAGCGAGCACGTGGTCAAAATGTCTGGCTACGTTCAACGCCTGAATGCTCTGGAATGCAAGATTCCTGATGAGCTGGCGATTGATAGGGTGATGCAATCGTTGCCTCCTAGCTTCAAAGGCTTCGTCATGAACTATAATATGCAGGGCATGGCTAAGTCCCTGTCTGAGGTGTTCGTGATGCTCAAGACTGCTGAGGTGGAAATCAAGAAGGAGCACACGCTGTTGATGGTCAACAAGACCGTCGATTTTAAGAAATCTGGCAGCAAGGGAAGGAAGAACTGGAAGCTCAAGAAGGATGGCAAACACGTTGCCAAATCCAAGGCTAACAAACCTGGTCCCCGACCTGGCGTGGAATGCTTCTACTGCAAGGGAGATGGTCACTGGAAGCGCAACTGCCCCAAGTACCTAGAAGACAAGAAGGCCGGCAAGATTGTCGGAAGAGAGAAAGGTATATTTGATATACATGTTATAGATGTTTACCTTACTAGCGCTCGGAGTAATGCATGGGTATTTGATACCGGTTCTGTCGCTCATATTTGTAACTCTCAGGTGGAGTTGCGGAATAAACGGCGCCTGGCGAAGGACGAGGTGACGATGCACGTCGGCAATGGATCAAAAGTTGACGTGGTGGCCGTCGGCACGCTCCCTCTACATCTACCATCGGGATTAGTTTTGGTTTTGAATAAATGTTATTTTGTACCAGCTTTGAGTGTAAATATTATCAGTGGATCTTGCTTGTTGCAAGATGGATATTCGTTCAATTCAGTATCAAATGGTTGTACTATTTCGATGAATGATATCTTTTATGTTAATGCTCCTGAGAGTAATGGTTTATTCTTGTTGAATCTCGATAGTAGTACTCACATCCATAACGTATGCCAAGAAGATTAGACTTTGTAATGATACAACCATGTATATGTGGCATTGTCGTCTCGGTCATATTGGTATAAAGCGCATGAAGAAACTCCATTCTGATGGACTTTTGGAGTCACTAGATTTTGGATCTCTTGACACTTGCGAACCATGCCTTATGGGCAAAATGACCAAGACACCGTTCAACGGTTTTATGGAACAGGTGTCGGACTAATTGGGAGTTATACATACAGATGTGTGCGGTCCAATGAGCGTGTCGACACGCAATGGTTATCGTTATTTTGTAACCTTCACTGATGATTTGAGTAGATACGGGTATATATTTAATGAAACACAAGTCTGAAACGTTTGAAAAGTTCAAGGAATTTCAGAGTGAGGTTGAAAATCAACTCAACAAGAAAATCGAGCACCTTCGATCCGATCGTGGTGGCGAATATTTGAGTTTTGAGTTTGGCACACATCTGAAGGCCTGTGGCATCGCACCACAGGAACACCGCAACGCAACAGTGTGTCCGAGCGACGTAATCGTACTTTACTAGATGGCGTGCGGTCTATCCATAATTTCTGATGTTCCATGCTTATATTATACCATTTGCTACATGTTTTATATACACTTTATATCATTATTATACATTTTCTGGGACTAAGCTATTAACAAGATGCCACAGTGCCAGTTCCTGTTTTCTGCTGTTTTTGGTTCCAGAAAAGCTGTTCGGGCAATATTCTCGGAATTCGAAGAAACAAAAGCCAAACCTCCTATTTTTCCGAGGGACACACGGAGCTAGAAGGGCAAGCCAGGGGGAGGCCCACGGCCTCCAAACCACCTCTTCGCGCGGCTGGGCCCACAGGCGCGCCGGCTAGTGGTTTGGCCCACTCGGGACTCCACCGACGCCGCCCCTTCGCCTATTTAGTCACCCCGACGCGAAAACCCTAAAGATACATCGAATACTCCAGAAAGACTTCCGCAGCGCCGCCGCCATCGCGAGACCTCGTTTCGGGGGACAGAAGTCTCTGTTCCGGCACGCTGCCGGGACAGGGAATTGCCCCCGGAGTCATCTCCATCGACACCACCGCCATCTTCATCGCCGCTGCTGACTCCCATGATGAGGAGGGAGTAGTTCTCCCCCGAGGCTGAGGGCTCTACCGGTAGCTATGTGGTTCATCTCTCTCTCCCATGGTGTGATCTTTATGTGATCGTGTGTATTGCTAGTATCGCTGAATACATTAATAATGTTTATGCTACTCAAGTGATTTTGTCTAGTTTCTGGAGTCATTGTGACAACACGGTATCAAGGTGACAGTGTGGGTACTTGTGTGACTCTATGAATAATTTAGACATTTATCATGGCTTATTCTTGGGAATTGTGGTGTTTGTTTACTCAGACTTTGAGGTGTGCTCTTGCAGCCCTACGCATAGTACTCTCGCTTCATCAAGAAGGAGAATAATCCCGAGCAGTATTTACTTGTGTTTAGTTGTGCTAATCTAGTTGAATATGTAGATGTTACTCTTTATCTATTATGCACTCCAGAGGTTACTTTAATATGAACTCCGGTACTCTCCACGGTGTAAAGGTGACAGTGTGTGCACCGTGTGTGACTCCTTTATGACGTTGTGGCGCTTGTTTACTCCGGCTTGAGGTGTGCTTTTGTAGCCCTACACAATGAATGGTGTTTGTTATCCAACAAGAGAGTGTTTAAGAGTAGCTTTTATTTATTCAGTTATGAGATCATTGTTGAGAGTGTCCACTAGTGAAAGTATGATCCCTAGGCCTTGTTTCTAAGCATTGAAACACCGTTTACATCAAGTTCTGCTACATGTTTGCGTGCTGCCATCTTTATTTCAGATTGCAGTTACTACTTATAATCATCCATATTACTTGTATTTCACTATCTCTTCGCCGAACTAGTGCACCTATACATCTGACAAGTGTATTGGGTGTGTTGGGGACACAAGAGACTTCTTGTATCTTAATTGCAGGGTTGCTTGAGAGGGATATCTTTGACCTCTACCTCCCTGAGTTCGATAAACCTTGGGTGATTCACTTAAGGGAAACTTGCTGCTGTTCTACAAACCTCTGCTCTTGGAGGCCCAACACTGTCTACAAGAATAGAAGCACACGTAGACATCACCCCTCCTAAGTGGCATGGCAATCTTTTTTGAACCGTCATGTTAATTGAACAAGACGAACCTACGAGTTACAAAGAGGCAATGGAAGGAGCCGAGTCCGAGAAATGGCTTAAGGCCATGAAATCCGAAATAGGATCCATGTATGACAACAAAGTATGGACTTTGATGGAGATTCCCGAAGGGCGCAAGGTCGTCGAGAATAAATGGATCTTTAAGAAAAAGACTGACGCTGACGGTAACGTGATCGTCTACAAAGCTCGACTTGTCGCAAAAGGTTTTCGACAAATTCATGGAATTGACTATGATGAAACGTTTTCACCGGTAGCGATGCTTAAGTCTATTCGGGTTTTGCTAGCAACAACTGCATATCATGATTATGAGATATGGCAGATGGATGTCAAAACAGTGTTCCTAAATGGAAACATTGAGAAAGAGTTGTATATGGTACAACCGGAAGGTTTTGTCGATCCAGAGAATGCTGGCAAAGTATGCAAGCTCCAACGTTCCATTTATGGACTGAAGCAAGCATCTCAGAGCTGGAATCTTCGCTTTGATGAGATGATCAAAGGTTTTGGATTTGTCCAAAATGCGGAAGAGACCTGCATTTATAAGAAAATGAGTGGGAACTCAGTTGCATTCCTAGTTCTATATGTGGATGATATATTACTAATTGGGGATAGTGTGGAACTTCTGAATAGCGTGAAGGAATATTTAAATAGTAAATTTTCGATGAAGGAATTAGGAGAAGCTGCATACGTATTAGGCATTGAAATCTATCGTGATAGATCAAGGCGCCTATTAGCGTTAAGTCAAAGTACGTACCTTGATAAGATATTGAAGAAGTTCGATATGCATAAGGCAAAGAAAGGTCATTTGCCGGTTGTCAAGGATAAGAAATTGAGCCAGGCTCAGTGTCCAGTAACGGCTCATGATAAGGCTGCCATGAACAGCACTCGCTATGCTTCAGCCATAGGTTTGATCATGTATGCCATGTTAAGTACTCAACCCGATGTAGCATTGGCTCTTAGTTTGACGAGCCGATTCGAAAGTAATCCTGGTAAAGGTCATTGGACAGCTATTAAGAACATTCTGAAATATCTTAACCGGACCAAGGAAATGTTTCTGGTTCATGGAGGCTGTGAAGGAGAACTTGGTGTAACAGGTTACGTTGATGCAAGTTTCTACACATATCCAGATGACTCAAAATCTCAAACAGGATATGTGTTTATGGTGAACGGAGGCGCTGTGAGCTGGAGAAGTGGGAAGCAACCCATAGTAGCCCAATCTACAATGGAATCGGAGTATATTGCTGCTGCGGATGCCGCAAGTGAAGCTGTTTGGCTGAGGAAGTTCGTCATCAAACTTGGAGTGTTCCCAAGCGCGCAAGACCCTGTGAACCTCTACTGCGACAACACATGTGTCATTGCCAACGTGAAGGAACGAAGGTCTCACTCAACCGCCAAACATATTCTCCGACGCTTCCATGTGATAAGACAGTATGTCAAGGAAGGCGATGTAAAGATTTGCAAAATACATACGGATCTGAATGTTGCAGATCCGCTGACGAAACCTTTTCCATGAGACAAGCATGATAAACAATTAAACACCAAGCTGCTATAGGTGTTAGGCTTTTACCAAGTTGTAAACTAGATTAAATTATACTCTAATGCAAGTGGGAGACTGTTGGAGATATGTCCTAGAGGCAATTAATAAAGATATTTTATTTGTCATATCTCAATTGTTCATAATATGTTTTGTACCATGCTATAACTGTATTAACCGAAAATATTAATGCACATGTGGTATGTAAACAACCAGGTCCCTAGTAGCCTCTTAACTAGTCCATTGGACAACCGATGATCAAGGTTTCCTGATCATGGACATTTATGTCAATTGACAATGGAGTCATGTCATTAGGTGAATGATGTGATGTACACACACCCAAGATATATAGAAACGTAGTGTTCATACCTTTTACCGTGAGATCATATCTAATCGCTACTTCTGGAAGGTGCTTTGATTGCACCAAACGTCATGTCTTATTTAGCGTGACAATAAATGTATCCCTTTCGGGTATTCGAAGGAAGTGGGAGAGGCGAGTGATCAAGAGCGGGATTTGCCAATCCACGTAGCAGGATAGATACTCTGGGCCCACTCGGTGAGATTACATCAATGAGCTTGCAAGCATGTGACTAGGTCACGGGGATGTAATATCACAGACGAGTAAAGATAGAATTGTCAAGTGACGAGATCAAGCTCGGTAATTGTGATACCGAAGAACGAGTCTCGAACAATCTAAGTATCGTCAGGAAAAAGGTTGAAACTGGACGTCTAAGGTCGGCGCACCTAGGGCCGGCGCACCATCATGGTACGGCTGGCCATGTGGGAATAGTCCCACATGGTCAGGCCAGCAAAGATGGCTGCCCTCCCTCTCCTTTAAATAGAGGTGCACCCTGCTAGCTCTAAGTTGACGAGGGAATATTTCCCCGGCAACAGTGCCAGAAACAATGCTTGTACGTCACACGTCAGTTGGGAACCCCAAGAGGAAGGTATGATGAGTGTAGCAGCAAGTTTTCCCTCAGTATGAAACCAAGGTTTAATCGAACCAGTAGGAAAACGAGGTTGCTTCGAAGGTGTTGGTGAAGGAGTGTAGTGCGGCGCAACACCAGGGTTTCCGGTGCCAACATGGAACCTGCACAACACAATCAAATTACTTTGCCCCAACTTAACAGTGAGGTTGTCAATCTCACCGGCTTGCTGAAAACAAAGGGTTAAACGTATCGAATGGAAAATGATGTTTGTTTGCATAAAACAGTAGAGAACAATGATTGCAGTAGATTGTATTTCAGATGTAAAAGAATGGACCGGGGTCCACAGTTCACTTGTGGTGTCTCTCCAATAAGATAACTAACATGCTGGGTAAACAAATTACAGCTGGGCAATTGACAATTGATAAGTGCATATAACATGCATGTGTGAGCTGTGGTGTCTACTATGAGATTCATTTGGGCATTACGACAAATCACATAGACCGCTATCCAGCATGCATCTATGCCTAAATAGTCCACTTTCCGGTTAACATCCGTACCCCTTCCAGTATTAAGTTGCAAGCAACAGACAATTGCATTAAGTAATGTGCGTAATGTAAATAATACATTCATCCTTGAATAAAGCATTGCTGTTTTACCCCTAGTGGCAACAACACATCTACAACCTTAGAACTTGCTGTCACTATCCCAGGTTAAATAGAGGTTGAACCCAACTATCATGCATAAATACCCCCTCTTGGAGTTACAAGTATTCACTTGGCCAAGGCTTCAACAAGTAACGGAGAGCATGCAAGATCACAAATGACATAGACATGATAATATAATATTCAGCTCCACATAGGTATCAATATAAGTCAGATCCCAGCAAACACAACATGTAGCATTACAATAAGATGATCTTGATCATGATAGGCAGCTCACAAGATCTAAACATGATGGCACAAGTGGAGAAGACAACCATCTAGCTACTGCTATGGACCCGTAGTCCAAGGATGAACTACTCACGCATCACTCCGGAGGCGGGCATGGCGATGTAGAGCCCTCCGGTGATGATTCCCCTCTCCGGCAGGGTGCCGTGAAGAGCTTCAGAAACCCCCCGAGTTAGGGTTGACGACGACGGCGGCAGCGAATATGTTCTGGATGAAAGGCTCGGTGTTTTAGGGTTTTCGTGTCTCGGGGAATAAATAGGCGAAGGGGCGATGTCGGCGGACCCCCGAGGGGCCCAAACCACAGGCAGGCGCGGCTGGGCCCACTGCCGCGCCACCTGGTGGTTTGGCCACCTCGTGGCTCTCCTTCGTCTCTCCTTCGGACTCCGTGTACGTGCTGGAAAAATAGGGACCTGGCCTTTTGTTTCATGCAATTCCGAGAATATTTCCAGAAGTAACTTTCTGAAACCAAAAACAGCAGAAAACAGGGAACTGGCACTGTGGCATCTTGTTAATAGGTTAGTCCCAGAAAATGCATAAAAGTGATATGAAGTGTATATAAAACATGTAGCAAATGGTATAATATAAGCATGGAACAGCAGAAATTATGGATACGTTGGAGACGTATCACACCCTTGCCTTGAAATTCATCCCTCATTCTCCTTCTCTCCTACCTTAAGCGTGGTTCCATTTCTGGAGCTGCGTACGAGGAGAGAAGCTTCTCCACCATACGCACACCGCCGTGCTGCTGGGTCCAATTCTTCGCTTCCGCTGCTTCGCTGGATCTGGAGCTCGAAGGTCATCATCAACTCCGTACGTGTGTAGAGCTACGAGGTGCTACATGGGTGGCACTGGAAGTACGTCTTCTTGCACTACACGACCTTGAGGTCGGCGTCGTCGGCTTCATCAACAACACTTGTGCGGGAGCGTAATCCCCACTTTCGGTCTACAAGGGTATGTACATCGATCTCCTCCGTTACGGTATATCTGCATAGAAATAGATATTGGCTAGTTTTTGGTTATCGTTGCTAGGAAATTTTTGTTTTCTGCATACGATTCGCTTCAGCTAGCACATATGTGAACCTCATGTCTAAATCAACAGCAGCAAGAACATTTTGGCTTGGGTGTGGTGCTTCCTTCTCCTTTATGCTGCAGACTGTGACCTCGGCACTCCAGCAGTCACATGAGTACCATCGATGGCGCCAATACAATCCTGTCATGAGATGAACAAACAGTCATGATTGTGTCCTACACATCCGTGTGCTCTAATCAGAAAACAGAATGTAGTGCTCACCTTGAAAATATGAAAACCATCTGAAGCTGTTCTTGATCTTCGATGGTGTTTGACCACTTGGTGGCTTTATCATCTCATGTCTGAGCTCTCCAATAGCAAACAAGACTTGCTTAAAATAACGGGAGATAGTCTCACATGACCTTCTGAATGTGATGTGGATCACTCTAAACCTCTGATTATGACACACAACATGAAGAAACATGCAAACTTGCTCTTCCACACATGTGTGGATGCTATCCTACAACATGCCACCATCTCTGAACCTTTTCACAAGTGCATAGAAGGGGCTCTACCCATCCGAAGCATTTGTATAGCCTCCACATCGTTTGTGTTGTAGATGTAGTTCAGGTTAGCCTCTCTCGATCTTGGGTGAACATAAGACCTTAGGTGACCTGAGGATACGCATTGCTCCTAACTACGATATTGTGAATCAGTATGATCCATGCCGGCAAAAGTACAAATCAAAGCTTGAACTTGTAGTCTTTAGCTAAATCGAACCCTAAACTTGCAATCCCCGAAATCAGCACACCAAACTTGTGAATCCCGGTCTATTATAAACCTTAAGGCAATTGATTTGGAATTTTGCTAACGTGGCAAGTCCAATCAGGGTTATTGACTTCGACCCACTCCATATGTGCCATATCATCATCTTCTCCGATCTTCTCTCCAATGTCAGCAGCGGCAGCACCATGTGAAAGCGTGACCTCCGTGCGGGTGTAGCTCAATGCTCGACCACATTGACTAGCTCCTCGAGCTCGGTCACTGCCCATGGCGTGTGCTGCGCCGCGTGCTCATCCAAGCCAACGTTCGGGAGTTCCCGGCCACGGACACCGTGTCCGCCACGTCGTTCAGCCCCACTACGAGTAGCACGCTGCCTCTCCTACTCCACGATCCTCTGCTCCCTGCCCGACACGCTCGCCATAGCAGCCTCGAGCTCGGCCAGCAGGAGGACGTTCTCTGCCTGGAGCCTGGCCATGGCGTCCTTGCACCGCCCCAAATTGCCGATCTTGGCGGCGAGCTCCATTTCGAGGAAGGGCGCTATAAAGACGGTCTCCTTGAGGATCTTGTGCTCCAGCAGCTCGGTGTGCAGTTGGGAGGACTCCCGCTCGTGCAGCTCCTCGATGAGGCGGGTGAGCTCGGCTACCTCCGGCCCCGCCGTCAGCACCGACGGCGCGCGCGCCGGCTGCACTTGCCAGCCACTGCGCCGATGTACGGGAGGACATTGAGCACGAGGAGCAGCGGTTGGCACTGTCGTCCAGCACGAGTCGTTGCCCCCTGGGACGCTAGAGCCAGCCCGTGAGCGAAGGACGCCATCAGCATTCGCCCCCGCGTGCAACATGCTCAACTCGATGGCTTGTCTCGCTAGTCGTGGCAGCTGCTTCTGATTCTGACGCTATGTGCGGCGTCTGGCTTGCCATTCATGGTGGTCGTCTTTGCATTGGAGATTGGGGAATTTCAGAGAGACCGGGGAAGAGGATGGATATGACAAGTGGGACCGCCCTATCAGTGAGACTAGATAGTTATCCTGGTCAGGATTGCTACATTCCCGGTGCAGCAAACAGATGTCGGGTTTAAGATAGACCAAGATTTACAAGTTTGGTGTGCTGATTTCGGGGATTGCAAGTTTGGGGTTCGATTTAGCTAAAGCCTACGAGTTGAAGGTTTGATTTGGACTTTTTCCATCCATGCCTGAACGACAGCTATGAGTGCTGCTATATGCCTGACCAGAGTCAATCTGTCGTCCTACTAATACGGATCTAGCATTAGTATCGGCTGTCGTTCAACGAAATCGACTATACATATTATCCACTACCGGTTAGGAGAGACATAGTGGCTTATCTTCGCCATGGGAGATGTGAGAGAGTAGTCGGAGTCGAGCTCCTCCTGCTGGCCGTGCAGACGACGCCGCGGATCTGGTGCCGGAGAGGAAGGAGAGGAGCTGCTGCGGAAGACCGGGGCCACGCTGATAACCCCCAAGAGCAGGGGATCACGGTAGCACCTCTCAATGTGGAAGTAGGGTATCGATCCGCAGGAGCAAGAAGGAAAAGTTATCTATTCCCTACAACTAAAGTGTCACAAGTTTTAGTTGATTATGCACTAAACAAGTTTAAAGAACAAGATGGTTGATTTAATGGATGGAAGTTTAACGTAACAAAACAAGAATATAAAAGTGTCTCAATCCTCTTCAATGCAAGAGGACAAGACAAAGGTTTTCTCTTATAGGAACAATGGACATGGGTTCATGGGTTCACTCAATCCTCTCCCATCTATGGTGATTATCATGTTATAGATAAAAAGCACACAGAATTGTTATGCTTTAATGGTAAACTTCTATGACGGCTACATGTCCTAAAACACATAGTTGAAAGAAGTACTCATTTGTGTTGCTAGGTCACCCTCGTAAGGCTAGCGTGGTTGCTGTCACTCCCACATCATACTCTTCCTTTTTACCCCCAGATAAAGGATGTTGGGATGTATTTCACATGTCACTCAATACATATGCCGTTGTCACATCGGCCATCCCGTACCTACATACATCATACTTCATAATGGACTATATTCTAAACACTAGTGCAATGATTCATATTTCGTGTGCATGACCACATCTCTCTCATCTATCCACACTTGGTGGTGTCAATCACCTCATGACAAGGATAAACAAGGCATTATGCATAAATCAAACCATCACATGTATCATAGAATATCTCCAAAGTATGACAAACCATAGAAATCCCAACATGACGGTAAATGCATAACATAATATCATCTCATACCACAATATCCACCATAGGAATTACAAAGATAGTTCCATAATCATGCAAGGCACATCATATGGACTTCAACAATGATCATACATAGAGAGATTGGATCAAGTTACCACCACAAACCCAAATTCCAGGGGGTGGACTACTCCCCCTTCATCATGGAGACGGTGGAGAAGTCGTTGGAGAAGATGGAGACCACCCCGGCAGCGCCCCGCCGGAGTTTTCCCCTCCAATCTACAACTCCAGGTCTCTGTTTCGTGGTTTCTGTGTTTCTGCGGCGCTCCTTTCCGAAGGGCGTCGGGACTATTTTTATAGAAGGTTTTAGGTCAAGACGGAGTCGTGGGCGAAAAGATCGACGGCAACGGAGCCTCGAGGCTCCAGATGGTGGGTCCCACGTGGCCAGATTCCTTGGCCGCGTGGGCCACCCTCTTTTGGGCCTCGGGCCTCCGCTTGTTTGCTTCCTTCGCTCCCAAGTCTTCTTCGTTCCAAAAAACTGATGCTCGTAAATTTCCAGGTCATTTGGACGTCGTTTGGGTCCCTGAAACATTAAAATATGGAAAATAGGGTTTTCTGCCTGTGCAGGGTTAATTCCATAAAAATAGGAAAATCATGAAATATTCCAAAAATCATTATAAAACATTGATATAACCCTTATATGATGCAAATATGATTGGAATATAAGTAATATAGTGCAAAGTTCATGTATGCATTTTACATGCATCAACATCCCCAAGCTTAACCAATACTCGTCCTCGAGTATGAAGGTGATAAAACTAACATGGACTTTGCAATTTAATACTAACAATGGATATCAAAGATGATTACTATTGCTACATAGAGTCAAATGATTCATTCTTAAAAGGAGTAGCAATATGCAAGATAGTTTCAGGGCCGGCTCTAACATTTCAGGGGCCCGGGGCGAACTCCATCAATGGGCCGCAAATTAATGGGCCTCTCACTCTTTTTTTACTATGACTTCTAAGTATTACCGTTGGCGTGCAACCCATATTGTACGCCACTAGTAACAATCGAGGAGCTTATTAGGAATTATACTAGTGGCGTGTATGCCGCATAACACGCCACTAGTATATACGTCCCAGTTATGGGCCCCAATTTTTGCTGGGCCCCGGGCCGTCGCACCTCTCGCACTGGGCCAAAGCCGGCCCTGGATAGTTTATGAAGTGATATCAAGTATTCAATGCAAGGATGTTCAATGATAATTCACAAAGTGTAACATGAATGAAAAAGTACTATGGACCACATGTATGCATAATGAAAAGAAAGAACATCCTATAATGGCCATAGAGTATTGATGAAAATCTGAATATAAAAGGTGGACACTTTGGAAAGATATATATGAGTAGAGGTAAAGCATGAATAAGTTTCATCTAACTTCTGAACTTCTCTACTTAAGTTAATGATTGTAATGTGGTAATCCTTGGTGTCAAGCTCTCATTCCCCTATCATAGCATCTTGAATGATTAAGTTTAAAGTGAAAGCAAATATGAGTAGTGTGCTTGACAAAGTACAGGTTGAAAGTCTCATGCCCCTTGAATACAAGTACCTACTCCATGTGTTACTCAACTTGGGAAACAAAGCAAGTTCAAGTTAAATATCATTGTAAGTAATAATAGTATCATTAAGAGCGTCAACTGGGGTACCTCTTGTCCCAGGATATGGAACAAGCCCATATCAAAATGACAAGACAAACAAACACAATGAACAATCTCAACACCCTTTTTATTTACCATTAGATAGCTTTTTATTGTAAGGTGTATCACAGAAGGTTCACCATAGCATGTAAGTAAATTTCCACCATGAATGATGCATGGCTTAGATTAGCGGCCCAGGCGTCTCTCTAACCATTTATACAAACTCATTTAAACCTACTTCATTTCCACATTTATTTCACCCATGGTAAGCATCCATAAACAAAAGTACATGATATCAACTAAATGAAATGAAGTGCATGTTGAAAGCTTGCCATGTGACAGCACATATGAGCTAACTCTCAACCAAAGACATTTGTCAAGCCCACAACATCATAATTTTAATCACAATGGGTCATGTTTTATCTATGCAATGAAAGTAAAGTGTGCATCAAGTTCGAGAGAGCTCTATAACCAACTTTTCCCATAACAATCAACAACATAAGCATTTTCATTCAGAGGTATAGATAACACAAATATCATGATAAACATACTCGGAATAGCATAAAGCTAATAGGTAGATATGGTGGACTCACTGGAAAAACTTTGGTTGAAGGTGTTGGAAACAAGTTTTTGCTTGTTGGAATTTTTGGGCTAGCAAGAGGGAGAAAGTTGACCATCTAAATGCATGCATGAGTGTCCATAGAACTAACCAATCCATGTTAAACAAAGTAAATAACATTCAGCATCAAAACATGAATAAAAGATAGCTCTTGATAAAATACTTGCAAATTATTACTCATTAACAAGCTCATGAATCATGCAACTATATGTATCTTTTAAAATCAACTCCAACATCCCTTTTCCCAATCTTATAATAGCATCCAACATAATTCAACCCAAATTTCCAGTAGCTCTCTCATATATAAATGATAGTGTGGTGGTCTCACAAAATAAAAATCAAACCAAAACAAACAAAAAGACGCTCCAAGTTTATGCGATAAAGTGTTTCGATCGAAAAACAGAAGTTAGACGTGTGCAAACCGAGAGTGTGTAGGTCCAGTGGGGTTGTCTTCACATCCCCAAGCTTATGGTCTTCACCATCCTTGGATAGCTCTTGGTGCATCTCCTCTAATCCCTGTGAAAAAACTTCAAAACACCGTTTCTCCCATTTCTTTTCTGTGGGGTGCATTAGTAGTGATAAACAAATAGATTTCTTGCTGCATATAATCCTTGAAAAAAATTCATATGGATGTCCAGAAAGTGTATAATGTTGTATGCCTACTCATAAACTCAATTGGATCAAAAAGATTCAAGTTAAAAGTTCAAAGCATGCATCAAACAAAATGGGACAGAATCTGTCCAGAAAAACAGCAGCAGCAAAACGTATTTTTCTACCCTACTAAACTTTGTCGAAAAATTCCAAAAAATTCATGCATACAGAGGATGAAAAGTTGCAACTACAGTTCAAATATGAGCTCATTCGGAGTTACAGAATAAGAATTAAAAATCATACCGTGCACAGATTCGTGCAGGAATAAAATCTCCGAACGCTATAAGCAACTTCTTCAAACCAAAATGGTAAAACTTGGCACTTTATTAAAAATTCCAGAAACTAAACTAAAAACTAAGTCTCTTGTTACAGCAAGAGGACACAAAGAAAATAAAAAATAAAAACAACCGGGTTGCCTCCCGTAAAGCGCTTTCTTTATAGCCATATAGCTAGGCTTCTTACTTGTATCAAGATGGTTGGAGTGAGGTGGCTTGGCATCCCCAAGCTTGAATTCTTGTACTTATTTGATATATGTTGGTGAGTCTAGGGGTAACATCCCCAAGCTTGAGTGTTTGTCCCTCTTGATCTTTGTTCATCACCCTCAACTCTTCCACTTGAAAATTCTCTTTACACAAAACTCAACATAAAACTTGATTAGAGGGGTTAGTGTCTCCATAAATTAAATCCATAGGTACAGCAAAGACATATCATGAGTTGATTCTAAACATTAGCTACTGTTACTATGGTTGTGCATTGCTCTTTGATCAATAGAACTACACAAAACACAAGTAATGAGAGTAATGCAAAATAAAGACAGAATCTGTCAAAAACTGGACAGCCCGTAAAGAGTGAATTTTCAGAGGCACTTACGTTGCTCAAATCAGAAAATTTTGAACTAATGAAATGTGTATTAATAACTGAAGATTGCTGTCGTAAAATTTCAGGTCAAAATTCCTTTTCTGTGATTTTTAACATTTTTCGCAGTGAAGCTTAGGAATCTGTTTTCTGGACAGCCATGATAGTTTTAATGATGCTCACATAGGAACAAGAATTGAAATGCAAAAGAGAGCATCAAGAGAAAAATATGAAACACTTTTAAGTCTAACCCACTTCCTATGCATTGGGATCTTGTAAGAAAATAAATCATTGAAACACAAAGCAAGTAGCATAGGAAGATAAAACAAGAGCAATTTCAAGACTTTGAACTTAAAGAGAGGAAACGTAATAATATTGAAATGTTTAGAACCATGTTTTCCCTCTCATAATAACTTTCAGTAGCATCATGAATAAATTCAACAATATAATTATGACATAAAGCATGTCTTCATGATCTACAAGCATAAAAGTATTAGTACTCTCCACATAAGTAAAATCCTTCTTAGTAATAGTGGGAGTAAAACATTCATAATCATCATTGTAATAATCGTAAATGGAGACATAGTATCCTCCCCAAGCTTAAATGATTGCAAGATATAACAAAAATAAATTTAAAGTTTAGTGCACACAAGAATAGAAACTTAAGCGCTACGCTCCCCGGCAACGGCGCCAGAAAAGTACTTGATAACCCCCAAGAGCAGGGGATCACTGTAGCACCTCTCAATGTGGAAGTAGGGTATCGATCCGCAGGAGCAAGAAGGAAAAGTTATCTATTCCCTACAACTAAAGTGTCACAAGTTTTAGTTGATTATGCACTAAACAAGTTTAAAGAACAAGATGGTTGATTTAATGGATGGAAGTTTAACGTAACAAAACAAGAATGTAAAAGTGTCCCAATCCTCTTCAATGCAAGAGGACAAGACAAAGGTTTTCTCTTATAGGAACAATGGACATGGGTTCATGGGTTCACTCAATCCTCTCTCCCATCTATGGTGATTATCATGTTATAGATAAAAAGTACACACAATTGTCATGCTTTAATGGTAAACTTCTATGACGGCTACATGTCCTAAAACACATAGTTGAAAGAAGTACTCATTTGTGTTGCTAGGTCACCCTCGTAAGGCTAGCGTGGTTGCTGTCACTCCCACATCATACTCTTCCTTTTTACCCCCAGATAAAGGATGTTGGGCTGTATTTCACATGTCACTCAATACATATGCCGTTGTCACATCGGCCATCCCGTACCTACATACATCATACTTCATAATGGACAATATTCTAAACACTAGTGCAATGATTCATATTTCGTGTGCATGACCACATCTCTCTCATCTATCCACACTTGGTGGTGTCAATCACCTCATGACAAGGATAAACAAGGCATTATGCATAAATCAAACCATCACATGTATCATAGAATATCTCCAAAGTATGACAAACCATAGAAATCCCAACATGACGGTAAATGCATAACATAATATCATCTCATACCACAATATCCACCATAGGAATTACAAAGATAGTTCCATAATCATGCAAGGCACATCATATGGACTTCAACAATGATCATACATAGAGAGATTGGATCAAGTTACCACCACAAACCCAAAGTCCAGGGGGTGGACTACTCCCCCTTCATCATGGAGACGGTGGAGAAGTCGTTGGAGAAGATGGAGACCACCCCGGCAGCGCCCCGGAGTTTTCCCCCTCCAATCTGCAACTCCAGGTCTCTGTTTCGTGGTTTCTGTGTTTCTGCGGCGCTCCTTTCCGAAGGGCGTCGGGGACTATTTTTATAGTCGGTTTTAGGTCAAGACGGAGTCGTGGGCGAAAAGATCGACGGCAACGGAGCCTCGAGGCTCCAGATGGTGGGTCCCACGCGGCCAGATTCCTTGGCCGTGGGCCACCCTCTTTTGGGCCTCGGGCCTCCGCTTGTTCGCTTCCTTCGCTCCCAAGTCTTCTTCCTTCCAAAAAACTGATGCTCGTAAATTTTCAGGTCATTTGGACGTCGTTTGGGTCCCTGAAACATTAAAATATGGAAAATAGGGTTTTCTGCCTGCGCAGGGTTAATTCCATAAAAATAGAAAATTCATGAAATATTCCAAAGATCATTATAAAACATTGATATAACCCTTATATGATGCAAATATGATTGGAATATAAGTAATATAGTGCAAAGTTCATGTATGCATTTTACATGCATCACACGCTCTCAAGCTTTTGCTGTCCGTGGAGACGACGTCGCGGATACGGTGGCGGAGAGGAAGAAGACGAGCTGCTGGTGAAGATCCGGCCTGGGGATTTTTTGGCCCTGTATGGCGGACGGTGATTGAATAGAGGAGAAAGTGAGAGTATGTGCGGCACGAAACTGAGCTAGAATTTCGCCATCTCCCGCGTCCCTCTCGCGCGCACGGTGTCGTCCGTTTTTGCAACGCTGGGGCCTGGCTCCAGCAGAACTGCCGATTCGACCGTGACTGCTAGGCCTGGCTCAGCGCTGCATGAATAAGCGCGCTAGCCACAACGCGGTCCTGCTGCGACCAACCAAACAACCGGTTTTGTACCTGGCGAGACTGTTTGGAGATGATGCCCGCTACCAAACGAGCTATTTTGGTCTTGGATAGAGAGGGCTTTTGTTACAACTATATTTAGGAGCGAGGTAGTATTTCACACTTAAGAAAAAGAATAAAAAATGGAAAAGCCTTGGGATCATCCGGGGGATCGCTCGGCTTGCGTCCTCCTCCTTGCGCGTGTGAGACGCGTCCACCTGCGTGGACAAAGCGACGACCCCAACTAACCAACCTTATCTCTTTCTCCTCCACACGTTATGTCGTTCCTCTTTTTCCTCTCTTCTAAACGGTAAATCGTGAGCTCGCGCCGCCTTCTCCGCCGGTGCTCTCCCGGCCGCCTTCTCCGCCGCCTTGCCGACGCTTCCTGTGCAGCCTTCTCTGCCGCCCCGCCGGCGCTCCTCGTGCCGCCTACGGCCGGCGCCGCCGCGCCCTGGGCCGGTGCTGCGTCGAGCTTTGCGTCTGCCTCCTCTGCACCGACCGCCGCCATCGGTGCTCTCTCCTCTACGGCCGCAAGGATGAATCCTCGTCCGGACTTGAAATGTTTTACAAGACCCAAAATTTAGAACCAACAAAAACTTTTTGAAATGTTTCACTGATGATTGTGTTTTCCTTCCCATTGCTATGTTGGACCTTGTGTGACTTGTTGTTTAAGTTGTTTGACTAGTAAATATTAACCTAAAGACCACACCAAGATAAAAATATATTTAAACTCTGGCGATCAGGCCATGACAAGAAAAATAATTCCATATATCTTTGGCCACTCTTCTTTTAGTCAAATGCAATTTCAATAATAATTTGGTTTTGGCAACAACCAAAATACCCCTTATTGAGAAAGTAAAAGTGTTTCCCCAAAATTAGGTGTTTCCAAAATTATGGAGATCTATATGCTATCTCCTACCTATTTTTCAACCTTGATATTTTGCAGGTGTATACAACTTCCATTTTATAAACTCTTATTTTCACTCCATTTGAAAATAACACTAGTGGGAAATATATTACCCCACATAATTCCTTTCTCAAATCTTTTTGAAAACTATTAAGTTATGAGTGGAGATATTTCCTAAACATCATCTTGTCATAATTAGGAGAGGTCACTTTTCCCCATGATAGCATTGTGGAAATGGTGGTATGATTAATTCTTGTGGTTTGATTTGTGTGGTCTTGGTTGTGATGTTGATCTTGTTGTGTTGATTGCTTGTGTGGATAATTCCTCAGTTGTGCTTAACACTAAAATAAAACACACTCGATAACAAATTTGGAATGTGACTTGAATAAAAACAAAACCTTTAAAGATTCAAAGACTTGAATTAAAAGCCCAATTTAAAAATAAGTAATCTTATTTAATTTTTCCTCTCTACCTTTTCTCTATTTTGTTATAACAATTATTTTATCTTATAAAATCCAGGAATGAGATGATAACCATCTCATTATCATATTACTCTCTCCTCAAAATATCTAATCTCCAATTACAAAGATATTCAATTTGTCAAATTGGTTTTACCAAAAATAACATATTTAAGGCCCTATGAACAAAGATGGTTCAAAACATTTTATTTTGACACACCAATTTTTGTGGAGCTTCTACATGACAAGGGGAGCCTACCCAAATAATTTCATAATTTTTGGAATAGTTTAAGTGCCTCAATTAAATCCCTAGAAGTTACTGGAAATAAAAGAAATAGATGAAAAAGCAAGCAGGGGTTTTCTGTAAAAAGGCCGTCTTCTTCCTGTCGCCACAGTAGTTCGCCGCGGCATGGCGACAGTGGCAAGCTCGCCACTGTGCCGCGCTCCCCTTGCCACGTGAAGGGGACAAGAAGGCCCCCGAGGCGCTCCTCTGCTCCCCCTCCTCATTCACTCGCTCACCCGCTCTCTCTCTCTCATTTTCTTCCACGACCTCCGAACCCTAGCCATGGTGGCCGAGCTCGCCGCCGTCGATTGAGACCACCAGGAGCAGATCGAAGACCACCAGAAGCTCCGCCTCGACGTCCTCTACATCCTCGTCGAAGGAATCGATCCAGTTCGCCGTCGTGGTCGCGCACGAGCTCGTCTTCCTTCTCTCCGGCCGCCTCACTCCGAGCAAGTTCGTCTCCGTCTCCGGCCACCTCCGTCACCTACGAGATCACCCACGCGTCGAGGGTGAGCTCGCCTTTCTCCTGGACATGCTCGTCCTCCTTCTCCGTCTCTACTTCGACGCGTAGCCGTAGATCCGCCGTAGTCCGTAGTCCGCCTCCGCACGACCTCGTCGCCGGAGCATTTCCCGGCGACCATTTGGTCCATAGCGCCGCCACTAGGTCTCCCATAGCTGTGCACGTCGAGTGCGTCAGCTAGTTCGTCCCCGCGCGGGCTCCTCCGCCGGAGCCGAGCGCGTCGCCGCCGCGGTCACCGCGCGCGCCCGCGCCGGTCGTGGCGTTGCCGTGGTCAAGCCTCGCTGTGGGCCACACGCGCTTGCGTGTCTGCCTGCGTGGCCACGGGCCCCACCTGTCAGCGGCTGTGGCTAGCCCAGGCCGTGGTGCAAAACGTTTCACTGGGTATTCTGAGAAATAAAACAAATAGTCAGATTCAAATATAAATTTGTAAAATCCATAACTTTATAAATATTGATCCAAAAATTACAAATAAGATACCAAAATGTTCAGAAAAATAAAGCCTGTCTTTTGGTGTAATTCACCTATCCAAATAAATTAGTTTATTTTATGTTTTATTAAAATAAGGAAAATGGCAGAATAGAAAACAGATTTGGAAAATTCATATCTTTAAAATAATGATCCAAAAATTAAGTTTGACCTATCAAAATGTTCAGCAAGTGATAACCTTCATGTTCCACCTTGTTTCCAAACATGGATAATTATTTTGTAATGTTGTTTAAAACAAATTAACAAAAGGGGCAGATTGAAAAGGATTTTTATAAATTAATCTGTAATAAATCGTGGAGTAAATCCAATTGGTTGTCCTTAAGTTAAGTACTATCATGGGTATCGGGTTAATGTCTCTACCTTAGTTTGGTAAAATATTTTGAATTACCGAGACTAATTGGTGGCCTAACTTTTGTCTGAAGTATTTCCCGTTTAAAGGAAGGTGCTTGTTGTTAATCTTTGCCTGAGATAGTTTTGGTATCGATGGACCTAGCTTGTGTATAGGTGTTAGACTACTGATTAGTATAATGCCCTCGTAAGTGTAGATCCTAGTTTGTTGCTCGAACGATTAGTTTGATGCTTGTAGTTTGTTACTTGTTTGTATACCACTTGTGGTTTGGTTTGCCTATTGATTGTTGTTTTATTTTCATGTTTGCGACGCTAGATATAAACGCTACCGGAGTGGTATTTGGAGGGGATTTATCGAAGAAGGATGGGAGTTATTTCTTTGATCAGTGAGAAGAAGCCCAGGAACATTATGCTGGACTCAGGCAAGCTACTCTCTGAGCTTGCATCTATATACATCTATTTTGGTTCACATGTTTTACTTATAAAGAGCATAAGTGATTTATGTGGTGTTTGCCACTAAAGCTATGATTTTGAAAACCCTTTTTCCAAAATATAAATATATTATTTTGACACCCTATATGGAGATATTAGATGGAAATTCTTTTTCAAACTATAGGATGGGAAAAATATTGTTTACTCAAAACTCCATTGAAAGTACTTGTATGGTTATGGAATACCGAGATGTCGGTGTGGAAGTGAAAAAATGGAGTATGGTGATGTTTATGAAAAATGCACATTGTGTCTTTGTACTATGACGACCAGCTGATAACCTGTGCGACCACATTTACCCACATATGGGCAAGGGCGTAGTCATATAATTTGCTCATATTAGTATGGGATGCCTCAACAATGGAGATGACTCCGTTCCATGAGGGGATGGTTCGGTGACCTACCCCTGACCTGGGTCCTCTTAAGAGAAGTCTACCGAAGGCCGGTATGAGTGTATTGGAGAAAGAGGATTGAAGACGCCACCTTTGGGTCGCCGGGCAGAACTATGAGTCCTCACACTTAGATTCCGACGGGCTGGGTTAAGTGTTGATGGAAAGTGTCATAGCGGCAGGGTCCTATACTAGCATGAGCAAAGGACAGGCTATGGTCGGTGACTCAACTTCGCATACACCTTGTATGGCGGGACGTGGCTGACACGATGAGCTGCCGGATGGATGTGGGAAAAGCGTGCTACCTCTGCAGAGGGTAAAAATTATTCGAATAGCCGAGTCCTCGGATATGGACAGTTGGGAGGCTGTCCTCTGACCATGTGCAAGTTTTGGAAAAGTTTTAAGATTCGAAAAGAAAATGGAGATGTTTTATTTAGTCAACTATACCGAAGGGCTGGTATGAGGTTGCTGGAAAAGAGGAAGACCATGAAGGGATATGGTCGAGAAGTGCAAGGTTTTGTGTTTTAAAAGTGGAAGTGTTTTATGCAACTATACCGAAGGGCTGGTATAAGGTTGTTGGAAAATGATTTGACCATGAAGGTCTATGGTCGGAAAAGGAGGAGTTTTGGGGAAATAAACAAATGGTGGTTTTCCGGGAAAATGTTTATAAAAGAGACTTCTTACCTTTTTCAACAAAGATGTATTTTCGGGATAAAGTTTTAAAAGAGATTTCTTACAAAGACAGATTTATGGGAAAAAGTTCTAAAAGCCTTCTTTTCTTTTTCAACAAAGGTAGAGATGTTTTTCTGAAAATACAAGGCTTATGAAAAGTTACAAAAATCCTTCTTTCCTTTTCAATTAAAGTTATAGAGATTTCAAACAAAGTTTTATCAAACAAAAGTCTATCCTTCTCCTTTTCGATAAGGATATAGAATTTTCAAAGCAAACTTAGTTTTATTTAAACAATAAAAAGGGTAGTGCATGCCCATTCGGGGGTAGTTTGCGAGTACAATCAAATGTACTCATATTGGTTTCGTCCCTGGCTATTGTCTTAGCCAGATTTTGAAGAGAAGCAGTTCGAAGGAGAAGTTTCAATGGCGTCAATGCGAACTAGGGCGCTTCCCAGTCAGCTGCCTGTAGGGTTGTGGCAAATGACTTGGGCTCCACGTTGTTTGGTGATTTCCGCTGCAAGTACCTGTTGAAGTTACAGCTTCAATCAAGTAAGTATATTCATTCGGTATTTATGGATGTTCTTTTGATACTAGTTCAATTGTGCTCAGCGACACACTGATCATGGGATCGCTGATGTTGTAGGCACAAGGGTATTTCGGACAGCTAGTCCGGGGTGCCCACAAGACTTGGTATCAGAGCAATCCTGACTGTAGGAGACCTTAGTTAGCATGGACGTCAGTTAGGAGAAAGCTATTTTTGGAAATAAATATATTACTACTTAAATTATTTTTATCTAAGGAAGCCTAAGTATAACTTCCACTCTTTTCACCTTCTCGAATTATTCTAAACCTTACCTCTCGTTTAAAAAGGGTTATCAAAAGTTTTCTTCTGTGGTCTTACCTCCATTAAAACTTACATACTTGACGATATCCCAAACCAGACCTGGGTACTTAGTGACCCGAAGACCTCAACATCAAAGTGATTTATATGCGAAGACCAAGGGTCCGTGCAACCTTCAGAGATTGCAGTGAATTCACCGCCAAGGTTCCCATACGAAGAATCTACCAAGTTTCAAGCTCAACCACATCAATCCACAAGGAGTAATGGCATGAAGATTTCAACAATCACAGTTGACCCAGAACCATAGGATCGATAGGATAAGCTCAGTTGTTTTACTTGAGCTACCCTCATCTACTCGAATATTAGGCGCCGTTGGTACTAAGTGTACCTTGTTTGTTGTTTGATGATCCTTGCTTGTGTGTTGCATTTAGGTGTGTTGTTTTCCTGGTGTGTTTCACAAGACCCGTCTTGTCGGGAGCACAATGTAACCACACTTTTATCTCTTGCTTTATTTTTGACTGTTTGCAAAAACCTTTTTGCCTTGTTGGCCATAGATGCACTTTTTTGTATCCTTTAAAAAATCCGACTTAGAAAACCCTCCAGAAAATTTTCTCCTAGTAAGAGGAGCAAGGTATGGAATACTCTCTACCCCAAGACTCTGCGACCTTCTGCAAGACGGATAGCGGCCATCATACGTCGTTTTGTACAACCACATCAAGCCATCGAGAAAGATGAAGATTCAAGACCCGATGTTAGATGACACTAGTCGTATCCCGTCGGACTAACAAAAGAATATGAAAACTAACATAGCTAACATAATTTATCTAACTTTAAATCTCTCATCTAACCAAAATTTGCAAAATTACTAACTGCTTTTTCTAGACAAAGGAAAGAGGTGCCATAGGACGACTCAAAACTAGTTGGCAAAAAGGAGAACTTTAGGAGGATATACGAGTGTTGAACTATAAGATTATTAGTCAAAAGGATCCCTTAAGAATCTAGTTGATGAGATCAAAATGTGGTGGATGATGTTGGTAATATCAAAAATTTGGGGCTTAGAATAGAAGTGAAAACTTGGAGTGGATCGATAAATTAATTGGGTTTGGACATGTGATATATTTGATTAATACTCTGGGGCTAACCAGTTGTGGTCCCCAACTATTGGTTGTTATCTAGAGCTAGAAGACGTGACCCTTGATTTAAGGTTTAGAAATAAAGGTGAAGGTTATTGGATTTTTAGGAACCACTTGCTGATAAAATGATGTTTGGATTGGCTAGAAGCAAGTAAATTAAGAAGAATACTCCGGTGTTGGAATGTTTAGGGTGATTCTTAGCGCAAGTGACCTTTGTACTAAATTCCTATAGAATTACAGGAAGTGGTCAAAGATGAGTTAGCAAATGAGTAGGTCGTTGTATGCAAGAAATAATTGGTGGGGGATAAGTGAATGTTTATCGGATTCTAGGAATCAATATGACTTGGTCTAGTAGCCAGACATTCTAGGTGACAGTAGTTTTCAGAGCTTGTCACACTCTGTTTGGATTATTCTTAGAAGATCATTTATCTTTGATTATGAGATCAAGGCCCAAAAGTGTTGAGATAAAATCCGAATTTGGTTAGAAAGTGGGTCAATTCTTGATGATATGATGACATGATTGTTGGATGCTTTATTTAGCTTTGATGATATGATCGTGGGAAAATGACAACCTGAAGGAGTCAGATAATATGAGATATGCCTATCTGGGGGAAAAATCAATCAAGAAATAATTGGTGGACCACTACGATTTTTGTGATGGAATGTAATGGGAAGACTATGCCTAAAAGGTTTGATGGGTATCCGATGGATTGAACTATACTATGATAAAGAGTTTATGCCGAGGAAGATGATGGTGGATTAATAATTTTAGCTTGGGCAAAGACCATGTTTCAAATTAACTAGTTGATAGTAGTGGCCTTACCAGAGATATTGGAATGGTATTTTGAAGACTCGAGAATTAGAGACCTATTTAAAGTTGGTTGTTTTGGATCTTAGGTATAAAAAGATTGATGTTCAGAGTATAGCACCCCAACTCCCTTGAAAACTAACTTAAGCCCCTCAACCAGAAAGATTTCCTGGAAACCCTAACTATTCTGGTGCACCCTAAATTACATATGAAGACACTTGTGAAGCTTCGTGAAGACCCAGACCCAAAGAAGCATTCCACGACCAGCCTTTTTCCGCCAAGCCGAAGGAAGAAAGGCGTGAAGAAAATCTACCGGGAGTCGCTAAGGAAAATCAAAGGGGGGGAAGCAACTGCAATTGGACGTAAACAACCACCAAACAGGATGAGAAACAAATAGAAGCTTTTAGCATCTCTCTTCTAACTAGAAACCGGAGAGAGTCAGGTACACAGACTTGACGCATCCTGAGGACAACACGTCCCTATCTGCGACCCTCGTAAGGAGATAATATCAGGAAGTGATATCTGCACCGACCCCAAGCACCGAGGAATGACACCCAAGACGAAGATTGTCAAGCTACCCAAGAAGAACAATTCCTCCAAGTTAACCCCAGATGCAACCTTCGACATGACCCTGATAACCCACAAGTATAGGGGATCGCAACAGTCTTCGAGGGAAGTAAAAACCAAATTTATTGATTTGACACAAGGGGAGACAAAGAATACTTATAAGCCTTAACAGCGGAGTTGTCAATTCAGCTGCACCTGGAAAAGCACTAGTAACAGGGGTGATGTGAAAGCAGCAGTAATATGAGAGCAATAGTAACAGTAACACAACAGCAGTAGCAGTAACACAGAGGCGATGGCACCAGAAAATAGTTGATACTACTTCTAATGATATATATGACCGAGTGAATATTTGATTATGACAGATGGACCGGGGTTCCCAGCTATCTACACTAGAGGTAACTCTCCAAGAACAAGTGTTGGGTGAACAAATTACAGTTGGGCAATCTTATCTTATATTTACTAATTGGAGGCACCGTAGGAGCTTCCACGTTAATCCTAGGCAGTAACAATTTCCGTCCATACGATCGAAAGGTAAACTGTCTAAAGCCGTCTGATTTAAGCTGTTGCCCAACGCATCACGCGTGACCCTCCAGCACGATCTGATCGCATGAGTTCGAATCACGTATCCTCCATATTAATTAGGTATTTATTTATTAACCAACCAAACCATTCTCTCGCCCAATCTCATGGCGGCGGGAGTTCGTCTAGCAGCCTGTCTCCTTCGGGAAAAACAACAATTGAGTAACAGCTTCCGTCTTTCCATGCGCGATGCGCCTGGCGTGCGGCGACAGCAGCGAATTTAATTGGTGGCCTGCTCTGCACAGTACACACTGGGATCCAAGTGCTGTATCTTAATCTCCACTTCTATTTTCTAATCACATTCAGAAGATGCTGGATAGCATCGGCAGCGGCGTCACCCTGTTGCCTCTATCTACCGAATAAATCTCAGGTAATTAAACTGCATGCAATGCTAGAAGGCATGCATGCAGATATCATCCGATTATTTCTTTTGCGCACCGTTGCATGCATGCATCCATGCATGTCTGCGTGCTCAAGCTTGGTCCCATCTTGGTGACTAATTTGTTACACTGATCAATTAATTCTTTACATATATAGTACTATAGTGTGCTTTCAACGATTCATGGTGTCACGTGCAAGTGCAAAAACACTTACAGCTTTACATTATTAACTAAGCTATATGTTGTGACGCTCCTAATATTAACAAATAGTTATCCAGTAGATTTGTGTATCTCTCTTAATTTATTTGCAGCAATCTTGAAAAGATAATTGTAACAATAATACGCCACTATGTAGTATCAGCTTACTCGAGCTAATTAGCATGTGTACCAGTGTAGGTACGCAACATGTATGCGGGGACAGGAGAGAAGTAACTCACAATTGACAATTCGTCTGCATATCTGATTTGAGAAGGTTAGCTTTTCTATAGCTTTTACTCTTCAACTTTAGGCCTACGTAGAACCTTTTTTTCACAATGCATATGCTTTCAATCTGACCTACCTTATGACAATCCACGTAATTTCATACTTAGAAATTCTCATGCTAATTTAAAATAAATAAACAGTCCATATGACCGAGTTATAACAGTTAGAATCAACTCCAATTAATTATCAGGGCATTGCACGCCTCCTGCACTATGGGTGAAGCTACTACAGAGTACCATTAGTCAAAAAAAGGTAGTGAAATGTTGCAGCAATGCAATAACACACCATCCAGTAAATATGCACACGACATTAATAAGAATATGAAATGTAGTAATACAACAACTTTTATTGTTACAACATAAAAAAAGCCAAAAAAACCCTCAAAACTCACAAAAAATCCTCAAACTTCCCCATCTCGAAAGGATGATGATAAGAAAAATACACCCCCAAGCTTCCTAAATCTTGGAAACTAATACCCCAGTCTTTATTAATCTCAGCAATTCCTTTTTGGGGGTCTCCTGAGCACATCAGAGCAAGAAGACCGACAATGGTCATGAGTATGAGTGTGCCAATGAGCAGTTGGTGCACATGGTGCTTGCTTAACACACGAAGGAGAACATATTGATGTTTTTAAGCGTAATGTCGTTTAAGCCGAGGAGATGCAAACCAGTAATCGCGGGTGATTGATTAAGTATGATGAACAAATTTATCCAAAAGAACTTCGGTCACTTATTGGTTAAGTAGGTATCTCACACATGCACATCAATGCTTGGGCAAAAAATAAAAAATGCAGTACGCCATGTCAAATCCATCTATCTTATCTGATATTATCGGATCATAAGTACTATTTGGCACTCAAATCAGTGTATATATGGAAAAAGTAGTTTGCATATGTCCATCTATTTTTTCTCTAAGAAACTCCGCATGTTATTTCTTCCGTTAGAGTTCTCTAATGTGATAAGACAAACTAAGATATATGTGAGCATATTGTAATAATATGGTCAGTTGCTAAACAAGTATTATCATGTGACATAGTCACTAAGATTGATACGTAATATGCATTCAAATATCCAAGTTAATATATGCATTAAGACTGTTCTTGGACATGTCAATAATGCTCCTTAGTTCTTACAAATTTTTACTAATGCTTTGTTTTGGGAGCTTTGTACTGTTGTATCCTGACTTTGCATTGACTAAGCAAACCAATAAGTGTATTCGTCACCACCTATTTTTCCATGCATTGAATTGGGGTGGCCTCACGCCTTCAAGCATACAACTGATTTTTTTTTCTAAACTAAGAGATTATAGCATAAGAAACATAGAGACATAAACTATTAGTGGTCTAAGATATGGGCAAACAATTGGGGTGGCCTCACGCCTTCAAGATATAAACGTTTTATTTTGTACGAACAAAGTCAATCACATAACGTAAGCCCGTGCGGATGCACGGGTTGATGACTAGTTGATAGAATTGAAATAGCATTAAGACAGAACATCTAGTCTATTAATCATACGTAGGCATGTTTTCCATATATAGTCATACGTGCTCGCAATGAGAAACTTGCACAACATCTTTTGTCCTACCAGCCCGTTTGCAGCGGGGCCTAAGGGAATCTACTGGTAATTAAGGTACTCCTTTTAATAGAGCACCGGAGCAAAGCATTAGCACTTAGTGAAAACATGTGATCCTCATATCTAAACCATCCCCTCCATTTATCCCAGTTGTTGTCACTCTGGGGCCTCGGGTTCCGGACAGAGACATGTGCAAACAACTTGTAGATACAATCTAAGCAATAATTATAGAGCTTAAATCTAAGATCATGCCACTCGTGCACTAGTGGCAAGCATTAAACACAACAAGATTGCAGCAACAATAACTTCACAAACTTATAGATAGACTGATCATAATGTAACAATTCATCGGATCCCAACAAACACAACACCGATTACATCAGATGGATCTCAATCATGTAAGGCAGCTCATGAGATCATTGTATTGAAGTACATGGGAGAGAGAGTACCAACTAGCTACAGCTAGAACCCGTAGTCCATGGGGGAACTACTCACAAACCATCATGGAGTCGAAGTGGAGGCGGTGGAGTCGATGGAGATGGCTCCGGGGGTCAATCCCCGTCCCGGCAAGGTGCCGGAACAGGAACTTCTGACCCCCTCCAGGCCGCGCGGGGACATGGTGAGGAGGCCGTGGGCCTCCCCCGGGCTTGCCCTTCTGGCTCCGTGTACGTGTCGGGAAAATAGGAGGTTGGGCTTTTGTTTCGTCCAATTCCGAGAATATTTCCTTAAGTAATTATCTGGAATAGAAAAACAGCAGAAAACAGGAACTGGCACTGTGGCATCTTGTTAATAGGTTAGTCCCAGAAAATACATAAAAATGATGTATAATGCATATAAAACATGTGACATTGATATATAAAACAAGCATGAAACATCAGAAATTATAGATACGTTTGAGACGTATCAAGCATCCCCAAGCTTAGTTCCTACTCGTCCTCGAGTAGGTAAACGATAAAAACAAAATAATTTCTGAAGTGACATGCTACCAACATAATCTTGATCCAATAGTGATGTAAGGCATGTGAGCTGAGATCAAATCATTCAAAGCAAATGTCTATAATTGATATTAAATAAGAGATAATAAAGCAAGATAGTTAAACAAGCTAAAAGTTTTCATGAATGATTGCTTTAAAGACATGAAACCGTACAAGGTTCATTAAAGATGTTTTAAGTATCCAGTGTAGGAGTTCTATCCTTCAATTCCAAGCATCAAGTAAATTTTCACAACATAGAGTACGGATCCAGTCAAGTAAAATAAACATGAACGTCATGAATCAACTGTTTCGAAGCCTACTCAACCGGTGAGCGTAAGCATTTGGTATTGGCACCAGGATGTTATGGCTAAGAGAACATTAATGGGGGTTTGGAAGGCCAATGGAAGATAGTCTCACAAAGCTATAGGTGATCATTAGACAAGAGGAAGTCTTATAATCGAAGCTATGTAAGGAGTAGTGATTGCCATGCAACGGATGCACATAGAGCTATATGTGTATGAAAGCTCTCCAATGGAACTAGTGGGGGTGCATCCAACTTGGTTGCTCACGAAGACCTAGAGCACTTTTGAGGAGCTCATCATTGGAATATACAACCCAAGTTCTATAGTGTAAATTCCCCACATAGTTATACTAGTAAAACATGAAAACTCTCTCTCATGGAGTATAGGTGCTAAACATGAGCACAAATGATGACTATGAATACTGCAGGTGCTGAAACATGAGCACAAGTGTGGATAAAGGATAGTAATGTTGCCCCCTTTTTCTTTATTCTTTTTTCTTTTTTCCTTTTTTTCTATATTTTTTTCTTTTTCTGTTTCTCTTTTCGATGGCCTCCATGGCTCTTTTCACTTTTAGGGGCAACATTCTAATATGACAACACACTTTTTGGTACAAATAACTCATAATGAACAAAACATGATGTATGAAACTGTATGCCTCTGCCAGTGTAGCAGGATGTGCAATGATCTAGCGTAACATGGGTAAACCACACATCAGCTGTATAGAATCACGCAAAGCAATATATAAATGATAATGACAACAAGTCATGTAATGTAAAATGGAAGTTGCATGGCAATATATCTCGGAACAGCTATGGAAATGCTGTGGTAGGTAGGTATGGTGGCTGTTTTGAGGAAGATGTATGGGCTTATGTGTAGGAGAACAGAGAAAGTCCTCCCACGGGTTTGGATGTACTGGCGAAGTATGCACAACTCTCAATGTGAGCAGAAGGCAATGCACAGCACCGAAGAGGCTAGCAAATTTGGATGGTGGAAGTGCCAAAAACCGTAGCTTAACATTAGTCAAAAAGAACTCACAAGCTTATTGCAAACAACTAGCAGGTTCAACATTAAGAGCATGATTAAAATTCACTCCAAGAAGGGCCGTTCACGGCGGCACAAGTACCCCGCTAGATCCCTCGACCTTCAGCACAACTCAGTCATTACGATGAACCTTTAGACATGGAAAGCTATCAAGTCCAACTACACCTTCAACAATTTAAGTAGAGTTTGTAGTACGGTACAAGCTTAAAGACAACAATCCACTAATGATTTTAACTTAATTAACCAGCAAGATTTACCATCTATTACTTATTACCTCAAAACGTTTGCAAAGAATCAGGTTATCAAAGTTCAATGATCTACGAGATTATGCAAGTTTTTTCATTATACCACTACCACATGCAACATTTTCTGAACCAACACATCAACCAAGCAACTCTCCAAACAAATATAAGTGAAGCAAGAGAGTACTTTCTATAAAAGAACTAATAGCTCTGAACAAGAGATACATGAAAACCAAGAGCTAGAAGCTAAACAGTGCGAAAACTGAATACTCAACAAATATAAGTGAAGAATAGGAGTATTCAAATGAAAAAGCGGAGCGTGTCTCTCTCCCAAACAAGATAGATAGGATCCAATATTGATATGATCAGAAAATAAAAATAACAAACTAAAAATAAAAGCACACAGACGCTCCAAGAACAGCACATATGATGTGAAAGAATTAAAATATAGTTTCACTAGAGATGACCTGATAAGTTGTTGATGAAGAAGGGGATGCCTTGGGCATCCCCAAGCTTAGACGCTTGAGTCTTCTTGAAATATGCTTGGGTGACCCACGGGGGCATCCCCAAGCTTAGGCTCTTCACTCTTCTTGATCACATTATATCATCCTTCTCTCTTGACCCTTGAAAACTTCCGCCACACCAAACTTCTCATAAACTTCATTAGAGGGGTTAGTACTCAAAAACATTAATCCACTTTGGTTCTGTTGTGACACATTGCAAGAACTCAATAAAACATTAGCTACAGCCCTCCACGTCTAGAAAGCCTTACTTAAAGTCCACAAGAGACAATGCAAAAAAACAGAGACAGAATCTGTCAAAACAGAACAGCCAGTAAAGATGAATTTTTTCGAGGCACTTCCGTTGCTCAAATCAGAAAACGCGAAACTAACGAAAGATGCGTACATATCTGAGGATCACGCACAATTTTTTCAGAATTTTTCAATTTTTCTGGAATTTATAAAGCTCAAAATGGTGGACAGCAAAAATCTGTCCCTGTGCAGAAATCCAAATCTAGCATCATCTAATCATTAGAGACTCTTCTTGGCACAACAATTCAAAAAAGTAAAGATACAAAGGAGTTGTTACAGAAGTAAGCAGCTCCTTGACTCAAAAAAAGAAAAATTTCAGAAATAAAACATGGGTTGTCTCCCAAGAGCGCTTTTCTTTAATGCCTTTTAGCTAGGCTTGATAGTTTTAATGATGCTCTCATGAAAATAGAAAATGAAGCAAAAAGGAGCATCAAGAAGCAAATTCAAAACACATTTAAGTCTAACCCACTTCCTATGCATAGGAATCTTGTACACAAATAAATCCATAAAGAACAAAGTGACAAGCATAGGAAGATAAAACAAGAGTAACTTCAAAATTTTCAGCATATAGAGAGGTGTTTTAATACCATGAAAATTTCTACAACCATATTCTCCTCTCTCATAATAATTTTCAGTAGCATCATGAACAAACTCAACAATATAACTATCACATAAAGCATGCTTTTCATGATCTACAAACACATAATTTTTATCAAGCTCAAAAATAGGTGGATTAAAACTTTCAAACCCACTTTTAACAATAATATAACAAGATGATTGATCAATCTCAAAAGATATGGGACTCCTAGATAAATCAAGACCTCTCCAATCCCATTTTCATAGTAGTACAATTAATATTATCAAGTAACATAGGACCATCATCTAGAGCTTTATCATAAACATTTTCCAAGCAAAACTCCTTAGTACCATGCATTTCGATTAGCACAAATAAAGGATTATCATAAGATTTTCAAATAGCATGGATTATCATAATAACAGTAGCATAATTATTTCACAAGTTTTACTCATAGGGAATATTCAAGAGAATCCACAGGAACATAACATTCATCCTCTTTGGTAAGCATGGAGGACAATCAAATAGTGTAAGAGATAAAGAGTTACTCTCATTAGAAGGTAGGCATGGGTAGCTAATCCATTCTTCCCCTTTTGTTCATCACTCTCCTCCTCTTTTTCATCCAATGAGCTTTCAGCTTCAGTAGTTTCTTCTTCCACAGGTTCCTGCAAGACAATGGTCTCTTCTTTTTGAGGATGTCTTTTCTCAAGAAATTCAGTAATATAAGGATTATCATTATAATACTCAAGGCAATATCCAAGCATAGCAAAAGTATCAGATTTATAAGGAGCTTCATCTCTATTTTTAAGCAAAGCTGAAATTTCATAAGCTCCCATAAAGACAAAAAATTCTTCAATTTGCTCAAGTTTATCAAAGTCATAATATCCTCTAGCATAAGAAGCTAAAGTTTCATTATCATTATAATCACATTGAAAAGGGAGGTGTTTATGCTCCCTACAACAACGAGATTCATTAAAGCACCAAGATTCATCATATGTAGAACACAAATCTATAGCAAAATTATGCAGTTTAATTACTTGTAGTGAGAGATGCTTCCCCTTTTCAGACCAAAGGTGTTCATTTAATTTATATTCCTTATCCTTAGTGAGCCATCCTGACAAATAAGATCTAGTTTTCCAGAAAATAGGCATGGCAACAGTTTTTTTAGATTTTCGTTTTTAAATTTTTATGGATTTTCGGTATATAAGAAAAATAAAACAAGACAAAAATAAACTAGACAAAAGTAAACTAAACAAAAAACAATTAAACAAAAATAAACTAAGCACAATAAAACTAGACAAAAGTAAACTAGACAAGACAAAATAAAATAAAAACAGAGAGACAGTAAAGTGTACTCCCCAGGTGAACTTATGAGTAGAGCTATGCTCCCCGGCAACGGCGCCAGAAAATAGTCTTGATAACCCACAAGTATAGGGGATCGCAACAGTCTTCGAGGGAAGTAAAACCCAAATTTATTGATTCGACACAAGGGGAGACAAAGAATACTTATAAGCCTTAACAGCGGAGTTGTCAATTCAGCTGCACCTGGAAAAGCACTAGTAACAGGGGTGATGTGAAAGCAGCAGTAATATGAGAGCAATAGTAACAGTAACACACAGCAGTAGCAGTAACACAGAGGCGATGGCACCAGAAAATAGTTGATACTACTTCTAATGGCATATAGGACCGAATGAATATTTGATGATGACAGATGGACCGGGGTTCCCAGCTATCTACACTAGAGGTAACTCTCCAAGAACAAGTGTTGGGTGAACAAATTACAGTTGGGCAATTGATAGAATTGAAATAGCATTAAGACAGAACATCTAGTCTATTAATCATACGTAGGCATGTTTTCCATATATAGTCATACGTGCTCGCAATGAGAAACTTGCACAACATCTTTTGTCCTACCAGCCCGTTTGCAGCGGGGCCTCAAGGGAATCTACTGGTAATTAAGGTACTCCTTTTAATAGAGCACCGGAGCAAAGCATTAGCACTTAGTGAAAACATGTGATCCTCATATCTAAACCATCCCCTCCAGTTATCCCAGTTGCTGTCACTCTGGGGCCTCGGGTTCCGGACAGAGACATGTGCAAACAACTTGTAGATACAATCTAAGCAATAATTATAGAGCTTAAATCTAAGATCATGCCACTCGTGCACTAGTGACAAGCATTAAACACAACAAGATTGCAGCAACAATAACTTCACAAACTTATAGATAGACTGATCATAATGTAACAATTCATCGGATCCCAACAAACACAACACCGATTACATCAGATGGATCTCAATCATGTAAGGCAGCTCATTGTATTGAAGTACATGGAGAGAGAGTACCAACTAGCTACAGCTAGAACCCGTAGTCCATGGGGGAACTACTCACAAACCATCATGGAGTCGAAGTGGAGGCGGTGGAGTCGATGGAGATGGCTCCGGGGGTCAATCCCCGTCCCGGCAAGGTGCCGGAACAGGAACTTCTGACCCCCGAAACTTGTCTTCGATGGCGGCGGAGCTGCGGAACTCTTTCTGGAATATGGCTGATTTTTAGGGTTTTCGAGGCAGGAGGATTATATAGGCGAAAGGGCGGCGCGAGGGGGTGGCCGAGTCGGCCTCACCACGTGGTGGCGCCACCCCCTCCAGGCCGCGCGGGGACATGGTGAGGAGGCCGTGGGCCTCCCCCGGGCTTGCCCTTCTGGCTCCGTGTACGTGTCGGGAAAATAGGAGGTTGGGCTTTTGTTTCGTCCAATTCCGAGAATATTTCCTTAAGTAATTATCTGGAATAGAAAAACAGCAGAAAACAGGAACTGGCACTGTGGCATCTTGTTAATAGGTTAGTCCCAGAAAATACATAAAAATGATGTATAATGCATATAAAACATGTGACATCTATTATATAATTAAAACAACAAACAAACAACGGTTAAGATTTATCAACTTAATGTTACAATATATTAACGGCCGAGATCCAGCCGCATCCACCAAGCGGTATAGAGCTTGGTCACGTGTAAAAAAAGAGTTTGGGCAAGATGCGCATATTGTCCCCGCACGCCCAAACTCTCCTGCATGTCGCCGAAAAAATTCCCATGCCTTCTCGCATCCTCCATGTTTGACACGATAGATCTAATAACAAAGCCACTATTCAATCTACAAAATCTCATCTCCAACCTTGGAATCTCCTCCGTTCCAAAATCTGCAATATTGTTCTCTTCTTCAGCCGACCAATTCGCATGATGGTAGCGGAGTACCAGATGCGCCAATGACAGTTTGAAGAGAAAGGACGTATAGCCATCGTGGGGAACTACAGAGGATTCCTCCCCCATCCGTCCGATTGCACCCTTGCATCAGCCCCATGCGAGACCCTACAGCAAGGTTGGATGCGATGTCCAGAGGTTAGCGACGCGTCGGGTCGGCTACAGCGACCGCCAGAATCCATGCCGCCTCGATCTCTTGCCGCAGGTAAAGTCCCTATCGTGCTCACCTCCTCTTATTAAGTTGGGTCTCCTCAGCTGCCACGATCCAATCCAGCATCTTCGTTTTTAGCAAAGGAACGAATCAATCTCACGATGATCAGTGCAGCAGAGGAGATGGTATACCAACGCAAGCTCGAAGTAGATCGGGCGGCCGCTGTCGTTGCTGAGGATCCGACTAAAGGAATTAACTCATAAAGGTAGCGCAGCATTAGGGTCTGTCACCTATTACATAGGTGAGTCACTCTGTATCACCATATTTCCTGGTCTGTGTCACCATATTTCCTGCTCTGTTTGCCGTTCTATTGAGTTCATGGGAGAACTCCTAATGGATCGGTTTTATCCCTAACGTTTGTTCCCCTGAGTGGCCAGCTGCTGGCGGTGCCTTTTTTGGTTTAGTACTGAACTACTATGGTCTATGGAGTAAATTCATGCAAGTACTCGCGGCTAGCTCGGGTGTGAGTTTTTATCATTTTTATTAAGTTATTAAAACGATTGATTCCCTCTGATTGTACATTCGTGTAATACGCATGAGATTTTTTTTGGTAACTGCCTATTCATGTCCCGGTCTACTGATATTCATGATTCAAGTATTTCTCAATGACTTAGTATGAACAATGGACAGATCCTGAGTTCCTGACTATTCTGGTGTCATGTTTGCTGATGCTTCATCTCTGTTATGGCAGGGAGCTATCAACATATAGCGTTTGTGCTCCTCACAGATTTTTTATATTTGTGATTTGGTGAATTCAGTTTATATAGTTTCCTTTTCCCTTACTTGCATCTAGGTGTATAACTAACTGCTTGATGGAATTGGTCACACATTAGATTTAGAGTACAGAAGAAGTAATAATATTGAGATTTGTACTATTACAACTACTATCCTTGCTTCGTGTCATGTTGTAGACTTTCTCTATGTTGTCAGGGATTCTATGGTAATTACTCCATTGCACATAACTTCAAAAGCTATTAACGGAGATTCACTGGTATTTGCAAATTTGCAGGACAACATTTGAAGGTAGCAGTTCCTCAAACACCAACGTTTTCTTATTCTTTAGTTTTGCACTTGGCCCAGGAATAAGCCACATGCCTCTGTCATCTATTTGGAAAAGTGTATGGATGGTACAAGGGAGTCCAGTGAGGATGCTCTGAAAACAGTGTCACGGAAATTCTTATGTATGTAGCATGCACATCTCCGTTAATATACTTCTTGGCCAATAATGTACTGAGGTCAAATCCCATGTTCACTTCTACAACTGCCTGTTCAAATTGTTAAAGAATCTCCACATGATAGCTAACAATGTTTGTTCCTGCTATTTCTCAGAATTATTTAGAGTCCAGACAACAACCACCAACTTTGCTAGACTATTTTCTGCCCTTTCTCCCATGTTACATATTGGTAATTTATTTCTAATATTCTTATTGGTGCCCAGTTTCTAGAGAAGGTGTAAATTTAGTGAAGGAGAAGATTTCCAAAAATTGACACTACATGTTTTTCGTAAGTTGTTCTTAGAGGTCATTTTAATTGCTTCTCAAAGAATTTCTCTCTCTCAAAGTGCAACGCACTCGAAAGAATGCATGCTATTTGTTTTCCGTGCGGAATGAGCGTTCTGCATACGTTTCTTGACATGATCATTATTATTGAGACCCAGGTATCTGCATTTAGAGAAGAGCTACCATCAGAGCATGCATCGATCAGCCAATCCGTCGTTCAAGAAACATCGAAAGCTGAGATTGTATTAAGAGATGCCGATTGGTTCGACGCGTCGCCTGCCGGAGAAGCCATCAAACTATCAAATTAGGCAATCAACACGTACGCGTGCCACAACGCGAAGCGTCGGCGCTTCCGCAACTTGGATGTTGCTCGCATTAGGAATTTGGTATCATCACACTACAAGATAGGATGGCTTGCGTCTTTGGGGCACTACGACGGACTCCTCTCGACAATCATCTGGTTCACCAGGCCATCAACATAGTACTAGAAATTGCGACACAGCAGAGTGGATGTCTAGAGGCCGCCGGTGATGTATGACGATGCTGAAGGCAGCATTGCCTGGTGTCGAGTGGCCGCCATTGCTGCACTACAGGTACGCTCATTGGATTCTTATGTCAAATTTATTTTTGTATTTACCCACTCATCACGTCTTAATAGTCATGCATGTATTCCAGAATATTTTCCCTAGAAACCTTATTGATTATAATTCTGTTGATGTCATTACTATGTCTTCTGAAATGAAAGTTTGTTAATGTTTCATCTATGCTGCAACAGGGAGCTTTCAGTTATTGGGTTTGCCCTCCTTAGTATCATGCAGATTTTTTAGCTTTCCCGAGATGAAATCAGATGCTTTGGTCTTCCGTTTTTTGATGTTTGCAGGAGTGCCGTCTGAAAGTTAACAAGATGCATGTTATGCCATCAAGGATTCCATGGTCTGCAACTGTGTATTTTCACATTCTGTTTCTTTGCATATGTTTAGTGATATAGCACAGGAACTCGACTAAAAAATTCATGATTGTTCCAGTTATATAGATCCCTCCTCAAGGATATTGAATGGTCCAGGAAGAAGTGTTCCGTTCAGCGGACATTATTGTTCAGTTTATGATTGAGGGCCTACCTCTGAATTTTTGTCTGAGGGCCCAGGTATGTTCATTGGGTTAACAATGTGATGCAGGAAAATTCACTACATCAGAATCCTGACACTATTCAAATTTTAACGCAATAGTTATGAGATGTTTGACTTGAAAAAAACTACAGTATATCATATAAGATTAAGATGTAGCAAGCAAATGGGAACAAAAACCAGTATTTTGTTCTCTGCATCGCTTGGCTGATCTTTCAGCTCTAACCATACCGACAGGGTAATGTTTGTTCCATAACTTCTTTCATGGATAGAAGTGAAGAAACTGTGAAAGTGTCGTATCCACCTTAAATTTCTCCTATATATTTCATTGTTTTTCATCACAATATGTAGTTAGTATCTATTTATTATTCCGTATTTATTATTGATGCATCTAGAGTTTCCATTCTATTTTGGAGGTAAAGGATGACACACTAGAAGTCCAGTGTGGTTGGAACATATCGAACTTTGTCTTTAAGGCCCATAATACAATTGCACATCTATGCATATGTATTTATATTTAACCAGCAGCTCGACTTGCTAATATTTAAACAGGTGATCATAGTGACAATGTACGGGCATATTTACTGTACAAATACAAGATAACATCCACACAACTACACGAGCACGGAGCACATCAGATCCTTGAGCATAACCACAAGCTGCCATGCCGAGACGCCAAGCGCATCGAAAGCAAAACATGGACATGCGTCTACTACAAGCCAGCGACGCCCGGCGATCCAAAGTGTCGAATACTAGCCCGACCCTCGGACGCCTAACGAAGCCCAGACTCGATCGCAGCACATCCCATAAGCGACAACCAAGAGTCACGACAGCAACATAAACAATTGTAGGTAATACCAGTCCGCACTGCATGTGTGTTAGATGTTTTCATCTTGAGAATTCTTGGCATCGTCGTTAGGAACAACATGTTCTCACGTGCAATATTTATATGTACATTATGAATAAAGAGCTATTTCTAAAATTGTATCGAAGGCAACAACTCTATGGTGAACAACTACTTAAGTGTGCATGTAATATTAAAGTCAAATTAATGATAACGTGTGATTCAATCCACCATTTGACCAATGAAAATTATAAGCATCGAGATGATCTTGATGGACGACCAGGTATTTTCTTTACATGTCTAAATATTGAGTTCTTCTACTTTCTAAACTACCAACATTTTCTTTCATTCTGTTTTGAAGGAAGAAATAATACATGCTACGATTTGAAACAATCTAATAGACATTTATCAATCAAAGATTAATGAGAGTTATATGTTAGTTTTTACCAACTTTAAAGTTGTAGAATCCACAATATATCATCCATTCAGCAATGAAATTAAATTTTCTTTTCAATACAATATAAAGGTTAAGGAGCTGAAGGGATCATTAGATAATTTTCAAGATTGCTATAATGAGTTTGCTACAAAAAGGATACTCTAGAATAACGAAAAGAGAAGACAAACAATGCTCGACTGGGATGATCATCTTATTTTTGACTTCCAAGTGATTAATCTCTTAATATTTCATATTTCTAGATTGATCATCGCATCTGACTTCCAAGTGGTTCAATTTGGACTTTTAGGATATGTTGATATTTGTATCTGTGGATTCCAAGCGATTAATCTATTTGATTTTGAAGTATTTAGTCTTAAAATTTCAAATACTCTAGAAAAACGAAAAGAGAAGACCAACAATGCTTGCCTAGGTCGACCATCGTATTTCTGACTTCCAAGTGATTAATCTCCTAATATTTCATATTTCTGGATTGATCATCGCATCTGACTTCGAAGTAGTTAATCTTTGACTTTTAAGATTTGGCTATATTTGTATTTGTGGATTCATGGGATTAATCTATTTTACTTAATTTAAAGATTTTGTCTTAAAATTTAGATGACATTGGATCTCATAAACGATTAAGACCAGTTCTAATGGAAAGTACAAAACTTTATTGATTCAAAACATGTCAGAGCTACATAATATTACGAAATGGTAATACAAAATTTTGAAATTCAACTATAAATACCTTACAAAAATATAATGCCGATAAAATATAGCCGCGCAAATGCGGGGGCCGGCCAACCCGCTACAAAGTAAATTTGCTGTATGTATCAAAGTTGATCTCATATATCTTAGTTCGTGCCTTTTCTATAACTAGTTGACATGTACGTGCAACGCACATCTCTACAAGACATATTTAATAAAAAAATCTCATATAATGTTAACAAAATTTCGAAGAAACAAATTATAGATATTCCCATGGTCAATATCGAGCTGCATCCTCCCTTCCTAGTATTACTTAAGCTCATTTAATTGATGTTGGTACAGGTTGAGCAAAATATTTGTAGAAGTACAAAGTAGAGGACAACCATGATCAAATATAAAAAAGTAGGTAAATCCAAATGGCCAATTTCTTGAGCTGCTGCACCCTTCAATCCATGTTGAATATGTGAATTGCATCCTCGATCGAACCATCTCAATTTCTGAGACTATGTGAATTGCATTCTCGAACTATCCAAATAGTTCACTTTAGAGCCTGAGGTGGTTTCAGAAGTATTTTTCGACAAGCAAACATAGACTGTAGCCTTCGTAGCTAAACTTGCACGCTCCCTGGCTAAAATACCCAGCCAGCGTGGCCATCCAGACTTTGAAGAACCCACCGGACCTTGCTCTTGGAGCAGCACACCAAAGACAGATCAGATGTACCTGTGAGAATAGGCATTGAACAAACGATTTCAGTACATAACAGTGGAAGCAGAAAAAATTCCACACAGGAAACAAGGGATACTGGGTGAGGCCGGTGCTGAGGACCACGCGTCCACGCCGAGGGTGCAAGTGGCGTCGAACAGCGGCGTATGCAGCTCCACCTCCGGCGCCATCTCCACCTCCTCCCATCCCGCGCTGCGCTCTCCTGCGCCTTCGCTCTGGTCACGGACGCCTATTGGTGACCAATTTCTCGCTAAATCGTGTGCAACAAGGAAGAACATCTACCAGGTACAGCCGGAGATTTCAATCAATCAGACACGGAGCGCTCATCCATGGCGCGGTGCGGAGAGCAGAAGGCGGCGCCCCGGCGGTGGCGCGTCGAGCGCGGCCGTGCGGAGGCGGGGCACGGCGCGGCACGGAGAGCAGAAGGCGGTGCCGGCGCTGACCATCGTCACTGCAAAACCACCGGTGGAGGCCAGACCCGAAAAAGCTCCAGATCAGACCGTGCTGCCAGTCCATCCGCCTCCCGCCATAAACTCACTGTTCTTACAGCCAAGAATAACAGCAGCATCCACGAGTGACCCCTACGCCTACCACAAGGCATGATATGACGATGCTACCATCGCTCGGTGCTGCCGCCCCGTATACTGTTTTGATGACTTAGCTTATTTATCTTTCAGCACATATATAAAGAACTTGTAATCAATCCGTTCCAAATTATTATATTCTTATTAGCATTTTTTATCGGTCGAACTATGTGCTTTGCCAAGTGAAAATATGGCTTTTGATGATTAAGTGAGCTTCTTTTGGCAACAGGGGGTTGTACGATTTAAGTGGGTTAGTTCACTAACAATAGCAGGCCAGCTCAAGAAAAATACACAAGCAGGCAGGCCAGTCAATCTAAGCCTATCTCTCTGCTTCTGCCACTGATGATGAGCAAGCGGGCCCAGTGAGCAACAGGGGTCATACAACTTAGCACTCTTGCAAGAATGAATGACTCAAAAGAAATTTGAGACTTTCAGTAGTGCAGTGCAATACACATGCCAAAGCAACAGGTAAGATTGCTTAGAACTTCTAGGATTTCACTGGGCGCAGAGCTAAAGGCAGTAATGGAATCCGTCCTAATGCCAAAACTGTTGCCCTGCTCATGTTATAGTAAAGAAGCATGGCTCCGAATCACATGATTAGATGCCATGCTCACTTTAGACTTATCATTGATACCATTCGGTTTATTCATTTAACTTTACAAGCCTAGAAAATTAGGCACAAATACAGTAGAAGACCGTGTCTCAGATCACCACTCTAGCCCACGAAGTCAACGACCTATTAACAGATTTCACAATCAATCCCAAGCAACCCAAGGGACCCGACCCAAGAAACTACGTCAACGCTGCACAATTTCGAGCTCGGATCAGCCAAATCTGGAACCTCAGTCCGCCCTAGATCATCCGACCGCGAATTACCCCCCAAATATCAACAACGCCCAAATTAGATGGAAGACAAACCCTAACCCTGGCCGTAGATTCCGATCCACGTGAGAACAGACCGCCCAGCTCGGCAATTCCGCAGCCGCTACGGCCTAATCGAAGGATCCGACGCAAATTACTTCCTACGTACGCCCAAATCTGACATCAGATCGGGACCAATCCCCCACCAAACCACGCACTAATCGGTCCTAGAACTCGACGATCGGGAGGGGATCGGGGGCTTACGCGGAAGAACCGGGGAAGCCAGCAGGACGTTGGGGGAGATCGACGAGGAGGAGGCGCGGCGCGTAGAGCAGAAGGCGGCGCCGGCGCTGACCATGGCGACGACCACGGGTGGTTGCGGAGAGCACAAGGCTCTTCAGAGCAGGCGCCTCGAGAGCGGAGAAAACATAAGAAAAAATAACGATTCAGATGTGTTGAGTTTAGCTCAACACGGACGGAACGATCTGGTTCGTTGATCAGCGATCGTAGGGCATAGATTTAATGTATCCGGCGAAGTTTGCTCTTTTAATATTAGTATAGACGGCGCGTAGAGCAGAAGGCGGCGCCGGCGCTGACCATGGCGACGACCACGGGTGGTTGCGGAGAGCACAAGGCTCTTCAGAGCAGGCGCCTCGAGAGCGGAGAAAACATAAGAAAAAATAACGATTCAGATGTGTTGAGTTTAGCTCAACACGGACGGAACGATCTGGTTCGTTGATCAGCGATCGTAGGGCATAGATTTAATGTATCCGGCGAAGTTTGCTCTTTTAATATTAGTATAGATAAAAGTAAATTGTATTACATTTTTCTTCTAGAGATTTCTAATTCACAGCCCTAATATAGAAGAAGCATTATCAGTATGGAATGTGGATAATGAATCTTTTTTAATGCTACATGACATGGAAGATTATTACATTAAGGACGGTACTGAGAGTTTGAGGTACAAATACAAGTTGAATGTTACAGCCCCTCTACTGCATAATCGAACTTGGAAAGTTACTCGGGTTATCATCTGCACAAATATCACCACCCTATTCTAATAAACGTGAGAGTAGTAGAAACGCTCTACAGACTAAGTGTCCTGAATGATTTTAATGTATGTTACTTCTTATTTCTAATAAAAAATTCAATAGATGGTACCAAGAACAAATATGTACATTACATATCCAAATTCAAATAATAACATTGCTAGCCGCGCAATTGCGCGGGCCACCCAGCTAGTTGATATATAAAACAAGCATGAAACATCAGAAATTTTAGATACGTTTGAGACGTATCAGACCCTTCAAAACCCCTTTTTAAGGGGGAAGACCTGCAATAGGTATACAAGAACGTGGTAATAATTAGTTCCTTGCGCCTTAGCCTTGTAGTATCTGGAAACAGCCAACCACGATTATCCATCAGTGTCGATCATCAAGTCAACTCTATCATCAAGGATCTGAACTCAGCACAGAAGATTATCAACAAGGAAAGACTTCACAACAATCAAGTTATCAAGATCTCCCGTGGCGACCTCACTAAAGAAGCAACGACCTCGGAAGTATAGCCAGCCCCAAACCCGTGCCCTCGTACTCCCCTGTTACCACCGGGCAAATCTCGAGGACGAGATTTATTTTTAAGGGGGGAAGGATCTGTAACTTCCCAAATTTTGGAACTAAGAAAAACTTAGTTTTACAAGACCCAAAATTTAGAACCAACAAAAACTTTTTGAAATGTTTCACTGATGATTGTGTTTTCCTTCCCATTGCTATGTTAGACCTTGTGTGACTTGTTGTTTAAGTTGTTTGACTAGTAAATATTAACCTAAAGACCACACCAAGATAAAAATATATTTAAACTTTGGCGATCAGGCCATGACAAGAAAAATAATTCCATATATCTTTTGCCACTCTTCTTTTAGTCAAATGCAATTTCAATAATAATTTGGTTTTGGCAACAACCAAAATACCCCTTATTGAGAAAGTAAAAGTGTTTCCCCAAAATTAGGTGTTTCCAAAATTATGGAGATCTATATGCTATCTCCTACCTATTTTTCAACCTTGATATTTTGCAGGTGTATACAACTCCCATTTTATAAACTCTTATTTTCACTCCATTTGAAAATAACACTAATGGGAAATATATTACCCCACATAATTCCTTTCTCAAATCTTTTTGAAAACTATTAAGTTATGAGTGGAGATATTTCCTAAACATCATCTTGTCATAATTAGGAGAGGTCACTTTTCCCCATGATAGCATTGTGGAAATGGTGGTATGATTAATTCTTGTGGTTTGATTTGTGTGGTCTTGGTTGTGATGTTGATCTTGTTGTGTTGATTGATTGTGTGGATAATTCCTCAGTTGTGCTTAACACTAAAATAAAACACACTCGATAACAAATTTGGAATGTGACTTGAATAAAAACAAAACCTCTAAAGATATTCAAAGACTTGAATTAAAAGCCCAATTTAAAAATAAGTAATCTTATTTAATTTTTCCTCTCTACCTTTTCTCTATTTTGTTATAACAATTATTTTATCTTATAAAATCCAGGAATGAGATGATAACCATCTCATTATCATATTACTCTCTCCTCAAAATATCTAATCTCCAATTACAAAGATATTCAATTTGTCAAATTGGTTTTATCAAAAATAACATATTTAAGGCCCTATGAACAAAGATGGTTCAAAACATTTTATTTTGACACACCAATTTTTGTGGAGCTTCTACATGACAAGGGGAGCCTACCCAAATAATTTCATAATTTTTGGAATAGTTTAAGTGCCTCAATTAAATCCCTAGAAGTTACTGGAAATAAAAGAAATAGAAGAAAAAGCAGGCAGGGGGTTTTCTGTAAAAAGGCCGTCTTCTTCCTGTCGCCACAGTAGTCCGCCGCGGCATGGCGACAGTGGCAAGCTCGCCACTGTGCCGCGCTCCCCCTGCCGCGTGAAGGGGACAAGAAGGCCCCCGAGGCGCTCCTCTGCTCCCCCTCCCTCGTTCACTCGCTCACCCGCTCTTTTCTCTCTCTCTCTCTCTCTCATTTTCTTCCACGACCTCTGAACCCTAGCCATGGTGGCCGAACTCGCCGCCGTCGATTGAGACCGCCAGGAGCAGATCAAAGACCACCGGAAGCTCCGCCTCGACGTCCTCTACATCCTCTTCGAAGGAATCGATCCAGTTCGCCGTCGTGGTCGCGCACGAGCTCGTCTTCCTTCTCTCCGGCCGCCGCACTCCGAGCAAGTTCGTCTCCTTCTACGGCCACCTCCATCACCTACGAGAGCACCCACGCGTCGAGGGTGAGCTCGCCTTTCTCCTGGACATGCTCGTCCTCCTTCTCCGTCTCTACTTCGCCGCGTAGCCGTAGATCCGCCGTAGTCCGTAGTCTGCCTCCGCACGACCTCGTCGCCGGAGCATTTCCCGGCGACCATTTGGTCCATAGCGCCGCCACTAGGTCTCCCGTAGCCGTGCACGTCGAGTGCGTCAGCTAGTTCGTCCCCGCGCGGGCTCCTCCGCCGGAGCCGAGCGCGTCGCTGCCGCGGTCACCGCGCGCGCCCGCGCCGGTCGTGGCGTTGCCGTGGTCAAGCCTCGCCGTGGGCCACACGCGCTTGCGTGGCTGCCTGCGTGGCCACGGGCCCCACCCTGTCAGCGGCTGTGGCTAGCCCAGGCCGTGGTGCAAAACGTTTCACTGGGTATTCTGAGAAATAAAACAAATAGTCAGATTCAAATATAAATTTGTAAAATCCATAACTTAATAAATATTGATCCAAAAATTACAAATAAGATACCAAAATGTTCAGAAAAATAAAGCCTGTCTTTTGGTGTAATTCACCTATCCAAATAAATTAGTTTATTTGATTTTTTATTAAAATAAGGAAAATGGCAGAATAGAAAACATATTTGGAAAATTCATATCTTTAAAAATAATGATCCAAAAATTAAGTTTGACCTATCAAAATGTTCAGCAAGTGATAACCTTCATGTTCCACCTTGTTTCCAAACATGGATAATTATTTTGTAATGTTGTTTAAAACAAATTAACAAAAGGGGCAGATTGAAAAGGATTTTTATAAATTAATCTGTAATAAATCGTGGAGTAAATCCAATTGGTTGTCCTTAAGTTAAGTACTATCATGGGTATCGGGTTAATGTCTCTACCTTAGTTTGGTAAAATATTTTGAATTACCGAGAGTCGGCTTATCAAAATGTTAAGAGGAGACTAATTGGTGGCCTAACTTTTGTCTGAAGTATTTCCCGTTTAAAGGAAGGTGCTTGTTGTTAATCTTTGCCTGAGATAGTTTTGGGATCGATGGACCTAGCTTGTGTATAGGTGTTAGACTACTGATTAGTATAATGCCCTCGTAAGTGTAGATCCTAGTTTGTTGCTCGAACGATTAGTTTGATGCTTGTAGTTTGTTACTTGTTTGTATACTACTTGTGGTTTGGTTTGCCTATTGATTGTTGTTTTATTTTCATGTTTGCGACGCTAGATATAAACGCTACCGGAGTGGTATTTGGAGGGGATTTATCGAAGAAGGATGGGAGTTATTTCTTTGATCAGTGAGAAGAAGCCCAGGAACATTATGCTGGACTCATGTAAGCTACTCTCTGAGCTTGCATCTATAAACATCTATTTTGGTTCACATGTTTTACTTATAAAGAGCATAAGTGATTTATGTGGTGTTTGCCACTAAAGCTATGATTTTGAAAACCCTTTTTCCAAAATATAAGTATATTATTTTGACACCCTATATGGAGATATTAGATGGAAATTCTTTTTCAAACTATAAGATGGGAAAAATATTGTTTACTCAAAACTCCATTGAAAGTACTTGTATGGTTATGGAATACCGAGATGTCGGTGTGGAAGTGAAGAAATGGAGTATGGTGATGTTTATGAAAAATGCACATTGTGTCTTTGTACTATGACGACCAGCCGATAACCTGTGCGACCACATTTACCCACATATGGGTAAGGGCGTAGTCATATAATTTGCTCATATTAGTATGGGATGCCTCAACAACGGAGATGACTCCGTTCCATGAGGGAATGGTTTGGTGACCTACCCCTGACCTGGGTCCTCTTAAGAGAAGTCTACCGGAGGTCGGTATGAGTGTATTGGAGAAAGAGGATTGAAGACGCCACCTTTGGGTCGCCGGGCAGAACTATGAGTTCTCACACTTAGATTCCGACGGGCTGGGTTAAGTGTTGATGGAAAGTGTCATAGCGGCAGGGTCCTATACTAGCATGAGCAAAGGACAGGCTATGGTCGGTGACTCAACTTCGCATACACCTTGTATGGCGGGACGTGGCTGACACGATGAGCTGCCGGATGGATGTGGGAAAAGCGTGCTACCTCTGCAGAGGGTAAAAACTATTCGAATAGCCGAGTCCTCGGATATGGACAGTTGGGAGGCTGTCCTCTGACCATGTGCAAGTTTTGGAAAAGTTTTAAGATTCAAAAAGAAAATGGAGATGTTTTATTTAGTCAACTATACCGAAGGGCTGGTATGAGGTTGCTGGAAAAGAGGAAGACCATCAAGGGATATGGTCGAGAAGTGCAAGGTTTTGTGTTTTAAAAGTGGAAGTGTTTTATGCAACTATACCGAAGGGCTGGTATAAGGTTGTTGGAAAATGATTTGACCATGAAGGTCTATGGTCGGAAAAGGAGGAGTTTTGGGGAAATAAACAAATGGTGGTTTTCCGAGAAAATGTTTATAAAAGAGACTTCTTACCTTTTTCAACAAAGATGTATTTTCGGGATAAAGTTTTAAAAGAGATTTCTTACAAAGACAGATTTATGGGAAAAAGTTCTAAAAGCCTTCTTTTCTTTTTCAACAAAGGTAGAGATGTTTTTCTGAAAATACAAGGCTTATGAAAAGTTACAAAAATCCTTCTTTCCTTTTCAATTAAAGTTATAGAGATTTCAAACAAAGTTTTATCAAACAAAAGTCTATCCTTCTCCTTTTCGATAAGGATATAGAATTTTCAAAGCAAACTTAGTTTTATTTAAACAATAAAAAGGGTAGTGCATGCCCATTCGGGGGTAGTTTGCGAGTACAATCAAATGTACTCATATTGGTTTCGTCCCTGGCTATTGTCTTAGCCAGATTTTGAAGAGAAGCAGTTCGAAGGAGAAGTTTCAATGGCGTCAATGCGAACTAGGGCGCTTCCCAGTCAGCTGCCTGTAGGGTTGTGGCAAATGACTTGGGCTCCACGTTGTTTGGTGATTTTCGCTGCAATTACCTGTTGAAGTTACAGCTTCAATCAAGTAAGTATATTTATTCGGTATTTATGTATGTTCTTTTGATACCAGTTCAATTGTGCTCAGCGACACACTGATCATGGGATCGCTGATGTTGTAGGCACAAGGGTATTTCGGACAGCTAGTCCGTGGTGCCCACAATACTCCAAGCCCGCCGGCGGGATGTTGCAAGCCGGAGCTGCAAGCAGCTGTTTGCTGCCGTCGTGTTGCTGCAAGGGGGGAGGGGGCTGTGCTACTGGAAGCGTCTTTGGTGCCGTCGTCGTGCTGCAAGCCTGCCGTCGGGAGCAGCGCCGCGATGCTCCAAGCCTGCCGCCGGGCGCAGTGCCGCGATGCTCCAAGCCGGCGCTACAAGGGAGAGGGGTTTGGTGATGCGGAAGTCGTTGGTGCTACCGGCGGTGGCCGCAAATTCTACCACCGTTCTGCCACAGAAGAGCACCGCATCAACAAAGATAATGTGATTTTTGCTACTAGTAATTTGTTTTTTGCATCATAGGAAGGAGGTTTTGCTAATGTTGTTCTTCTGTTTGCGTCATAAGAAAAAGAAAATTGCTACAATTGACTTTTTGTTTTGCGTCATAAGAAAGAGAAAATTGCTACAATTGACTTTTTGTTTTGCATCATAGGAAGTAGCAAATTTGCTACCAATGTTCTTTTGTTTAGCATTGTAGCAAGGAGAATTTGCTGCGATCTTCTTCTGCTTAGCATCATAAGGAGAAATTTGCGACAATGATGCATTTAACAATCATTCCATGTCTCGGTTTTGCTATAATAGCATAAAATTTTGCTACAATAGCATATTTTTTTTGCTACAATCATTTTGCTACAAGGTCTCCGGCGAATTTTTGTAGTTCTGCTATGACGTTTCCGCAACAAGGTCGGTTTTGCTAGGATAGCACAAATTTTTGCTACAAATCGTTTTGAGGTTTTGCTACGAGGTCTCCGGCGAGGTCTTTGTCTATGTCTCCGACGAGGGCAGTTTTGCTACAGCAGCACAAAATGTTTGCTACAACGCCTCCGGCGAGGTCTCCGGTGAAGTCTCCGCCGAGGTCTATGGCTAGCGTCTTTATTTTTCTTTTTTGTGATTGAAACCGTTTTTTGCTACAAACACATAATATTTGCTGCCACGAGACGTTTATTTGCTGCATTGTAGCAATTGCGGGAATTTGGAAAAAGCAAGATGGACACGTGTTGGCCAGGGGACCCGGGATGCGAAGCTCGGATCCCCCGGCGGACGCCTAGTATTGTCTATAAAAAATCGGCCATGCATTTAACTCTTAACAAACTCCACTTAGCCCAGCTGCAGGCCTCACGCTGGTGCAAAGCAAAGCTAATCTTCAGAGCTCGAAACCTTTGGTCCCTCACGCTTGAGTTCAAATCTCTCGGCGAGGGGAGGCGAGACATGGCGGAGCTGCCCCTGGCGGGGGGCTTGCTGGACCTGCGTCCCTGCAAGCTCTTCCCGAAGCCTCCGCCGCGGCCACCGCTGCCCATCGTCATGCCAGCACGCTGGAGCCCGTCCCGTTCCCAGGCCACCTCGGCCATAACATCGCCACTCCGTGCCGTCCCCGAGTTCCACTCCACCACCAGTAAGTACTAATTAATACCGCCCGCTCTTTCGGTCTTCGTCCCCTTCTCCGGCTGATTCGGTTCGCTTTTGCCCCCCTACGCTGTGAACGCAGAACTGGCGGACGGGAGCATCGTGTTCCACTTCGCCCACCCGCCTGCGGAAGAACCAGAGCCGGAGGCGGCCTGTCCTGACCCTGAGCGCGCAGATGCCTCGGACTCGCCGCAGCTGGAGCTGGGCGTCGCCTGCGAGTTATTGGGTGACCCGGCGCCGGTCGACGAGCCAAATCCGGACACGGCAGCTGCGGCCGGTGAAATTTCGCTGGCCGCGTCGGACACCGGACCGGTAGAGACGCCCGAACAGGCCATAAGTTCGAATGTCGGTCTTGAGGTAGAAGCAGGGTTGGCTGGCGGAAGGGCGGTTTCCGCTGACGAATCCGAGCTCGATAAGGAGGGCAATGGAGTTGAGCTCGGTGTGCAGGCTCGTGGTTCTGTGGAGGCGTGCGTGACCGGGCCGGCCGGTTTGGAGGAGGGCTTCGAAGAGGCGGATGCGGCGGTTTCTTCGGAATGTTCTACTCCCTCCGTTCCAAATTAATTGACTTCCATTTGTCCACACATGAATGTATCTAGACATGTTACACGTATAGATACATCCACATGTGGACAAATCGAAATCAATTAATTTGGAACGGAGGGAGTACCTCTCAGGATTTCGGCATCGACGTGGATACGGAGTCTATCGGCGACGAGCAAGGGGCCACGGAATTCGCAGTCCCCATCCCAGCAGCGGTATGTGTTCCCCGGCGTGCTTAATTGCTCTCTGATTATTATTTTGACTTGCTGTGTTCTCTGTCATCATCCTGTAACTTGAATTTTTGTGAGGATTCATCTGCAGTAAAAAATACTACTCTCTTCAGAAATACTGCAGAAAACGTAAAATATTACAGTACTATCAAGGATACTAAGATAGTAGAATTCTAATGGTTAACATATGATGTCTAACTATCCTCAAGGCACTGGTAAATGCATGCTAGCAGCCTAGCACTAGTACGGTTCCTAAGCTTCCGAACACAAACTTGCAGCATTGTTGAATACTCTTGGTTCTCTACTTCCAGAGAGCACTGACCAAAACATTTTATGTTTGTTTTTCTGAAAATCAGCTGCTATACCATCGCTTCCCCCATCTGTTGATGTTCTGGATCATGCTTGATATTATGTGTCGCTGTCATGATATTTTGTGTATGGCTCTCTCCTCATCTAATATGATCATATTTCCTTAGGGACCAGATCTTTTACTTTTTCTCGAACTACATCTTATACTAAAAAACCACTGCTGTTGTGTGAAATCAACACATCAGACATGTGTAGGAGATGAAGGGATACACACACGCACCTTGAAACTGGGACTGGGAATTTAAATGCAAAATGGAAATGTCACTGACCATATCTTCTTAGGAACAACATCTTATACAAGAAAACATTGCCTGTGTCTGAAAAACAACACATGAGATATGTATACCAGTCGACGTGTCGCACATATATACATTGAAAACTATGGTCTGTAGATTTAACTGCAAAGTAGAATTGTTCTTGTAAACAATAGGTGTACTTGTGGCTTGTGGGCGCAGAACTTATGCTATGAAATACATATCTCTTCATTGTATTCGGCTGGGTACATCCAGGTTCGGGGCTAACCATTGCTCCTTCTTCCCCAATAGAGAGAAGTTCGCAACATGATCGATAGGGAAAAAGATATTTCAGAAAGGAGGACCTCTGATAGGTATGACTTTGTTGCCTCACTTTTTATTTTAATTATTTTAATTTTGAAACGATATGTCTTCAGTGATCATTCCAATACAAATGCGTGTGTGCTTCGATCTATTGCTTGTAAAGGTGGCATGGCCTCTTCATATAGTTATGCATCTCTGTAACCAAAACCTATGTTATGGCACTTACCTGTCTTTTTCGCCTTTAACCCAATCTTTAAAAATTGCTTTAATCATTCTTTGTTGTTCAATATTCATATATAGGAGCGCTCATGTGGCCACGTCAGCGCTTGTGTTGACGTCAGGTGCTGCAATCTTGCCACATCCTTCGAAGGTAATAACTGTCCTGCATCTGCCTTTTGCTGGCAATGTATCATTAGTATGTCTTGAACAAATTGCAGAAGCAATTTGCCCTTTTTTCAAGAAACCCAATTTCTATGTCAAAAAAAGAACCCAATTTCTCTTAATAGTTATGTTAACTAGCTAAATGCCCGTGCGTTGCTACGGAGCATACGGATAAAATGATTTTGAATAACGCATTCATTTGGAACGAAATATTTGGTGGATGATTCATCAACATGACACCCATTTATCTGTTTGAACTCAAGTAAATCTTTGCCCTAGATGTTCCAATAACCTCCAACGACAAATCAGAGACAAATTAGAGTTGAATACCCCTGCGTTACTTGTTGATGAAAACAATAGTAGTTCATATTCAAAAATATGGTCAAATATGATGGGTTATATGAGATCAAATATAATATCTGCCATTATTTACCTTGCCATGGATTGGGCGTCTTTTAAACTCTAGCAAATATATGAAACGTTTCAGATGTCTAATATATAAATGAAACGATTCTTCCCTGCAACAAGAGATAGTTGGTGTAAGAAATGCTTTTTAAAGATGAAATATCCATGTAGTGCAATAACAGTTTCTATCTCTACTTATTCTTTCATGGCAACAAATATGATGCTTTTTTTCGAACACAAAATATGTAAAAATGAACGTGTATATAGCTTATAAAAAAACCTTAACACAAAGACCTGATAGACAAGGCTCTTATATATTTTCTCATTTCACTGAGCTCTGCACATTAATCTATAGTGCGTTAGTGCAGTACACTGTACAAATTTAACTTAACAAATTATTTTTACAAACCAACACCCCGGTCACTTGCTTGAACATGAGCTTTCTCCTATATCTTGCTTCCCCACCGTTCCAAGCTGCCGGCTCCTACCTCGAAGGAATCCTTTATTCGAGCAACTCCCAGCTCTCTGTTTATGTGGCCTTCTGCTTCAACGGTAACATATTTATGTGCGTAGTCGCAGTAGATAACTAACTGAAAACAACACTCTAATCATGATAAAATGCAAGGATTTCAGCATCTAAAATTAGAAGGACACAAAATAGGCAGCTAGTCGTCTCCTCTCTAAACTATAATGGAATATGACCCCGTTTGACAAATGTAGTACTAAATAGTGGGATCAAAATTAATTAATATGTAAAAGCATGAGTAAGCAGAAATGCTTCATTAGCTAATCCATTAATTCCTTCCCCTAAAACAGAGCAAGATTTGACATTCTGGCCATCAGATATTCCCTCTACAATGATAAAAAACAATACTCTAATAGTAAATGTATAACAATGATTTTGTGGCAGAAACTGAGGCATGCAACCCAAGCTCGAAAAAAGAACTTTCAACTAAATAGTAAATGTATAACAATACTCTATATCACCCAATGTTTCCCCGCCGTCCTGAGCCACACAAAAAAGATACAAAGTTAACGCCGCTTATATGAACTATTAGCCATCATTTTCTGACTATGCCATATGGCAACATTTACACAAATAATTGGAGTGTAATAATACATATACGCACATCTGGACAGTAATCATTATAAATACCCTTGTATTTTTTCTTTTTGAATGTCAAATCCAAGGCCAAACTTAGTTTTCGGAGGCACTATATATGAGGTGACTTGTATCCCTTTATTGCCCCCTGCCACAAAATATGTAGAAATGAGCACATGGAAATAAGATATAATTTATACAAAAACCCATAGGAAAATGAGGTAAATAATATCGGAAACCAAGCTTAAGCAAGATAACGTATGTTCCTAGCAGAATTATTTCAGAGCTCTCCTCTATTGACTCAAACAAGGCAAGTGAATTTAGTGCCCAATTCCATGAAATAGGTTCAAATGATGTTCATCTTCCTCCTAGAGGTTACGAAAAAATGTAATAATGCATACACATGGTTAATCAACTTACGCGTGCGGGCACAATCAAAAAGATAGGTAGAGATGATAATGCTCAAATCAAACAAACCTCACTGGGTGTCATGGGCTGCAGAAACAGTGGAAATCGAGAACAAAGCAGCTAGGTAAGCAACCTCCTTCTTCTGAGATCCGGCACCAGCAAGCTCATCCACGCTGTATTTTTCATGCAAGTAACAACGAAAGGACACAATAGACAGTAGGGAGCCGAAAACAACTGAGAGTTAGTGCCAAGACATTGTTCATTAGCAGGTAAAAAACATCATTTGCAATAATATACAAACCCTTAATTTTATGTGGCCGGATGATACAAACTGCAGGCATAGATATGTGTTTCTTTTTCATCAGCTTCCTAGCTAGCAGGAAAATCCCCATAACCAGAAACAAGGTTCAAAGTTTTCTCTTGGTGGAGTACTACACATATACAAGCTTTTGAAAAGCCTTCAACATGATTTAAAAGTCTGTACAGAAATAAATACAAGACACAACCTAGTAAAACAGAGAATAGCATATAGAAAAGAACATCAATTTTGTAATTGCGCGTAAGCTGAACATGAAAATTTATGAAAAATATATATATTGGCAATAGGATAAGACCGAGATTGTAACCTTTAGATGCTGGCAATATGCAGTGCAAGCATCTCAAAGTTACCTATACAGGTCTGGGTGTAAGAAACTTTATCATGCGACTCAGGGAGAACCAAGAAAGTGCCCTAGAAAAACATGATTACTAACGCCCCTAAGATGCAACCTTTTTCACACAAAATGAGCACACATATCTGACAACCTTTTCCTAATCAAAGGAGCTAACAGATCTGATGGGAAACATGAGCGCGTGTCTTACCTGAAGAGTGAAGAGCATTCCGATGAAGACCACGAGGGAGGTGACCCTGGGGACGTCCTCGGGCATGAACCGCGTGAGCGAGCCAGGGGCGCGCGCGGTGGCTTGCAGGTTTCAGTTGCTGCTGGACATCCTCCACCCGACCATGGCCGGAGCCGGGGACGACGTTGGCGTACTCGACCTAGATGGTCCAGTCGGCGGAGGTCTTCCAGACGAGAGACCCGACGGCGAGCGTGGGTGGGGATGGGGAGGAGAGGCCGCGAGGCGGGGCCTGGAGAAGGCGCTGGACTTGGCTCAAACTGGTCGAGCCTGTGCGAGGGCGGGTGGCCGCCGCGCGTGGTTCCGATCTCCTGGTGGCGGTGGTGAAGACGGCTGCGGCTGGTGGCGTCGAGGATGGGGAGGTAGGATTGGGGAGGTGTCGGGGGAGTTGGGCCGGCATATGTCCACGTTAGATGGGCCTTAGCGTGACGAAGCAATCGGCAGAAATCGGGAGGCAGAATTTTCTGCCGGGTTACACCATCACCAACTCCCATTTAATAGTAAAGATTGCTGAAATATGGAATGTTGTTTGATTCCGCATTCTGTGTACCTATCTTTCTGGTACTCCATCTGATCACTCAAAAGGTGGTTGTGGATTTCCTCTAGAGTGTGTCCAAGATTGGCCAGTAAGTTTTATAATAGAACTTAGAAAATGGTAAGGTGTTATTACGGAAGCATGTTTTTTGATCCCACATGATTATTTGAACCTGTATATATGCCACTTTGAGAAATGGAGGTGTGTGACGGTATATATGCCGCTTTGAGAATAATAGTTCGGAGGAAATAAGTGTCTTGATAGTTTTACGTTTCGGTCCAAAAACATGCAGAAGTTGCATGAAAGTCAATTTAGTTATCGATCACAATTTATGCAGTAAACTAGATGCATTTTATTTAAAACATATGTTTAATTATCTCTGTCATCATCCATCTTAAGGCCAATCGAAGCTTTGATAGCTGTATAATTTTCCCAGGTAGCGACAGGAGGAGAAGATGCTTATTTGATTGCACAGAATGGTTGGTTTGGTGTGGCAGATGGAGTTGGTCAGTGGTCATTTGAAGGTTTGTAAGTACATTTTCCCTTGGTTTTGATTCTGTAGTTCAACGTTATGCATCTGCCTCGCCTTATAAATACCAAGTTCCCTTTTGCATTGGCGGTTCTAGTCTTAAATCTCAATGTTCGCTCCCTTAAAGAAGGTATTTCGTTACAATATAACCAGTCAAAACTCATTATCTGCCAGGGATCAGTAGAATACATGTTCTTTAGAGAAGATACACGGTTATATTCTACTGATCCCTGGCAGACTTTGTTAGAGAAGATACACGATTATACATGTTGGGGTGTGGAAAAAAATCTTCACAAAATGCTATTTCTATCTTTAGTAAGATACACGGTTATTACATAAACTTTGTTAGGGATGTTCATTTTTGTACATAAAGTTGGAAACCATTCAGTCTAATACATAAACTTGCCTAAGTGATTCTCCAAAGGTCAAATCCGGCCTAGCCAGGCTAAAATAGCGCAGTCGTCATGCTAATGTGACCAGTCACCGTTTCCGCCGGTTTTCTAATATGTTTATTGTTCAAATAACAGTAAACTATGCACTTTAGCCTGGAATTCCCATTTGTGCATATAGACACACAAGATCATCAATAGAGCATCACCCTTTTGCCAAGAACGTCACCAAAATCTGAACTGGACAGCTGCAGCTCAATTTTCAACAATATTCTCTTAATATTTAGCAGCACATATAATATGTACACTAGCAAACAAAGAACAAAAATATTTGCAGCCGTATCTTTTATCTTTCCTCGGTCTACAACCTTCCCTGGTGACATAAGCACTGGCATATATATGCACTACCATGACATCATCTCAAGACCGGTTCCCAATCAGGTTAACATGATCAACATTGAGTGTCAGAAGCTTTGATGGTCGTGCTCTTATTTGCATCGTCATCGACCTTGAGAGACATTAAACTTCATGCGACGGTTTTCTGCAGCAAGCACCAATACACTTTCATGATCCGAGACTGTGCATACTCAAGTTCCCCGAAAAATGTTGTGACCCATACGAGAGGCGAGATGTCTAGACCACAACAATCAAACCAGTCAACATTGGCATCTACATACAACCTGTTCTCACCAAGACCGCAAAAAACCCATCATCATGTATCTCCACGGTGAACTGATCATCATTAATGCCTGAAAATCAATCATTCATTAATCGGTTTATCTAATTAGGGAACGTGCCTCACGAACTCTCTCCATCCGGTGCTTCTTATTAACATTCATAATGGAATTTTTTGTAGTTCGGAAATTCAAAAGTCATTATCTTTTAAACCATAAATCGAATTGAAGATCCGTCTTTATAGCTGGATACGTCTCGACGAGTACTTCCAAGCAAGATACCATCTTAATATGTTTGACAAACTTTTTTTTTCATCGTCAGTTGCCACGTTATAATACTGTAGTTACCATATTGCTGGTTAACAGTTACCACCTAAATAATACTCCCTCCGTTGCTGAATGTAGGGTGTATAGTTTTCTGCACGAATATTAAGACAAGGGTATTTTGCATAGAGCGGGCTAATTTTTTTTTGAGGAAAAATCGTGAGAGATGAGTTTTTTATAGGCACAAAATGAATACAATCCGTTAATCCCACTTTTGAGACTAGGTCTTATTTTTTGATGGGTCAAATTGTCCATTTATAGAAAATACATCTTATATTATGGATTTTTCTTCAAAAAACTATACACCTTATATCAAGGAACGGAGGGTGTACATAGTTAGATCATTTTTACATATTTTTTTTGTCATAACCATGATCTACATGTTCAGAAAGTGAGTATTTGATACAATGTAGACACGTAAAATATGTGATTACCGTCACAGAAGGATTACATTGGTGAGTAGCGCAGTTAAAAAAAGCCAGGCAACCATTTGATTTTAACCTGGTAACAATGTTGACAATACCTGGTGACCAACTGACTATAATCTGGCAACTAGGGTGGAAAAAAATTATCAAAATATATTAAGATGAGATTTAATTTTGAAGATCTCGTCGCAACAAAGCTAACCGTGAAAACTTATGTGGATTTAGAATTACGGTTTAAGAGACAAAACATTTTAAAGTTTGAAAACAAAAAAAAAGTTTACATGGTGGCTGCATTCATCCGTGCCCACGGAAGTCTAATCTGGGCAAGTGCCATAGTTAGCACAGTCCTTCATTAATATGTGAGCTTTCGGGACAACATCAAAAATAGACTCGGGACTCAGAGGCGGATCCAGGGGGACGAGCGCTGGCCAGCCCGCCCCCCCCCCCCCCCCCCGCGCCATGGTTCGGTCACCCCCAACTATATGTGGCAGGGTCCAGTAGGTAAATACTTTTATTAGCCTAATATAATCTCCGGCCATTAGCCTAATTCTAATCCTATCCAGCCCAGCGAGCCTGTGCTAATTTGAATGGGCCAAAGTGCCAAACCCAACGCATCTAGCGAAGGGCCTAAGGCCATCAGACTTCTTGTACTCCACGCACGATCGCATCTACTCGATCTTCTTCGTCTTTGCCGCTGTCGAGACGCACATGTTCGAGATTGAGCAACCCTGCCGCCGCCTAGGACACTCCACGCGGATCTGAGGGAAGCTGTAACAATTCCGGCGACCAGCCGCCGTCCCGCGCGCCATGTCCCCACGCTCAATTTCCTTGCCTGATCGGCCAAGCCCCAAGGTATTATACATTTTTTTCCGAAATGGATGCAGTTGTGCTTCACGGTGCAAGTGGGAGTGGGCCGGCCGCGGCGCCGCAAATTTGGGCCCAATTAGATGCACACGTGAGATTCCACGGAAATGCAGGAAAAATAAACGGCGTATGCGGGCCGGCCCACGGTTGCCGCATCTGCCGCATATCGCAGCGACCAAACCGTCAGACCCGTGGTCGTCTTCCCCACAAGCGCCGCCGCCGCCGTGCCGTCGTAAACGCCCGTAGCTCCGCTCCTCCGCCTCGTCGCGTGTTTCCGGCGCGCTGTCTAGATCCTCCCCCTCCCGACTTCCTGTAGCTGTCGCCGATTCCGCGGGGAATTTCTCACCATTTCAGCAATTTCCAGATATTTCAGCTCTAGGATTGGGATTTTGGCGCCGTGGCCCACGGGATGAGCGAGGATGGCTGCGCGTGGGATGAGCGAGGATGGCTGTGCGTGGGCTCGAGATGCTGCGGAGCGCGGCCGAGACCGCCGTCCGGTCCATCGGCCTCGGCTACGACGTCGTCGCCGACGTCCGCCTCAAGTACTGCAAGCAGCGCGGTGAGCCGCTCCATCGAGCTCGACCGCGACGGGGTCCAAGACATCGTGCTCCCCGGCGGCCTCATCGTCGCCGGCGCGCCCAGGTCCATCATGTGCGTACGCTCGCTCGCTAGCCTAGCGCCTACGCGGCGCGCGCGGCGCCACAAAAATACGCGGCTATACGCGGCATACCGCGTATGCATACGGCCATATGCGGCGTACGTGCGGGCTCCCGCAGTTTGTCCCGTTTGCACCCTGAGTTGGGCTAGCCTGATCGATTCCATTAATTATTTTCGGACTAGTTAAAATGGTAATATCAACTGCAGCCAAAGAACGAGTTTTTTCAGCATTGAAACTTATCAGGACATTTCTTCGACGTAAAATGGTGACGAATTTTTTCGGCATTACATGGCTTTATGCATTGGGAAGAAAATAGCTGCAAGATCAACATTTAGGAGATTAGTGACTTGTTTGATAGTCTCAACGTCGATCTAGATTTAAACTAGTTGAAATGTTGATTTTTACATATAAAAAATGCACTAGGAGCCTTTCTCACTGTTTATAAAAAAAAGTAGATTTTCTCTTCAATTACATATATCTTCAATTACAAAACATACGGTGTTACACTTTTATATCCTTAATATACTTGTAAAACTTGATATATTTTCATGGTGTCTCTTTTATGGTCATTCAGCCCCCGCCATGCTTAAATCCTGGATCCGCCCCTGTCGGGACTGAACCACGTACAGACACTGTCGGGACTACATCATGCACAGGAGGCAAAACAATTATACCAAAATATCAAAGATCTCGCATGTACAGAAAGGAATCCCTAATGCGTCCTGTACAGAGGCTGCGGCACTCATGCGGTAGTGTCTATCATTGAGTTACTGCCTGCACGTTCCACCACAAAACAATGGGGTTGTACTTCATTAAAAAAATTGATTAGACACCGCTACACACCCCCGGAGATCAGACTGCCACGAGGAGATCCTCACTGTGCGCCGGCGATCCAAGACCATTGATGTCATCCGGAATGTCGTGGTCAGGGATTACAACTATAATCGAAGGCTTATATCAGTTTAGTGTGACGTTGGGTACAAGAAGTTTGAGCGTCACTCTTTAGGAAATTAATGTCCTAAATGCCAACCCTTGCTTACAGCCTCTATCATAGGGATGTAAATGGTCACCGAAACGGCGCCATATAATCCCATTTATTGGAGTCAATAGGTCAAAACGTTTTCTGATTCTTGAGAGAATGAGCTACGTGCACGCACACACGGGATTAAATGGCGCCACATAATGTGCCGTTTACATCCCTACTCTATCACGAGACATTAGGCATACAATTTTTCTTGAGATACATGACATCAACTTAGGGGGCAGTATTGTTCATATTGGTCTTGCACTCTTGGCAATATATAAAAGAGTCGTATCATATATCTCAGGATAACTATATTTCTTAGCATCGGCATTATGAATTTATCGTAAGTTTGTACTGACATCTGGTAAATATATTGGTTATTCATGGGAAATTTCAAAATGAATTGTTTTTCGTAATATTTGTACTCAGGAATCAATGCAGGACTTTATGCAAGAGAGCTAATGGATAGCTGTAGAAAATTCATTGCGGATAATGAAGGAGAAGCTGAGCTTACACCTGAGAAAGTTCTCTCCAAGGCTGCAAATGAAGCAAACTCTCCTGGTTCTTCAACTGTCTTAGTTGCTCACTTTGATGGCCAGGTATGTTAATTTGTGAAGACTGACTCGTTTCTTATTTCCCACCATATCATACTCATTGCACCTATCAATATTACAGTTCCTTCATGCATCAAATATCGGAGACTCTGGGTTTCTGGTGATAAGAAATGGCAAAGTATGCACAAAATCAGAACCAATGGTTTATGGTTTCAATTTCCCACATCAAATAGAGAAGGGGATTGATCCCTCAAACCTTGTACAGGTGCAAATAATTACCTTTTTTGTACTGTTACTCCTTCACGCTGTGAATAATTAAAAATTAACACTTCAATTTGTACTCTGTTTCCAGAATTATACCATTAAACTAGAAGAAGGTGATGTCATTATAACAGCAACAGATGGCCTATTTGACAATGTCTATGAGCAAGAAGCAGCAGCCATGATCTCGAGATCTTTACAGGCAGATCTAAAACCAACGGTAAGGATCAACTTTCCTTTAGATAATGTGCCCAATCACGGTCTCAAGATTCAATCATGACACAACTGTTCTACTTGCAGGACATGGCCGAGCACCTGGCTGCTAGGGCACATGAGGTGGGGAGGTCTGGAGCAGGGAGAAGCCCATTTTCAGATGCTGCCCTCGCAGCGGGTTACCTAGGTTTCAATGGGGGGAAATTGGATGACACAGCTGTTGTTGTGTCAATTGTCCGGAGATCCGAAGTTTAAATTATAGAATACCCACCTGTGTTGAGAAGCTATGCTATCTTGGTTGAAGCTCACTACCTGGGAGTGTTTATCTGTCGCATTCAGTAGATTGTCATAGAGAAGTTCGGTGGTGTACATGACGTTTGTCTCGTAGTCTGGTACATACGCCTGGTCTCATGAGCAAAGATCTCAAATTGGCAAATGGCCTATGTAATTACTATTCTAGTTTTTTTAATTAGTCATCAACCCGTGCATCCGCACGGGCTTACGTTATGTGATTGACTTTGTTCGTACAAAATAAAACGTTTATATCTTGAAGGCGTGAGGCCACCCCAATTGTTTGCCCATATCTTAGACCACTAATAGTTTATGTCTCTATGTTTCTTATGCTATAATCTCTTAGTTTAGAAAAAAAAAATCAGTTGTATGCTTGAAGGCGTGAGGCCACCCCAATTCAATGCATGGAAAAATAGGTGGTGACGAATACACTTATTGGTTTGCTTAGTCAATGCAAAGTCAGGATACAACAGTACAAAGCTCCCAAAACAAAGCATTAGTAAAAATTTGTAAGAACTAAGGAGCATTATTGACATGTCCAAGAACAGTCTTAATGCATATATTAACTTGGATATTTGACTGCATATTACGTATCAATCTTAGTGACTATGTCACATGATAATACTTGTTTAGCAACTGACCATATTATTACAATATGCTCACATATATCTTAGTTTGTCTTATCACATTAGAGAACTCTAACGGAAGAAATAACATGCGGAGTTTCTTAGAGAAAAAATAGATGGACATATGCAAACTACTTTTTCCATATATACACTGATTTGAGTGGCAAATAGTACTTATGATCCGATAATATCAGATAAGATAGATGGATTTGACATGGCGTACTGCATTTTTTATTTTTTGCCCAAGCATTGATGTGCATGTGTGAGATACCTACTTAACCAATAAGTGACCGAAGTTCTTTTGGATAAATTTGTTCATCATACTTAATCAATCACCCGCGATTACTGGTTTGCATCTCCTCGGCTTAAACGACATTACGCTTAAAAACATCAATATGTTCTCCTTCGTGTGTTAAGCAAGCACCATGTGCACCAACTGCTCATTGGCACACTCATACTCATGACCATTGTCGGTCTTCTTGCTCTGATGTGCTCAGGAGACCCCCAAAAAGGAATTGCTGAGATTAATAAAGACTGGGGTATTAGTTTCCAAGATTTAGGAAGCTTGGGGTGTATTTTTCTTATCATCATCCTTTTCGAGATGGGGAAGTTTGAGGATTTTTTGTGAGTTTTGAGGTTTTTTTTGGCTTTTTTATGTTGTAACAATAAAAGTTGTTGTATTACTACATTTCATATTCTTATTAATGTCGTGTGCATATTTACTGGATGGTGTGTTATTGCATTGCTGTAACATTTCACTACCTTTTTTTGACTAATGGTACTCTGTAGTAGCTTCACCCATAGTGCAGGAGGCGTGCAATGCCCTGATAATTAATTGGAGTTGATTCTAACTGTTATAACTCGGTCATATGGACTGTTTATTTATTTTAAATTAGCATGAGAATTTCTAAGTGTGAAATTACGTGGATTGTCATAAGGTAGGTCAGATTGAAAGCATATGCATTGTGAAAAAAGGTTCTACGTAGGCCTAAAGTTGAAGAGTAAAAGCTATAGAAAAGCTAACCTTCTCAAATCAGATATGCAGACGAATTGTCAATTGTGAGTTACTTCTCTCCTGTCCCCGCATACATGTTGCGTACCTACACTGGTACACATGCTAATTAGCTCGAGTAAGCTGATACTACATAGTGGCGTATTATTGTTACAATTATCTTTTCAAGATTGCTGCAAATAAATTAAGAGAGATACACAAATCTACTGGATAACTATTTGTTAATATTAGGAGCATCACAACATATAGCTTAGTTAATAATGTAAAGCTGTAAGTGTTTTTGCACTTGCACGTGACACCATGAATCGTTGAAAGCACACTATAGTACTATATATGTAAAGAATTAATTGATCAGTGTAACAAATTAGTCACCAAGATGGGACCAAGCTTGAGCACGCAGACATGCATGGATGCATGCATGCAACGGTGCGCAAAAGAAATAATCGGATGATATCTGCATGCATGCCTTCTAGCATTGCATGCAGTTTAATTACCTGAGATTTATTCGGTAGATAGAGGCAACAGGGTGACGCCGCTGCCGATGCTATCCAGCATCTTCTGAATGTGATTAGAAAATAGAAGTGGAGATTAAGATACAGCACTTGGATCCCAGTGTGTACTGTGCAGAGCAGGCCACCAATTAAATTCGCTGCTGTCGCCGCACGCCAGGCGCATCGCGCATGGAAAGACGGAAGCTGTTACTCAATTGTTGTTTTTCCCGAAGGAGACAGGCTGCTAGACGAACTCCCGCCGCCATGAGATTGGGCGAGAGAATGGTTTGGTTGGTTAATAAATAAATACCTAATTAATATGGAGGATACGTGATTCGAACTCATGCGATCAGATCGTGCTGGAGGGTCACGCGTGATGCGTTGGGCAACAGCTTAAATCAGACGGCTTTAGACAGTTTACCTTTCGATCGTATGGACGAAAATTGTTACTGTCTAGGATTAACGTGGAAGCTCCTACGGTGCCTCCAATTAGTAAATATAAGATTTGATGCAAGTGTTCTGCGCAAATTTTGGGCTACAGAAGAATGATGCATTGAAATGTAAATATTGTGCTCTAATGCTCTGGCAGAGATATAAACCAGAGTGACAGAGAACTATCTATCTAGGGATGTTTAAAGACAACTATGCAGAGGAACTAGCATTCATCAACAACATTGATTGGAAAATTGTGATGTGAAATTGTTACTGTATACCTCGTCACCCTATATTTTTTGTTTCATTTATGTCATATGTGTACCCATGGATGGAAGGCCATGCAAAAGATGTGACTGATGAGAATCTATAAGCATTCCCATCACTCTAAGTATTCTATTAGAACAAGAGGACTTACTCCTGAAACTTCTAGCTCTACTGAAACTTCTGTAAGAACAAGACAACTCCTCAAACTTCTATCTCCTTTTCTCTGTTGCATATGTTAAAATTCCCCTCTTCCCCATTTTTCTGAAACTTCAAAAGATTTACAGCAAGGATTGAAAAAAAAGTAAAACACTGTCCTAAAGCCACACAAAAGAGTTTATCACTCGGCAATGAAAAGTTCCAACAATGAGCATGCCGTTCTTCGATTAAAAGTTCCAAATATTAGGCTGACACTCCTACTAGGTCCATAATAAGCAAATAACTCAAGTACTAATTCCTTTAACTATATCATACATGAGCCTATCTCCATCACACACAAAAAATTGTCTTAAAAATAGAGAAAAACTGGGCAGAGGGCCAACTAATGAACTAAAAGCCCCAAGAGGATCCAACTGACTTGCACCATGCGTGACCTGATACACTCCTTCACCTTTCCTCTTCCATTGGCCTCTTGTTATTCCTTGTAGGTGTTGATACTTTGTTCTTCCCCTTGTGATGAGAAGATTTTGTTGCACACATCATTTGTGCTCAAGTATCATGTTGTTCTCAGGGGCCAGCCCAACACAGGCCCTGAGGATGTTCTCGAGCATGGCCCTCTGCTTGGCCAGTGCGTTCACCACTGGTGTCCCTGGGGAACCTGTTCCAAGAACCAATATTTTAAAAACATACATTTATTCAATTTGCCAACTGAAAATGCTTTTATCGGTATAACTTTGTGACAAACTGACAACTAATTCCCAGCGAGAAGTGATTGCACTCACAAGTGGGGCCTTGCTAAGATAACTCAGGATGGTGGCCACCGGATGGAAAGAATGGAACTTCTCCTGCACGGTGAGATGAAATAAAAAATCGAATATCATCATCAACAACATAACATCTTGTTGTGAAACGTCAACTGATCTTACGATGCCTCAAGTGTAAATTACCTGGCCCTGGGCTTTCAACTGGATCCTAGTGCTGAGCTCGGCCAGGAGCACCAGGTCAAGGATGATAGGTGCAGCGAGAAGCGAGTCCTCGCAAGTATTGTGCAAAACTATGGTGCTCTTGCCGCCCATGAAAATCTCGGAGGTGTACTCGTCCATGGCTCTCTTGCTGTCCCCGACATATGGCACATACTGCATTATCATGAACGGATCATTTAGGTTTCAGTCAAGTTTTTTTTAACTCTGAACGTACATGCAAGGCGGCGACCAATAGTTAACTCCGACTAACGGACCTTAATGACGATGACGTGGTCAGGGTGCTCCCCGGGGTTGTAAAGGATGTTGTTGCTGGCGACCATGTCATCCACCACACCGCTCTTGGAGATCTCCTTGGACCGGAATACCTGCGGCGCCGAGAGGTTCATGCCATCGTTGTTGCCCAGGTGGTTATAGCTGGCAATCGAGGTGGGCTGAAACCGAAACGAAAATCATCATCAATCTGTTGAAAAAGTTATTGTTTGATAATGGAGGATTTGAATCAACACCGACACACCGTCCATAAGGTTCTTTTTATGATACCTTGATTCCAGCACCGACGAGGAAATCAACCAAGACTGACTTCATCTTAGTTTGCCCGCTCTTGAAGTCATCGCCACCGATCAACGAGTTCTTCTTGATGGCCAGCTCGATCAACCCTGTGCATGAATGCACAAAACAAAGCAATCTTAGTATGGTTCAAATCCAAGAATAGAACACCACAAAAATTTATTCTCCTGCAGAGCTAACTAGCTGCATACGCACCAGGAACGAAGGTGTTTTGTGGGCTCCCGTTGACAAATGGTACCCCCTCCGTGACACAGGCTATCGCGTACATGGTTGACGGCGAGATCTCAGCCTCATTCTTGTCGAGAGAAGCCAGGAGGTTATCCATGGTATCATTTAGACCGACGATAACATCGCTATAACGCTCGGTGTTGGCTGTCCACAACACAACCACCTTGTCCACCTTGTTCTTCTCCTTGAACTCCCTATTTGATTCCATGCAAAATCCAGTAGCTTGAACAAACCAAAAAACTCCTTTCTGAATGTGTTGATCTAATTGTTTACCTGATGTCTTGGATGATATGGTCCACCTGCTCCTTCTTGGTGCCCTTGAGGATATTGTTAGCACGAGAACCTTGGTTTGCGGCGATGAAGTCCGGGTTGAAGATTCCGGGGAGGGGCACCATGGACGCCATATGGTCCCTGAGCTGCTTCTGCAGGTCAATGTCCAGTACCATGGCTCTGCCCATGGCATCGGCCATGTTCATGCTGCTGATGTCCCATCCACCAAACACAATGTCGTTCGGGTTCACCTACAGAAATGAATTGAAACAAGGAAATCCTTGAGTGAAACGCATGCACGTTCAGCAACTAACAAAAAATTCTCCCAAAACAGACCGTGTATGCATCTGACATTTGCAGTGTATTTATAGACGCAATATATGTTCTTGTTTCACGGACAATTAATCTTGACAAATGATCACTACTGCCTCGCAAAAAAAAAGAGAAAATAAAAAAGAGACTACCATGGGTACAAGGCTTTTGAAAGGTGCGAAGACCTCCTCCCCATTGTAGCTGCCAACTCTGACCGTGGAAGCCTGGGTCAGGGAGCCAAAGTAGTTAGCGCTGTGCACCTTCTCCTTGGTTGACCATGAAATGCCCTGGAAAAATCCCACCGAAAAAACAATCAGCAGTTGAAGAGCACGGTTAAGGAGCAATCCATTGATAAAGCTATGTAAATACATTAGATCATTTGACCATCGACTGATCTGGTTACATGCAAGGGTGCATCCCATTTCATGCATGTTGAATGGGTTCAGATCCCCGTCGATCCAACATCACATATCTGAATATGAAGATGCACTTATGCATGCAAGAAAGAAGAGATTTCTTTGATCGATGTGTATCCTAAATCAGCTAATTCAAACTTACAATCTGTTGGCGATGACTCCGGCTGTGAGAGTGGTGCCGTTATTGCCGCCCCATCCGACGAGCATCACCCTACACGGACACATGCAGGAGCGACGCGATGTGATTGAAGATTCAGAAGATCGAAGAGACTAATTTACGATTTAGAATCAACAACATTGTGGATTTGTTGAGTAGTTACCCGAGCTTTGGGACGGCGGTGCTGGTCTTGAAGTTGTAGGTGACGGACTTGGGGCGCACCACCCAGCTCCCCTCCGGCGCCGGCGCCACCTCCGTGGTGTCATACCGGTACTCCGACTCGATCTCGCCGGCGCCGTACCGCACATGCGGGCTCTCCACCTTGAACCCCTCCACGAACATCTTGGTCGACAGTTGGAGACTGGCTTCGGTTCGAGTGGATCCGATAAACGGGAAGCCATTCTTGGGGGAGAGGAGGTGCTTTTATAGATCAGTTATCACGCCTAGCGGTAGACTCGCGCGCGCTAGTAGTTTCAATCGGGGAAGTTGCCACTTGTCGCCTGATCCTTTTAACTTTGGGTGAAAATCAGTTACAGCTGAATGCGTTGCGACCTGGAGTAGAGGGCCGTTTTAATACTAATCCCAATCCAAAACATGGTCAGCTTATGAAATCTATACGTACATGGTGGACGTTCGTTTCTTTTTCTCCAGTAATTGGCTGGGGACCAATATTGCAAAGCACATCCTAGATGTTTGTTTACAGGAAAACAAATCATACTCGCAAACGCAACAAAAAGAAATATCGGCAAGAACAGTTTATGAAAGAAAAAAGTATATAAAAAGATCGTAATTAAAAGGGCTTTGTACCCAACATTTATTGGAAACGTCGACTATAATTCACACACTCAAGACTAGAGTCTCAAATATACAAGATTAACGATTCCTCCCATGTGGGTTGGTGCGGATGCGAACATCGGCCCCTACTGGAAGAATAGTTCATTATATGAGATGAAAAGGGCGAACAAGAATAATCGGTAGACTCAAATACAACCAACTTTCAAACATTTGACCAATGTTCGCTAGTCTTTTATTCTTGCTTGAACTTTTTCGTAGTTTTACTTTCAGCTCTTAGCTTTAGTTATCTTGTTTAGTTTCTTTTACATTAATAAAATAAATAATAACAAGAATATTTATGCTTGCTATGGATGGGATTTCTAGATCATCTATGGCCGAAAAATATGACATAGAGCAAGCTCTTTATATATTTGTAGAGTATTGTTCATCTAAAAAAATGAAGCAACTGAGAGACTCGTTGAAGTATTTGAATGATATTGCTACTAAGTTATATGATCTTTATAATATAACTCGTTGCTCGAGCAAAGAGATAAACATTTTTTTCCATTGTGCGACAAATATTGAACAAACAATGGTCCTTCCAAAAAGGTGAAGTTAATTATCTTGATATAGAGCAATTTGTTGCTTTACGGTTGCCTACAAATTTTTAAATTTGTGTTATTACATGTGGACTCAAACTATTAAGTTCTCCACTCCTTGATTTTGCACTAAATAATTCAGGTATAATGTATATACTATTGATTATAATGAGTGTCCTTACTACTGAAGAGATAATAATCTTTTGCAGGTAAGACAAAGAAAACAAAAGTCTAGAAGAGGAATAAAGAACAAAAGGAGAAAGCAACCAATGGAACAAGAGAAGGAAGAGTGATATCTTCCACCCTTACCGTCCATAGATATAGTAATTCTCTATTTAAAACTCTATTATTTTTTATCAATCACCTTGTTTTTATGATGAATCTTGTGATGCACCTTTGGATATGCCTACTTGTGAGAATTTTGCTCTATCGTATGATAATCCCATTTTATTTTGAATTCTCCCAAAATCACCATGGAGGAGATTTTGAGAATTATTTTGTGGGTTGGATTTGACTTATGCTCATAATGATTCTAGTTGCAGTTAAAATATTTATTTTTCTCAAGGTACTTGCAATTTCTTCTTTAGATAATTTTATAAAAATCCTCTTCATTATATTTTGTCAAAGTTTCACCTATATTGCGATGATATGATTAATTCTACCACTTGCATCTATTTTTAAAGAGGGAAACATTTTTTATTAGCCTTGACAATGTTAAAGACCTCTTTATTCGCAAATCTTTTTGAACTGCCTCACTCTATCGGTCATGTTGTTGATTTGCCTGTACTATTAGCAATTATCTACAGATAGGAAAGTTTTCTCTTGGTTTCGATGTTCTAAAACTCCTTCCAATTTTCCATATTTTACAAAATTTCAATTTTTTACCTCGCTTGTTCTGACTATTTCTTGCCCTAGCAAGTTGTTTGTTTTCGAACTTGCATAGGACTTAAATCCAAGTGTCAAGTTTAACCTTTGTTTTTTTATATTATGTCTTTTCAAATTATTATTTGTTGCATGCTAGCTTTTCACTCCCGAATTTTGAGCCTTGTACAAGAAGCTCACAAAATTACGAAACAAATCACATATGAGCAACAGGTAGTCCTCTGTGTTCCTATGTTTTGGATTTTTCTTATGAGTATAAATATAATTTAAAAAAGATATTTCTCCTTCTCTTGGTCACGACATATTCTACGATTTATGTCGCAAAAGTGGTTTCGGTGTTTATTTGACTATCTTGGTTCTTGAACTATTCTCTTGTCACCCATTGGAGCAACACCTTAACTATCTTGTCGAATTGTAGCACTCTTAGTTAAAATTGTGCTCAACTCCAATGGTATGTGGATTCTCACAATCCAAGAGGAAAACTTGAGCAAGGTGGGGTTCTTGGACTCCACGAAGGTTGTCTTGGAGTACATAAGGGGAGGGGTCGGAGCAAAGATCAACTATTCAAGACATCGCTTATATTACAAAGAGAAGGAGGTGAGGGACATTTATAGTCCAATTCTTCAACCCTAGTTTTTGATGGGACAAAGACTAAAGGACTTATGGTACGCAACCCTAAGATAACAATTCACATATAGTGAGGCCCGAAAGTTATGGAGCGCCATACTCCTACTTCCAAAATTTGGTGAGATAGTCATTCTGGCAATAAAGTATAAAGATAATAGCATGTGACCTTCTTAAGTTTTCAGTGGATTCTAGGAGCCTTTCTGAAAGGTCGGTATGGTCGACTAGAGGGGGTGAATAAGCGACAAATAATTTTTACCTTTTCTTTTTAATTAAGAGATACAAGGAATAACAAGTTTATCTAGATGTGCAACTAGATGAGCAACCTATGTGATACAATACAAAGTACAATACGCAATGGAATAAAATAGTAAAGGAAATAGATAATCACAAGGTGGACACGAAGATGTAATTCCCTAAATTACTTCCCAATGCAAGTATGTCTTTGTTGGAGGGGTGTGGAGCCACAAGGGCACTCCAATAGCATGGATCTTCTCGCCCTATTCTCCTTGAGTCATCCCGTGAGGGAAAACTCAATCCAGTATGAGGTCGACTTGAAGTCGTTGATCAAACCCTTACACAAGGTTGAATCTACTCCACAACTCAATTGGAGGCTTCCAACTAAATCCGGAAGGTTTTGCACCAAGGTGAAGCTCCGAGAACAATCGTCCGTGTATGGTTCCAAAAAAATTCAAGAGTAACAAGATCCCCACGGGATTAGGATGGTGGAATCAAATCGGTTTGGTAAGGATTGTAGATCTAGGTCTTCTCCTTCAAGCCCCAAATAATCAAAAAGTTTGGGTGGCTAGGGAGAGAGATCTTGAAACTTTTATGTGGCAAACAATGGTAGAGAGTGGACCTAAAGTCGAGACCTTCTAAAGGAGGAAGAAGTCATCTTTTATAGGTAGGTGGGAAATCTGGCCATTGGTGGTTGTTTGCAGGAAACCCGAACAATTCGGCCTCGGGTGGACATGTCCAGCCAGGCGAGCTGCGTAGTCATCAGGAGCCTCGGGCATTAAGCCCGGACATGTTCGTCCTGGATGACCGGACTAGGTGGGGCATGTCCGGGCGAACAAACAATATGTCCGGACCTTGACACCCTCCACAGAACCTACAGAGACCGACCTGGGCAGACATCGGACATACCCCAGACAGTGGTCAGACGGTCCGGCCTAGATGGCCGGCTGACTGTTTTTCGAGCAGGAAACCCACCAAAATAAGAAATCTTTTGGGTGATTAAGAACCACGATTATGGTGGGTGTATGGGATGGAACAACCGATTAAATTCCCCCGAAATAATCCTCTAAGCATCCCCTCTGATAGTACGGGAAACTAGCTACAAACCGAAATAAAAAATGCTGGTTTCCGCTTTCTTCTTTTGTCACTTTGAGGGGTCCACTTTTCCATTTGCTTACTTCTTCGAAATAACCGAAATAACCTAGATAGCTTAATAATAGGATTATCCATCCTTATGTTGTCATTAAACGTGTAGAACCTCTGTCCTTTGACTTCCCCTTGAACTCTATCAAGATAATCTAGCAAATAGCTTCTACTAGAACGTGTAGAACCTCTGTCTAAAACAAAACGCATCCATGACAACAATACCTGAAATAAGTCAAGAAACAAAACACTCAACGCTTAGCTCCTCCGCAATGATAGCAGAAAATAACTTGACGCGTGCAAGTGCAAAGATTTGTTAAAGCACGATTTAGTGAAAGTATTCTTCCAACTATATCGTCCTAAGAACAGTTTTGGAAAATGTTTTTTATGAGTGTTTTGGTCACACTCAAGGTGTCACTAATGTTGAGTGAACTGTTTGCTAGAATTGTGATGAAAAAACGTTAAAGTAGATTGATGGGTCAAAGATTATTTAAATAAAGGTTGCAAGTAAATAATGTAAAAGTAAAATGCTGAAAATAAATGATTTGTTGCTGCGATGCAGAAGTTAGACACGAAGAGATTCACTTTATGGCGACTATGTCAGGCGGAATGGATAAGTGATTAATGGAAAATGTTAGGAAAATGCACTAAAACATGTTAGATACATGTGGCCCAAAATATGCTAAAAAGTCTTACATTTAGGAACGGAGGGAGTATGTCTATAGATCATGTCGATCCGGCCGTTCCATAACATTAGGAAAACCATGGATAATCAATCCTTAGAAGACTCTTACAAAATAGATGAAATTGTTATTTTGATGTGATCCAAATTCATATAAAGAAAGAGGCTAACTTCGGAGCGGAGCGAGACCTGTCGTGGGAGGCTTGGACCGAAGCGTAGTGGAGAAGTTAGCCCATCCGGTTGGCCACTAGCGGGGGTGCAGGGGCGGCAGGCCCCGCGGTACGGTACGCATCGTTACCGAGTCGGACGCAGCCGACTTAGGGTTTTACCACCATATATACTGTTGGAGATATGCCCTAGAGACAATAATATTTGGTATTATTTTATCTCCAAATTTATTATTAATAGCTAATATCTTTATGCTACAACTACATTGGGTACTTGAATAACGAATACAAAGTATTCATGAGGAAAACCTCCAATGCACGTGTAGAGATATGAACAAGGAAAATCGTTCCTAGTCTTGTCTCTAAGACTAGCATATCTTGTTATATGATGATCATGTTTTCCTGATCATGGACTTTGTATAAGTCATATAACTATAGGTGTTTATTATCGGAATGATAATAGTACTGAACCGACCCACCCTATGATCTTGTTATGAGACAAATCGTCAAGATGAAGAATAGCAAAGATCATACATAGTTTTCATTAGTTAGTTCCTATACCTTGAGAACATCTAGTGACCGCTTGTTCGACACTCACGTTTTGATTATCATCTAACGTCCGCCCGTAACTGGGGACCATAACGATGGCTATTGGGTTTGAACTAGAATAAGTAATGGAACGGAGATACATCCTCTAGGTCATCTCAAGTGTAATCATGTCACCCCAATCGTCTAGCCAGACACAGTGTGATTTATCACAGGACATTGATAATACGGAATGAGAAAAGAGAATGATATTGGTACGAGTTTCATATGTGTTATGATCAAAGGGTTTTGATCACACTAGAGCACATTGTCTCACACTCTAGATATCATTGGTATCGTGTACGTAAGGGGATTAGCGTAATGAGAAACATAAAGAGGTTCTGTCGTTCACTCGGTGATACATAGGAGCCACTACAAATGTCTAGGTCCCAATGCTGGTTATTGTCTGGTAAGCTCCGGACATGTCTATGTGTTACCGAACCTTTCGGGTCACACACTTAAGCTGTGAGTCAATCTTTTCTTGAGAGAATAAAGATGTAGTATTAGTTGTCATGAGATAGTGTCAGAGTAGCTCCGATGTCATCGGGACTTGTTCCGGTGAAGATAGAGAGAAAGAGAAGGCAGACATTTTATGTCTCGGGATAATAGAAAGTGTTTCTATTATTGTCGGATTTATTTCAAGGGTGTTTTATGTAGATGGAAATATTCGTCCAAGAGTATTTTGTCTACGGACACTAGGTGTCCCGGATCATGTAAAAGTGTTTTACATGATAGGTAATTAATTCGGTGAATATTCTGTAAAAGGAAATATTCAAATAAGAATTAAATAGAAAAATATTATTTAATTAAATATTTATTTAATTAATTGATAAATAATTATTGAAAAAATATTAAGGCCAATAATAGGTGACTGCCACATGGGCTCTAGGGCCCATATGGCAGCCGCACTACCGCTAGGCGGTGGCAGACGCAAGCGGGCCAGGCGGACCAGGCGGACGCGGTGGCCAGGCAGACGCGGCGGCCAGCCGGGCCGGGCGGACGCAGGCGGGCCAGGTGTCGTGGGTTTGTCACGTCAGGTGTCATGGATGACTTTGTAGGTGTGGGATTGCGCGAGTCAATCGTCTCCGAGCTTAGGATCGTAGGGCACGAAGAAGACACAGATTTACCCAGGTTCGGTCCCTCGATGCGAGGTAAAGACCTACTTCCTGCCTATCCTAGATTGGAATTGATATGTGTATATGGTGTTACAATGGAGGCGATCCGATCTCGGTACTCGCCTTGAGTTCTAGGGTTTGAGACTTGGTTGTCTCGTCCTGCGAGTCCTCCTTATATACCCGGAGGCTGGCTAGGTTACAAAGGTATGACTTGGAGACTAATCATATGTCTTGTCTTCCAAGTCATCTTCAAGCTTCTGGATCCTTCCTTCGACAGGTTGTGATCTTCGAGTCGGCCCACCTTCATGTAAGCCCATATGCGACGTGTCCTTGTACTTCAGGATAAGCCGCATTGTGCTTATGGGCTGCGGGTTAAGTATTCCCCCGACATTAGCCCCCAAGTGTAGAATGAATTTCATCGAATGAAGGAGTGCATCTTCCAGGTCTTGTATATGCATTGCCCTGAATATTTAGGCTAAACTTCCACTTCCTGGTTCACAACTTGGTTGACTCGAGATCACGTTGGATCTGCCTTTCTTCGTCAATTTTTGATGATAACATGATTGTAGCCCCCAAGGATTGAGTTGATTTCATTTGACAATCGCCTCAATGCTTTCCGAAGGCTGTGCTGATTATTTCCTGTAACTTTCAACACAAATAACATTAAGATGTAAATAATTTCACAAATAACTTTGTACTATTGGCAGTACATTGATTGACATGTAGATAGGTCTTTTATGATTTCATATATCCTTGAAGTGGGCTCTTGCGCAACTCAGTATTTCTCAAGCAGAATGTGTGTTCAGGGTCGAGAATGCCCATGATAGGCATTCAGACTCGATTGACACCCCCCGCTTGGTACTTTGGTCACATAATACAAGTTGCATCCAACTTAAGGTGGATTTGATAAATGCCAGTAGTTTGGCTGTTTTAAGGGAATAAGCTTAGTTCAAAGAACGTATAGCCCCTAGGAAACAAACAATTAAGAAATAAAAGACTCAGCGACTCAATAATGTGAGGCGAAACGACCGCTTTCTGTAAACCAGAAGGGCCGGCTTTATTTCATAATTATTGATAATATGATACAACCAGCTCTAAGTAGCTTTGATGATGATATAGCTCTAGGCAGCTTTTGATGGTGGTACTCAACTCTAGTTAGCTGTATAAGATGATAATCAGCTCTAGTTAGATGTATAAGGTGATACTCATCTCTGATTAGCTTTTATGTGTAATATGGTCGCAATTGCGCGACCTTCCATGGGCGGGGCGCCTCGAGACGATCCTCGAAGTCATGGCGATCACTGCTTTCTTCCCTTACATCCAGCAGATAATACGACCCGTTGTTCAGGTTTGTGCTGATGACGAAGGGTCCTTCCCATGGAGAGGATAGCTTATGCATCCCCTTGAAATCTTGCTTGAGTCGCAGCACCATGTCTCCTTCTTGAAAGGTGCGGGTCTTGATGCGTCTAGCATGATATCGACGCAAATCTTGCTGGTACAACCGCTGACCTTGATGCGGCCAAGTCTCTGGTTTCTTCTAAAGTGTCCACCGAGTCCTCTCGAGCCGCTTCATTATCAGTTTCGACATACGCTACGACTCTGGGTGAATCATGTATAATATCGCTTGGCATAACTGCTTCTGCCCCATAGACCATGAAATATGGCATGAACCCTGTAGATCTGTTAGGGGTTGTTCTTAAGCTCCATAACACGGCTGGCAACTCTTCCACCCAACATCCTGGAGATGCTTCAACCTTTTCAATAAGGCGCGGCTTAATTCCATGGAGGATTTCCTGGTTAGCACGCTCAGCTTGTCCACTAATTTGCGGATGTGCCACTGATGTGAGGTCTAGCCTTATTCCGTTGTTGGCACTGAATATCTGTGTGGCTCCTTCAAAAGTGTTGCTCCCGTTGTCTGTAATGATACTGTGGGGATACCCGAAGCGGAATATGATCTTCTTTAAGAATTTGACTGCTGTTTTAGCTTCACAATCTCCAACGGGCTCTGCTTCGATCCACTTGGTGAATTTGTCCACTGCAACTACGAGATGAGTTTTCCCATTGGAGGATCACTTAAAGGGTCCAACCATGTAAAACCCCAAACAGCGAATGGCCATGTGATAGGTATTGTTGTAACATCCCAAAATTCTTATCAGGCTTATATTCCAAAAATGAGAGCCAACAAAAACTTTTGTTGTTTATTGTATGTTAATTGCCTTTTGTTACTTGAGATGTTGTTCTTGCTGTTTGTGTGAGTGTTTGCTCTAGTGAACACTAGTAAGAAAGAAAGAAAGCAAAATATAAAATCAAAGCAAGAAAAATAAAAGTGACAAGTTGTCACATAAAAATCTTCAAGTGACAAACTCAATTAATTTCAAACCAAAGTCAGTGGAGTTGTAATGTAAACACTCCCCATTTTGTTCCTACCACTTTCCCCTCTCAAATATTATTTTTGAACTAGTTTTAAAAATTCAAAAATAAAAACAAATGAAATAAATTAAAATAACATAAACAAAGTACTTTAAAAGAAAATGTTTCAAAACATTTTATTATTTTATGCCAATTTTTGTGGAGCCTCTACATGTTAGGGGAAGGCCCCACAAATTTTTGCAAATTTTTCTAAAATGTTTAAGTGCCCTAATTAAATCCTAGAAAACCTTCTGGTTTTTAAAAAGAAACAGAGAAGGACCTAGTTGTGATAAAAGAAAAGAAGGAGCAGGGGGTTTTCTGCAAAACCGTCGTCGACTCCAGCCCCGACGACCATCGCCGTGTCGCCGCGACCGTGCTCGCCGTTTCCGCGCTCCCCAGGCCCCCCCTGGCCGCGCACCCCCTCGCCCCCGTGCCTCTGCAGCCGCGGCGCCGCAGAGGAGAGCAGTTACGCCGCCCTTCGCCTCGATTTCCCTCCACCGTCGCCGTGGCAAGCTCGCCGTCGTCGACCAAATTGGCCCTGCTCGCTGCTCCCCGACACGCCGCGCTTGGCCGAGATCTTCTAGAAAACGTCCGGACCCCGGTGAACGCCTTGTCTCCACGTCCCTCGCACCGCCGCGTCGGATTGGGGAGAAATATCTCCGCCGTGTCGCCATGGACGTCGCCGTGCACTCCGTCCACCGTACGCCGCATCCCGCGCTATAAAACCACCCCCGCACCCTCTGCGAACACCACACCACCCCACTCCCTCACTGACCCCTCTCAATTCGCCGTGCACCGCCAGGAGGGCGTGCTGTGCCGTAGCCACTGCCGCCGTCGAGGTCCGTCGTGGCCACGACGCCACACTGCCCCATTCTTCCCTCTTTGGCCTGCACTTGCTTCCCTCTGCTTCACCGCACTCACCGCACCCTTTTTCCCTTTGATCAGTGCCCAGACGCGGCCGTGGAACCTCGCCGGAGCTGCTGTCCGTGGCCGAGGAAGACGGAGACCTCGCCGCCGACGAACCACTCCACCCCAGCAAGTGTAACTCGGCCAGAAGCTTCCACCTCACCACCGCCGTCGATCTGCATCATCTCCGCGACCTTCCGAGCCCTCTAGGTGAGAGATTCATCCACCTCGCCGTCGCCGGCGCGGCAGCGCCGCTCGTTTTAGGTCGTCGCCGATGGCGACCTCCGTGAGCCGTTGGATCGAAGATCTACGGCCACGTACCGCTTCGTGTTAAGTTAGACTGCCATGTGGGTCCCACTGTCATAATTTTAATCTTTTCCCTCGCGCGCGTACCGTTTCGCTGAGTCACTGACGGGTAGGACCCACCCGTCAGGGATTTCAACATTATCCACAACAGTGGATTTTTCTAATTTAAATTCTCTGAAATTCTCAGTACTGATGTCAACTTTAAAATTAAATATCTCGAGATTTAGGAATCCAAATAAATCAAACTCAAATGTTCTGGAAAGCTTATGAAATTGTTTAACCAACACAATTGGTCTCATGTCATTTAATTAAATAATTAAAAAGTATTATTGAAAATTCCACAGAATGTTTAAAATCTAAACTTGTTTGTTTCTGATACTCTGTTAGTCCAAATAATTCCAAACCAATTTTGCTAGCTTAGTACTGCCTTGTGTTAACTCCCCTAATTTTGGTAGAATTAATTAAGCAGTATTAATTGCTGACTTTAAAATAAACCCTTCTGGACTAAGACAGACAAATATGTTTATTGGTTGATCCAAATGAGTTAGGACCAATTTTGTTAGCTCACATATATCCATGTTCAGTTACCCCTAAAAGGGTTTAATTTTTGGAACAATATAATTTAAATGGTAGCTAAAACTTGATTTTTAAGCTACTGGATTCAATCCAATGTGTAGGGAGTTTGGTAACTCCAAATGATCCAATTCAAATTGGGTTGTATTCTACACATCAGTAGCTTTCTATAGAAATTTAGTTTGTATTTTTGTGACCAACAGAACTCAAGTTGTGGAATTAAACATGAATAACTAGTTTCTGCCATAATTTGGACTTAATTAAATAATGTTTAATTCAATTTATTTGAAAACCAAATTGTGTGGTTTGATGTGTGCAGTAGCCAATTGTGATGTTAATGATGGTTATGTTGAGGTGATTGCTTGTATAGCTTAGTGATTGTTTGTATTGTTTGTTTGTTAATTAGACGAGAACGTTGTCGGATATATCGAGGCAGGAGAGTTTGCTGAATTTGAAGAACAAGAGCAAGATCACTTTGCCAAGCAAGGCAAGCTATTCTCTGAGCTTGCACTACCAACATATGCATCTACTTTCATAATATGTTTACTCTCAAAGCAAGATTTACAAAACCCATTTCAAAAATATATGGATATTATTTTGCCACCCTATGTAGTAGTTTATATAAAACTTTAGGATGGGAAAACAATGTTGTTTATTCAAAACTCCTTTGAAATGTTTTGTGAGTTTATGGAACGCCGAGATGTCGGTGCTGTGTTGGAAAGATGGAAAAATGGTGATGTTTGTGAAAAATGCACAGTGTCCTAGTACTATGGAAACCAATCCTACCCTGTGCGACCACATTTACCACATATGGGAAAAGGCGTAGTCACGTAGTTTGCTCTTATTAGTATGGGATACCTCATCGACGGAGATGACTCCGTTATGCATGAGGGGATGGTCCGAGGATCTACCCCCTGACCCGGGTCCTCACACAAGTTGGTGGGGAGGATAGAAGGTTCCACCATAAACCGCCGGACAAAACTATGAGTCCTCACACTTAGGGTTTCTGACGGGAAACCGGACTGGGTGTCGATGGAAAGTGTCATATGGGAAGGATCCTATACTAGCATGAGCAAATAAGAGGCTATGGCCGGCGGCTTACTTCGCATACACCTGGTATGGCGAGACGTGGCAGACACGATGAGTTGCCGGATGGATGTGGGTTAAAAGCGTGCTACCTCTGCAGAGTGTTTAAAACTATTCGAATAGCCGAGTCCTCGGATATGGACAATTGGGAGACTGTCCTAAGACCTTGTGCAAGTTTTAAAAAGGGTTTTGAGTTTTTTTTAAAAAGAAAAATGAAGTGGAGATTGTTTCCTAAACCTATACCAACGGATCGGTATGAGGTGGTTGGATAAAAGTGGACCATGACGGGCTATGTCGGGAGAAAGGAGGAGTTTTGGAAAAACAGATGAAAACGGTGACTTCTTTAAAAATAGTTATAAAACTCTTCTTACCTTTTTCAATAAGATATAGAGATGCTTTAAATAAGAAAAGTTGTCAACTAAAATAAAACTGGTGCATACTCATGTTGGGATAGTTTGCGAGTACATTCAAATGTACTCATATTGGTTTCGTCCCTGGCTATTGTCCTAGCCAGACTACGAGGAGGAACACTACGCAGAGCAGGAATATGGCGACTTCTACGCCAACTAAGGATCTCCACAAGTCAGCTGCCTGTCGGGTCGTCGTCGTTAGAATATGATGTCGATTGCGCCGTAGCTTCCGCTGATATATATATTTGGTTTGGCCCATGAAGGCACCTATGTAAGAACTTGGTCTAAATGACCATTTATGTAAGACTTTTATTCGGTACTGTAATGGATGTAAACTTTGGTATCCAATTCGGATTATGTGCAACGACAGACTGATCACGGGATCGTTGTGTTAAGCATAATCGGGTATTTCGGACAGCTAGTCCGGGGTCCCCACAGACTTGGTATCAGAGCCATCCTGACTTTAGGAAACCTTAGTTAGCATGGTCGTTTGTCAAATGTTACAAAAGATGAGTTTCTAAAAAGAAAGGAAATAAGTATTTTTGAAAACTGCTTATCTCCAATCCTCTTACTTATGCAAAATTTTACTCTCATTAAATGTTACATTTTCCTTAGTATCCCTAAAATTTTGTACACCTCTCATTAAGTTTAAAATTTGACTCACTTGTTGCCCTGCTATATTAAAATTTTGATATACTTGTCACCTAACTAACTTAAAATTTTGCTTAAAAACTGTAGATGGCACTCCACTGGACCGAGTTCGTTCAGCTGGAGAAGGACAGCAAGCTGACGTTTGAGAAGGACTTGTTCGAGTTGACCAAGCTGTTAGGTCGCCCCGCTCCAGAGTTTGAGGGAGCTCAGATTGATGTTCACGGTGTTGGAAGGCTGAGCTGGCTCATCAGGTCGTCAGTTCGCAGGAACATCAAGTCTCCCAATTCCAGGACGCTCATCTTCACCACCAAGGAGGCCACCTGGGTTGACGGTCTCTGTACTGCTACACAGAGGATGCTAGCCCGACTTTGTGAGGAGCACAAGGCGGAGTTAGTAGACTCCCGTTTCCGGTTCTACGGGAGGCGCAACTGTGATGGACACCCTACTCCTTCACCTTACCACCCGATGTTTGGGAGCTACATCATGGACATGGAGATCTTACTTCAGTGCACTCAGGATGATCTGTTGCGCACTAGGATTCAGCTTCACTTTGACCGCGAGTCGCTCGTTGAGCTTCGCGAGAACGAGATGAAGCTGATGGTGGAGAAGGTTGCTCTTCTCAGGAAGAGGGCCAGCTGAGGAAGACTATCGTGAAGCTCCGCACGAAGGTGGCAGAGCAGGATGGACTGATTGAGGATCTTGAGCACCATACTGACGAGATGGAGGAGGAGGGCGAGGATCTCCGCAAGGAGAACGACGCTTTCCTCAGTGACGATGATGACTTCGTGGAGGAGATGGACTGTGTGGAGGAGGATCCCGAGGAGCCAGCCTACCAGTCAGATGCTGACGTGTTAGAGCTGGAGGTTCCACCTCAGTAGGCGAGTGACTTGATCACTACCGCAGGATTAGGTTGACCCCTATAGCTAGTCGAGTAGTAGTAGTGGTTCTTTTGGAAACCAGATGTTATGTATCCTAGATGTAAGCTTGATGTTGTAAGCTTGATGTTGTTGTGAACTCCTTGATGTATTGTTTGTGAAATATAAGTATGTTTGTCTTGTTTAAATCTGTGTGAATATTTTCATATAAACTTAAATTAATCAACACTTGAGAGATCGTTTTTCCCTTAGTCGAACTTTTCTTGCCTTGTCTCTTATACCCGGTGTGCTTCAGGATGCCACCCCGTCGCAGCAATGCGGAAGGATCAGGATCAGCACCACCACCACCGGACCCAACCCCCACCCAACTTCTCGCACTTATCATGGAGGAGCGTGAAAATGCCCGGCAAGAGCGCCAAGCTCATCTCGCTGCCTTACAACAACTCGCAGCCGCTATAACAACAACAACAATAACAACAACAACAACAATGGTGGCAATGGCAATGAGAACCAGCGATCCACCTTAGGCGATTTTCAGAAGACCAACCCACCCACCTACTCCAAGGGACTTCACCCACTAGAAGCCGATGATTGGCTTCGCACCATCGACAATAATCTTGAAGTTGCTGCTGTGGGAGAAAATGAGAAAGTGCTGTATGCAACCCACTATCTCGCTGGACCTGCAAGAGCTTGGTGGGAAACTACCAAGACTCTCCAGCAGCTGGTCATGTCATCAACTGGGCTGAGTTCCAGGAGAAGTTCCGCAAGAAGCATATTCCCAGTGGACTCATTGAGAGGAAGAAGGATGAGTTCCGCAAGCTGAGGCAGGGAAGTAGAGATGTGGTCGGTTATCTTGAGGAGTTTACCGACTTATCTCGGTATGCTCCTGATGACACCGACAAGGAAGAGAAGAAGATGGAGCGTTTCATGAGTGGACTTCATGATGAACTTCAGTGTGCTTTGGTTATCCATGACTTCCGTGATCTGGAGTCACTTGTGGACAAAGCCATCCAGCTGGAGACCAAGCGCAAGTCGATGTATGAAGGTCGCAAGAGGAGGATGAATGCTCAGGAAGGCTCGAGCAGCCAGAAACCTCGTATCTTTCAGCAGAACACCAGGCCTGCCTATCGTCCACCCCAAGCTCCACGCCCCAATTACCCTAACCGCCCAAACAACTTCAACCGCCCCAATGACAATAACCGTCCCGGAGGAAACTTCAACAACTTCACCGCAATCCCAATGTGATCTGCTTTGAATGCGGCAACAAGGGTCACTACTCCAAAGAATGTCCCAATCCCAAGAGGAATGTCCAGCGCCCCAATGCGCCGGCACAGAACAATGGTCAAGGCCGCAATGGAAATGGAAATGGCAAGAATGCCGCACCTCGCGGAAATGCTGCTGTTGCCAAGGGTCGTCTGCACCACATCAATGCTGAAGAAGCTCAGGATGCTCCGGATGTTGTGCTGGGTACGTTCCTTGTCAACTCAGTACCTGCAACTGTTCTGTTTGATTCTGGTGCTACCCATTCATTTGTTACCCAAGAATTTGTTGCTAAGGGAGGTTTAGTTAAGAGCCTCTTACCCAAACCCATGGTCATCCAAATCCCAGAATCCACCGTAGAGACCAAGATGTTTTGCTCCGATGTACCCCTTGAGATCAAAGGAGAAAAGTTTCCAGTTAACTTAATTGTTCTGGGAACCCAAGGCATCGATGTTATACTCGGTATGAATTGGTTAGCCAAGTACCATGGTCGAATTGACTGTGCCAGAAGAGCTGTATCCATCACCACCGACAAAGAAGTAGAAGTGGAGTATGTGTCTGAAACTAGTCAACCTCACCCAGGCTGCCATGAGAGCATAGCTCGACCCGCCCTAGATGAGATCCGTGTTGTTCATCTGTTCAAGGATGTTTTCCCAGAAGAATTGCCTGGTATGCCGCCAGATAGGGATATTGAGTTCATAATTGAGCTTATCCCAGGAACATCCCCCATATCCCAAAAGCCTTATCGGATGAATCCGGAAGAACTGGTTGAGTTGAAGAAGCAGTTGGCTGATATGCTAAGCAAAGGTCTTGTCCGCCCAAGCGCTTCACCATGGGGATCACCCATTATTTTTGTGGACAAGAGAGACGGTACCACACGCCTGTGTGTGGATTATCGCAAGCTGAATGACGTGACCATTAAAAATAAGTACCCTCTTCCCAAGATCGAGGATCTGTTCGATCAAATGAACGGAGCCCGAGTCTTTTCAAAGATCGATCTTCGGACAGGATACCATCAGTTGAAGATCAGAGAGACAGATATTCCCAAGACCGCCTTCACCACTCGTTACGGTTTGTTTGAATACACCGTGATGTCTTTTGGTCTGACCAATGCCCCAGCCTATTTCATGAATCTCATGAACAAGATTTTCATGGAGTACCTCGACAAGTTCGTGGTAGTTTTCCTTGATGACATCCTTATTTATTCCAAGACCGAAGAAGAGCATGCTGAACACCTGCGTCTAGTTTTGGAGACCCTCCGAGAGCACCAGCTGTATGCCAAGCTTAGCAAGTGTGAGTTTTGGCTCAGTGAAGTGGCATTTCTCGGACATATTGTATCCGCTGGAGGAATTTCTGTTGACCCTGAGAAGATACAAGCCATTCTTGACTGGTTATCCCCAACCAATGTTTTTGAAATCCGAAGCTTTCTCGGACTTGCCGGTTATTACCGCAAGTTCGTTGAAGGATTTTCCAGTATAGCCAAACCTCTGACCCAACTGTTGAAGAAGGACAAGAAATTTGAATGGACTCAGAAGTGTGAGGATAGTTTCCAAGAACTGAAGAAGAGACTAACCTCAGCCCCAATCCTGATCATGCCAGACGTCACCCAGAGTTTCGACGTGTATTGCGATGCATCACGCCTCGGACTTGGTTGCGTTCTGATGCAAGAAGGCAAAGTTGTGTCGTATCTGTCCCGGCAGTTGCGACCGCATGAAGAGAATTACCCAACCCATGACTTGGAGTTAGCTGCTGTAGTCTTTGCTCTTAAGAAGTGGCGTCCCTATCTTGCGGGACATCGCTGCGAGGTCTATACAGATCACAAAAGCTTGAAGTATATTTTCACCCAGAAAGATCTGAACCTGCGACAGAGGAGATGGATGGAATTAATCAAGGATTATGATATTGGAATCCATTATCACCCCGGAAAGGCTAATGTAGTTGCCGATGCCCTTAGTCGCAAACCTTGCACCCTGAATGCCCTGATCCAAGCCGAACAGCCAGCCTTGTTCAAAGACTTCCAAGATTTTGGACTAGAGCTTGTTAGCCATGGTTATCTCGCCAATCTAGAGTTAACCCCAACCCTGATGGATCAAATCAAAGAAGCCCAAAAGGTCATGAAAGCATAGAGGGAATTAGGAAGAAAATTTCCCTCGGCAAAGCACCCGGTTTTACCGAAGATGCTGAAGGAGTGCTGAAATTCAATGACCGTATCTGTGTGCCCAATGTCACGGAACTTAAGGAGTTAATCCTGAAGGAGGCCCATGAGACCCCTTATTCAATCCACCCCGGCGGAACCAAAATGTACCAAGACCTTCGAGAAAGATTTTGGTGGCATGGAATGAAGCGAGAGATTGGTTCATTCGTAGCCAAGTGTGATATCTGTCAGCGAGTCAAGGCTGAACATCAGCGACCCGCTGGATTGCTTCAACCTTTGAAAATTCCCGAGTGGAAGTGGGACGAGATTGGAATGGATTTTATTACCGGACTTCCAAGATCCAACCGAGGCCATGATTCAATCTGGGTCATCGTTGATCGACTGACCAAGGTTGCCCACTTTGTTCCTGTCAAGACCACTCATACCGGAGCTCAGTTAGCAGACCTGTATATTTCCAGAATAGTGAGCCTGCATGGTGTGCCTAAGAAGATTGTATCTGATAGAGGCACGCAATTCACCTCAAGATTCTGGAAATCCCTTCATGAAGCCCTCGGAACCAAGTTAGCCTTTAGCACAGCTTATCATCCCCAGACCGATGGCCAAACTGAGCGAGTGAACCAGATATTGGAGGACATGCTTCGCGCATGTGTTCTATCCTATGGTTCCAAGTGGGAAGATTGTCTTCCGTTTGCAGAGTTCTCGTACAACAACAGTTATCAGTCTAGTCTGCAAATGGCCCCTTTTGAAGCCCTTTACGGCAAGAAGTGTCGTACACCCCTGAATTGGTCCGATACCGGAGAGAGCAAATTGTTCGGACCAGATACCCTCCGAAGCTGAAGAGCAAGTTCAGCTTATTCGTGAACGCCTCAAAACTGCCCAATCCCGTCAGAAGAGTTACGCTGACACCAAGCGCCGTGACTCACTTCAGTCGGAGATTATGTTTATCTCCGAGTGACACCCCTCAAGGGAATGCAGCGTTTCCATGTCAAAGGAAAGTTAGCACCAAGGTATATTGGACCCTTCAAGGTCATTGCTCGTCGAGGAGAAGTATCCTATCAGCTGGAGTTACCCCAGGAGTTAGGAGATTATCATGATGTCTTCCACATTTCCTTGCTCCGGAAGTGTCTTGAAGTTCCTGACCAGCCTGATGTTTTCAAAAACATCGACCACCTCTCCATCGACCTGAACCAAGACCTGACTTATCGTGAGAGACCCCTCAAAATTCTCGAAGAAGATGTTCGTGTTACCCGAAGACGTGCGATCAAGTTTTACAAAGTCCAGTGGACTAACCACTCTGAAGAAGAAGCAACTTGGGAACGCGAAGATTATCTTCGAAGCGAATTTCCAGACCTCTTTAGTACCCAGGCCTAGCAAATCTCGGGACGAGATTTATTTTAAGGGGGGAAGGATTGTAACATCCCAAAATTCTTATCAGGTTATATTCCAAAAATGAGAGCCAACAAAAACTTTTGTTGTTTATTGTATGTTAATTGCTTTTGTTACTTGAGATGTTGTTCTTGCTGTTTGTGTGAGTGTTTGCTCTAGTGAACACTAGTAAGAAAGAAAGAAAGCAAAATATAAAATCAAAGCAAGAAAAATAAAAGTGACAAGTTGTCACATAAAAATCTTCAAGTGACAAACTCAATTAATTTCAAACCAAAGTCAGTGGAGTTGTAATGTAAACACTCCCCATTTTGTTCCTACCACTTTCCCCTCTCAAATATTATTTTTGAACTAGTTTTAAAATTCAAAAATAAAAACAAATGAAATAAATTAAAATAACATAAACAAAGTACTTTAAAAGAAAATGTTTCAAAACATTTTATTATTTTATGCCAATTTTTGTGGAGCCTCTACATGTTAGGGGAAGGCCCCACAAATTTTTGCAAATTTTTCTAAAATGTTTAAGTGCCCTAATTAAATCCTAGAAAACCTTCTGGTTTTTAAAAAGAAACAGAGAAGGACCTAGTTGTGATAAAAGAAAAGAAGGAGCAGGGGGTTTTCTGCAAAACCGTCGTCGACTCCAGCCCCGACGACCATCGCCGTGTCGCCGCGACCGTGCTCGCCGTTTCCGCGCTCCCCAGGCCCCCCTGGCCGCGCACCCCCTCGCCCCCGTGCCTCTGCAGCCGCGGCGCCGCAGAGGAGAGCAGTTACGCCGCCCTTCGCCTCGATTTCCCTCCACCGTCGCCGTGGCAAGCTCGCCGTCGTCGACCAAATTGGCCCTGCTCGCTGCTCCCCGACACGCCGCGCTTGGCCGAGATCTTCTAGAAAACGTCCGGACCCCGGTGAACGCCTTGTCTCCACGTCCCTCGCACCGCCGCGTCGGATTGGGGAGAAATATCTCCGCCGTGTCGCCATGGACGTCGCCGTGCACTCCGTCCACCGTACGCCGCATCCCGCGCTATAAAACCACCCCCGCACCCTCTGCGAACACCACACCACCCCACTCCCTCACTGACCCCTCTCAATTCGCCGTGCACCGCCAGGAGGGCGTGCTGTGCCGTAGCCACTGCCGCCGTCGAGGTCCGTCGTGGCCACGACGCCACACTGCCCCATTCTTCCCTCTTTGGCCTGCACTTGCTTCCCTCTGCTTCACCGCACTCACCGCACCCTTTTTCCCTTTGATCAGTGCCCAGACGCGGCCGTGGAACCTCGCCGGAGCTGCTGTCCGTGGCCGAGGAAGACGGAGACCTCGCCGCCGACGAACCACTCCACCCCAGCAAGTGTAACTCGGCCAGAAGCTTCCACCTCACCACCGCCGTCGATCTGCATCATCTCCGCGACCTTCCGAGCCCTCTAGGTGAGAGATTCATCCACCTCGCCGTCGCCGGCGCGGCAGCGCCGCTCGTTTTAGGTCGTCGCCGATGGCGACCTCCGTGAGCCGTTGGATCGAAGATCTACGGCCACGTACCGCTTCGTGTTAAGTTAGACTGCCATGTGGGTCCCACTGTCATAATTTTAATCTTTTCCCTCGCGCGCGTACCGTTTCGCTGAGTCACTGACGGGTAGGACCCACCCGTCAGGGATTTCAACATTATCCACAACAGTGGATTTTTCTAATTTAAATTCTCTGAAATTCTCAGTACTGATGTCAACTTTAAAATTAAATATCTCGAGATTTAGGAATCCAAATAAATCAAACTCAAATGTTCTGGAAAGCTTATGAAATTGTTTAACCAACACAATTGGTCTCATGTCATTTAATTAAATAATTAAAAAGTATTATTGAAAATTCCACAGAATGTTTAAAATCTAAACTTGTTTGTTTCTGATACTCTGTTAGTCCAAATAATTCCAAACCAATTTTGCTAGCTTAGTACTGCCTTGTGTTAACTCCCCTAATTTTGGTAGAATTAATTAAGCAGTATTAATTGCTGACTTTAAAATAAACCCTTCTGGACTAAGACAGACAAATATGTTTATTGGTTGATCCAAATGAGTTAGGACCAATTTTGTTAGCTCACATATATCCATGTTCAGTTACCCCTAAAAGGGTTTAATTTTTGGAACAATATAATTTAAATGGTAGCTAAAACTTGATTTTTAAGCTACTGGATTCAATCCAATGTGTAGGGAGTTTGGTAACTCCAAATGATCCAATTCAAATTGGGTTGTATTCTACACATCAGTAGCTTTCTATAGAAATTTAGTTTGTATTTTTGTGACCAACAGAACTCAAGTTGTGGAATTAAACATGAATAACTAGTTTCTGCCATAATTTGGACTTAATTAAATAATGTTTAATTCAATTTATTTGAAAACCAAATTGTGTGGTTTGATGTGTGCAGTAGCCAATTGTGATGTTAATGATGGTTATGTTGAGGTGATTGCTTGTATAGCTTAGTGATTGTTTGTATTGTTTGTTTGTTAATTAGACGAGAACGTTGTCGGATATATCGAGGCAGGAGAGTTTGCTGAATTTGAAGAACAAGAGCAAGATCACTTTGCCAAGCAAGGCAAGCTATTCTCTGAGCTTGCACTACCAACATATGCATCTACTTTCATAATATGTTTACTCTCAAAGCAAGATTTACAAAACCCATTTCAAAAATATATGGATATTATTTTGCCACCCTATGTAGTAGTTTATATAAAACTTTAGGATGGGAAAACAATGTTGTTTATTCAAAACTCCTTTGAAATGTTTTGTGAGTTTATGGAACGCCGAGATGTCGGTGCTGTGTTGGAAAGATGGAAAAATGGTGATGTTTGTGAAAAATGCACAGTGTCCTAGTACTATGGAAACCAATCCTACCCTGTGCGACCACATTTACCACATATGGGAAAAGGCGTAGTCACGTAGTTTGCTCTTATTAGTATGGGATACCTCATCGACGGAGATGACTCCGTTATGCATGAGGGGATGGTCCGAGGATCTACCCCCTGACCCGGGTCCTCACACAAGTTGGTGGGGAGGATAGAAGGTTCCACCATAAACCGCCGGACAAAACTATGAGTCCTCACACTTAGGGTTTCTGACGGGAAACCGGACTGGGTGTCGATGGAAAGTGTCATATGGGAAGGATCCTATACTAGCATGAGCAAATAAGAGGCTATGGCCGGCGGCTTACTTCGCATACACCTGGTATGGCGAGACGTGGCAGACACGATGAGTTGCCGGATGGATGTGGGTTAAAAGCGTGCTACCTCTGCAGAGTGTTTAAAACTATTCGAATAGCCGAGTCCTCGGATATGGACAATTGGGAGACTGTCCTAAGACCTTGTGCAAGTTTTAAAAAGGGTTTTGAGTTTTTTTTAAAAGAAAAATGAAGTGGAGATTGTTTCCTAAACCTATACCAACGGATCGGTATGAGGTGGTTGGATAAAAGTGGACCATGACGGGCTATGGTCGGGAGAAAGGAGGAGTTTTGGAAAAACAGATGAAAACGGTGACTTCTTTAAAAATAGTTATAAAACTCTTCTTACCTTTTTCAATAAAGATATAGAGATGCTTTAAATAAGAAAAGTTGTCAACTAAAATAAAACTGGTGCATACTCATGTTGGGATAGTTTGCGAGTACATTCAAATGTACTCATATTGGTTTCGTCCCTGGCTATTGTCCTAGCCAGACTACGAGGAGGAACACTACGCAGAGCAGGAATATGGCGACTTCTACGCCAACTAAGGATCTCCACAAGTCAGCTGCCTGTCGGGTCGTCGTCGTTAGAATATGATGTCGATTGCGCCGTAGCTTCCGCTGATATATATATTTGGTTTGGCCCATGAAGGCACCTATGTAAGAACTTGGTCTAAATGACCATTTATGTAAGACTTTTATTCGGTACTGTAATGGATGTAAACTTTGGTATCCAATTCGGATTATGTGCAACGACAGACTGATCACGGGATCGTTGTGTTAAGCATAATCGGGTATTTCGGACAGCTAGTCCGGGGTCCCCACAATTGTGCGTAACGCTTGAGCTGGCATATGATCTTGCCGGGCATATCTTTGGCATCCATCGCATATCTTGACGATCTGCTCGGCATCTGCTAACGCCGTAAGCCAGAAGAACCCATGTCTGAACGCCTTCGCCACCAAAGATCTTGACGAAGCATGATGGACACAATCGCCTGCATGAATTTCGTGCAAGATTTTTCGTCCTTCTTCTGGTGACACACACCTCTGGAATGTCCCCGAGATGCTGCGCTTATATAGCTCATTGTTGATTATTGTGTAGGCCTTTGATCGCCGTGTTATTTTTCTCTTGCCTCCACTTCTTCCTCTGGTAGCTCCCCGCGGCTTAAGTATGCCATGTATGGTGCTGTCCATTCTGGTTGTTCATGCAAGGCCGCGACTAAGGCCAATTTGGCTTCTGGTTCAGCGATATCTATCTCTGTTGGAGGTTTAGCCGACGGATTATGCATCTCATCTAGGAAGACATTTGGTGGGACTGGCTGCCTGTTGGATCCTAACCGGGACAGGGCATCTGCCGCCTCGTTCTGTCTCCGGTCAATGTGTTCAACTTGGAATCCAATGAGGTGTTCAGCGATTCTGTCCACCTCTCTTTTATATGCGGCCATGTTGGTGTCCATGCTGTCCCATGTACCAGATACCTACTGAGCAACCAGGTCTGAATCTCCAAAGCATCGTATGGGAGTTATATTCATCTCCTTTGCGATGCGGAGTCCATGAAGTAGCGCCTCGTACTTTGCTACATTGTTCGTGCAATTGAAGTGTATCTGTAGCACGTATCTTAGCTTGTCTCCTTTGGAGGATGTTAACACAACTCCAGACCCCGAGCCTTGTAGCTGCCTTGATCCATCGAAGTGCATGGTCCAATATTTGGTTTCGGCCATGCTGGGAGCAATCTAAATTTCTGTCCAGTCGTTGATGAAATCTGCCAAGGCTTGCGACTTGATAGCTGCTCGCGGCTCGTAACTGATATGATGTGGCCCCAGCTCGATGGCCCATTTGGCTATTCTTCCCGTGGCTTCACGATTGCGGATGATATCTGCCAATGGTGCTGAGCTGACCACCGTTATTGGGTGCTCTTGGAAGTAATGCTTCAATTTGCGACTTGCCATGAATACGCCAAACACTAACTTCTGCCATTGAGGATAACGCTGCTTAGAGGCTGTAAGTACTTTCACTTGCGTAATATACTAGCCTTTGGACTGGGTACTCCTTTCTTGGCTCTTGTCTCTCCACAACCATCACCGCGCTTACTGCACGCGAGTTCGCAGCGACATACAACAACATGGGCTCTTTATCTTTGGGAGCCGCTAAAACAGGTGCATTTGTCAACTGGTTCTTCAGAGCTGTCAAAGCCTCGTCGACTTCAGCGTCCCAGACGAAGGTATCTGACTTCTTCAACAATATGTAAAGGGGCAAAGCCTTTTCTCCCAACCTTGATATGAAGCGACTTAAAGCTACGACACATCCTTTGAGTCGCTATACATCCTTAATTTTCTCCGGCTTCTGAAGTCTTCTATGCCTCTTTCTGATACTATAAACCCCAACAGCTTCCCGGTGGGTACTCCGAAGATGCACTTTGTCGGGTTAAGCTTCATGTTGTATTTTCTCAAGTTTGTGAAGGTCTCCTCGAGGTCACTGATGAGGTCCTGTCCCACCTGTGATTTGACTACAATGTCGTCCACATAGGCGTGTACAATACGACCTATTTGCTCATGCAAGCAATTTTGTATGCATCTTTGGTAAGTCGCGCTCACATTCTTCAATCCGAAGGGCATGCTGACATAACAGAAAGCTCCGAATGGGGTGATGAAGGATGTCTTCTCTTGGTCCTCCTTCTTCATCTTGATCTGGTGATAACCTGAATAGGCATCCAGGAAGCATAGTAACTCGCACCCGGCCGTCGAGTTAATCACCTGATCGATCCGTGGTAAAGCGAACGAGTCTTTTGGGCAGGCTTTGTTGAGGCCGGTGTAATCTATACACATACGCCATGTGCCATTGTTCTTTATGACCAGGAACGGGTTTGCCACCCACTCCGGATGGAATACTTCTGTGATAAATCCTGCTGCTAATAGGCGAGCTATTTCTTCTCCTATCGCCTTTCTCTTGTCATCGTGAAAGTGTCGCAGCGGTTGCTTTACTGGTTTAGCCACTGGGTTCACGTTGAGGTTGTGCTCTGCCAGCTCTCTTGGTACCCCTGGCATATCCGTCGGCTTCCACGTGAAGATATCTTTATTTTCTTGGAGAAAAGCAATCAAGGCCTGTTCATGTTCTCCTTCCATGTGCGCTCCAATGCTTGCTTGTTTGGACGAGTCCCCAGGAACGAGGTCTATTTGCTTGGTGTCCTGTGCTTCTTTGAACTTAATGTGTGGATCGGCGGAGGGTGTTCTGACCACGCTCATATCGTTTGGGTCCACTTGCGACTTATAATTTTTGGGTTCCTCGACAGCGCAAGCTGATTCTGCAAAGGCTGCGTCCCCTTCTTCGCACTCGATTGCCTTCTCCCTGTCACCATGCACTGTGATGACCCCTTTTGGTCCTGGTATTTTTAACTGTAGGTATACATAGCAGGGTCTGGCCATAAATTTGGTGAATGCTGTTCGTCCGAAGAGGGCATGATATGGGCTTTGGAACTTCACCACCTCGAAGCATATGAATTCACTCCTGAAGTTTTCCTCCGTTCCAAAGGTTACCTCTAGGGTTATCTTCCCTATTGGCTGGGCTGATTTCCCTGGGACGATGCCATGAAATATGGTCGTCGTATGTTGCAGGCTGGAATCCATAAGCCCCAGACGTTTAAACGTGTCGTAGTACATGATGTTTATACTGCTCCCTCCGTCCATGAACACCTTGGTTAATTTGTACCCTGTTACATATGGCGCCACGACTAGCGCTAGCTTCCCTGGCTCTCGGACCTTTGGCGGGTGATCATCGCGACTCCATGTTACTGAGTGTTCAGACCATCTTAGCCATTGAGGAGTCGCTGGTACTACGGCGTTCACTTGCTGGCTTCTGCGGCTAACTTTCTCCTCCCGTTTGGAGGTATTGATAACTATGGTGTGATACTGCCCCACTTGCCTGGGATTGCTCGCATTATTCTGCCTAGCGCCTGAATTTTGAGTCGCGTTAGGGTTACTCCCATTGTAGTTTCCCCTGTTGTGTTGGCTTTCCTCTTTCCATCACTTGTAGTAGTTGCATTGCGCCTTGGTATGGTCTGCCGGCAGCCCGTCGCTCCATGTGTGGAGATCGCATGGTCGACTGAAGACCTCTTCCAAGTTGATCGGTCGGGAGCCACTGCCTCGAGCCCTTCCTCGATGGCCCCTAAATCTGCCATTCGTGTTGGCAACAAGCCCAGAGCTTGCTTCTCCAGTCTTTCTTTTGCTGCCATTGCTTTCGCTGGCACTATTTTGATGTTGAGCTATGCCTCCATCCTTCTTGCTTTTTACCGCGGTGTTTTCCGGCTCTCCATCGGAGGTGTCCTTGGTTTTATCTGAGCCGACGTACCTATTAGCCGCGTCCATCAGCTCTCCCATGTTCTTTACTTTGTCCTTCATGCGTCCAAGCTTATGGATGAGCGGCTCAAATCTGCAGTTTTTCTCCAGCACCAGCACCGTGGAACTCGCTGGTATGCTGTCCGAAGAATGTATGATCTCCGCGACTCGCCTCATCCAATGGCGACTCGATTCCCCTTCTCTTTGGGTACATCTCTCTAAGTCTTCAATGGTGCAGAGTCGTTTGCACGTTCCCTGGAAGTTTTTGATGAATGCCTCCTTCATCTCTTCCCACGTGTTTATGGAGTTGGGGAGAGGTTCTGCAACCAGATATGAGCCGCGCCCTCCAACATCATATTGAGGTACCTTGCGCATATCTCCTCCGAGGCATTCAAGATACTCATACCCATCTCGTAGTTATTCAACCACGTGGTGGGATTCATGCTGGCATTGTAGTTTGCCACCTTGCGTGGCCCTTTGAAATCTTCCGGGCAAGGTTCCGACCTGATCTTCTCGGTAAAGCACGCTGGCCCCTTAAGTCGCGAAGACAGGGTTGTGGATGTACTTGCTGGGACAATTACTCCTGCGGGCCGCGCCTGCTCCGTAGGCATGGCGACCTGTGTTCTGGCGGTGTCGTGGGGTTGTCACGACAGACGTTACCATAGGGCAACTTGAGTTGTAGGGCAAGGCGAAACTAGTGTCTGGGAGTTTGTTTAGCTCTGCGTGGACAAGAGATTTACCCAGGTTCGGCCTCTCCATTGGAGATAAAGACCTACTTCCTGCTATGCTATTATTGATCTCAATCTTGACAACCGGCTACGACAACAGAGCTGGATCTCGATCTAGGTTACAGGGTTCGCTTGGTAGCGATGATTACTCTGATCTCTCTCTCTGGTTCTCTCGCGTGAGCTTGAATCATAAGGCCTCTCTTAATTATGACCTAGGAGCCCGCTTATATAGACGGCCGGGTCTCCTGATTCTATACATGGTAAGCCCGGGTTCTACCCAGACTCGGAGTCCTACTCTAGGTCTTCTGGCCTTCGTGTCCTCCAAGTCTTGCACCGCCTCCGGGTCTTCTAGAAGCTTTCCTCTATTAGCCGGGTCACCGACAAGCTTGCTGGCCCATCGACGTAACCCGGCCCATACTGATGGTTAGGTGTCCTGGCCGGGCCTCCTGCCTGGCGGGTCACGCTTCCCTCTTCATGGGCCTACCGGGTTATAATCCCCCCATCAGTAGCCCCCAGGTTAACCGGGTCTCCAGGTTGGCATGCTCTTCTTCTAGTCTCGAGCTTTGCTTTCTTGGTTAGAGCTGTCATCCTGGCTGGCTGATACGTTTCAAACGTATCTATAATTTCTGATGTTCCATGTTTATATTATACCAATTGCTACATGTTTTATATACACTTCATATCATTTTTATGCATTTTCTGGGACTAACCTATTAACAAGATGCCACAGTGCCAGTACATGTTTTCTGCTGTTTTTGTATTCCAGAAAAGCTAGTCTGGAAATATTCTCGGAATTGGACGAAACTTGGACAGAACCTCCTATTTTTCCAACACGTACACGGAGTCCAAAGGAGAGACGGAGGGGGGCCACGAGGCAGCCACACCAAGGGGCCACGCGGGCCCCCCTGCCGCACCGTGGGGTGGTGTGGGGCCCACGTGCATCTCCAACCGCCGCCCTTTCGCCTATTTATTCCTCCCGACGCGAAAACCCTAAATACCCGAGCCATTATCCACGAAAAGTTCCAGAGACGCCGCCGCCGTCAACCCTAGCTCAGGAGGGTTCAGAAGCTCTTCCTGGCACCCTGCCGGAGAGGGGAATCATCACCGGAGGGCTCTACATCACCATGCCTGCCTCCGGAGTGATTCGTGAGTAGTTCATCCTTGGACTACGGGTTCATGGCAGTAGCTAGATGGTTGTCTCTCCACTTTATGCTTTCATGTTTAGATCTTGTGAGCTGCCTATCATGATCAAGATCATCTTATTGTAATGCTACATGTTGTGTTTGCTGGGATCTGATGAATATTGAATACTATGTCAAGTTGATTATCAATCAATCTTATATATTATTTATGATCTTGCATGCTTTCCGTTACTAGTAGATGCTTTGGCCAAGTACATGCTTGTAACTCCAAGAGTGAGTATTTATGCTAGATAGTGGGTTCATGCCTCCGGTAATCTGGGAGAGTGACAATAACTTTTAAGATTGTGGATGTGCTGTTGCCACTAGGGATAAAATAACCGATGCTTAGCTTAAGGGTGCGCCGTTAGGTCTAATGCATTTGTTTATATTACGCACATTACTTAATGCAATTATCCGTTGCTTGCAACTTAATACCAACGGGGAACTCGGATGACAACCTGGCGGTGGATTATTAGTCATAGACGCTGTTGGACAACGGTCTATGTATTTTGTCGTAATGCCCACATGAATATCATAGTAATCATCATGTCATATATATGCATTGTCATGCGCTCAATATTTTGTCAATTGCCCAGCTGTAATTTGTTCACCCAGCATGTTAGTTATCTTTTACGGAGAGACACCACTAGAGAACTGTGGACCCCGGTCCATTCTTTTACACTGAAAATACAACCAACTGCAAACATTGTTCCTTTTCATTCTCTGCAATTTACTACTGTTCTCCACACCATACGTTTAATCATTTGTTTTCAGCAAGCCGGTGAGATTGACAACCTCACTATTTCATTGGGGCAAAGTAGTTTGATTGTGTTGTGTGCAGGTTCCACGTCAGCGCGCCACTGACAACTTTCAGAAGTGATTTCTTGCTCCTACTAGTCGATTAAACCTTGGTTTCATACTGAGGGAAACTGCTGCTTCACTGCTTCATACCTTCCTCTTGGGGTCTCCCAACGAACATGTGATCCACGCAATCACTGGCCGGGTTAATCACATGAAATATAAGAATAACATACAGCAAGCTAAATACCAGGTTACATTGCTTTTTTTCTTTAGCTAGGCCAGCTCTCCTTGGCGGTCCATATCGTAACCCGGCTCGGTCATTCCGGGTTCATACGCCTCCGGGTTTCATATTCAACACTTAGTGAAAATTCTAACTAAACTGTGAGTCAATCTTTAGTCAATCTCAATCATGATCTCGTCAGATAATTTTCATCTTTGTCTCTTCCTGTTTGTCGTTGACCCTTGGTCAAATATCCTTATCTCCTCGTCTTTTTACCGCAACACCCCTACGGCTTTTTACTGCGCCTATAAGTATAGGGTTAGGGTAAACACCGCAGTCACTTTCCCCATTTCTTCCTTGGCCTCTTCATCTCCTTCCTCGCGCAGCCGCCACAAAACTCATCTCAAATCGAGCCCCCAAACCTCAACAAAAATCTCCACAGCCACCATCTACTCATCCATCCGTGCCGCGCCCTTGATTCCAGACTCAATCACGTCTGCAATCGCTCGACATCTTCCTCTCCTCGCACCCACCTCCATTGATCGGGTTTGCTCATCTCTATCTCCGAGATTGGGCACCACCACAGTTCCGCATCAATGGTGAAGGAGAAGATGAAGTCTGGAGGTCCCAGGGCCGCGAAGAAGAGTGCGAAGAAGGGATCCAGCTCCGGCGCTGCCGTGGCAGCCACTCCGGTGAACTGGACTAGGTCCAGTGTTACTGACACAACATTGCAGATGTTCGTGAACCGCGGCTAGCTTCCGCCCAAGAAGGAGATCCATTGGCGCGCTCCTGAAGAAGAAACGCGGCCCAACCCCAAGGAAGGTGAAATTGTTGTCTTGCTTGATCATGTTTCCCATGGTCTTCGTCCTCCGGGCTCTCTCTTTTTTCGCCAAGTTTTTAAGTACTATGATCTCACCACACTAGATGTTGCTCCGAACTCCATTCTCAATATTAGCAACTATGTAGTTTTCTGTGAGGACTTTCTCCAAATGGCTCCTAGCTTAGAGCTATTTTTAGAGATCTTTTACTGCAACCCCTCTCGCAAAAACAAACCTCTTGGTCCCTATGGAGGTGTTTCCATCCAACGCCGGAGGGAATGTGATTTCCCAGCTCTTGCTCTAGCCAGCCACCCCAAGGGGTGGCAAAACTCTTACTTCTACTGCCAGGATACCTCTCCTGAGTCAGACGAGGCTCGTTTCCCGGCCTTCTGAAATTCTCCCTTGATCTACGACCCCAAGATGAACAGCTACGCCAGCGCCGAAAACCGGGTCTTGGTTGAAGCTGTCCGCGTCCGGGCCAGAGCACTGCTCGCTCATGGCCTCCGCGGCACTGATTTAGTCAAGTGCTGGATTGGTTGGTTCATCCAGCCGCTTAGCATCAGGACCCAGCTATTCCATGAATACACCGGGGAAGCAACTTATAACATGCGTTACTCCGAAGTGACGCTTACTGATGATCAAATCGTGAAGAACGCCAAGAAGCTGCTTGGCAAGACCAAACATGACATTGCGCTGACCGGGCTTGCCCCGTTCAGTGCCAAGAACAAACCTCCTACGGTACGATACCAACTCTTTTTCTTTCTGTCTTCTACTAACCCGGTCTTTCTTGCATGAAACACTCATCTGTTTATCTTCCTTCACCCCAGGACCCGGAGTGGTGGAAAGCTGATTACACCCCTGTGTCCTCACCTGATGACGAAGATACAGATGCAAGTGATGAAGATGAAGAAGAAGGTGAGCTAGACTCAAGAGGCCAACTCTTCCTCGACTTGATTAACAGCGAGGTCACCACTAAGGACCCTTCTACCGATAACCCGGCATTTCTTGTTCCAGGCCCCACTGACCCAGCTGTTGATGAGTTGCCGAGTCCTCAAACTGCAGGACCTCCTCCTCTTAAGAGGACCCGGGCTGCTATTTCAAAGTTGCCGTATTCTCGTTTTCCAAATTATGCAATGAACACATCTCAATCCCAAGCACACATACAGGCAAAGGAACTTGAGAAGGAAGCTGAAGCCAGCAAGAAACCTCGAACCCGGTCTGCTACGAATCCGGGCTCTCTGAACACAAGTATCCCTCCATGTTCTTTAACCAGCTGGGCCAAATCCATCCAGAAGATACCTTGTGTTAAACATCCTTTAGCTGGCAAAATCCGGGCCGCTAAATCCTATTCTTTGTCAGCTTCATCCTCGGACCGCGTTAGCACACCCGAGGACTTCCAAATCAATACCGGGTTAGAAATGCTTACATATCTTTTGCATACTTCTCTGTTTTACTGCCCTTTTGACTAAACCATTTTATTTTGTTTCAGTGCCAAGGCCTTTGCGGATGAAGACCCGGATTCTCCTTGAGCGGTATCTCCTCCTCCAGCTACAACAGTGCCTTCTCCTACGGAGGCATATATTGAAGAGCCGGCAGACAGAGATGAGCCCATGGAGCATCTAACCCCTGTTGCTTCTCCAAAGAGCCCAATTGCTCCTGCTCCAACATCCTCACCACCTGCCCAGTCACCCTGGTTAGGATCTGGTACTAAAGAAGAAGATGAAGTACAAATCACCGGGTCCCAACAAGGCCCGGTTGTTGGTACTTCCGATGTTATGGCCATGGTCACAACTCCTGAGGTTAAGCCGATCTCTTCTGCCAAAGGCAAGGACCTGGTTCCTTTGACTGATGTGCCGGCTCTAGACTCTATGTCCACGCCGGCTCTTTGTGAAGAATACTTTTCTCGACTCGCTCATCACAAGAATCTTGAGACTGAACTGGTCACCCTGATCCAGAAACGATACCAGGTACTCTTTTTTTCTTGCCTTTACTTTTGTTGCATAACTATACCCTGAGTAGCCCCCAAGCTCTAAGATTATCACTTGTTGATGAGCTTGGTGCTTATAATACGAATGCCTTAGATAAAAAACTTCAATCCTGTAGCCCCCAAGTGTCGGGTTGTCTGCTCACAGCAACCTGGGACTAAACCTTCGTCCTTTAGAACTTCTCATCCTTCATATCAAATTTTGAACACTGTAACCCCCCAAGTGCCGGGTTGCCTACCTGCAGCAGCCTGGGACGAAAAACTTACTTAGAAAATTTCAAACTTTGTGCGTGTAGCCCCCAAGTGCCGGGTTGCACGCCTGCAGCAACCTGGAGCCAGGTCTTCACTTTCATCCGTCACCGAAGCCGGGTCTCCATCTGTCCTCTGACCCGCCAGCTCCAGTATTTGTGGTAACTATTGCTACTGTTGGTCCGGGTTTGAGGCTGTTGGAATAGTAGTTGATGGTGATGCGCCCGCGTTAATCGAAGGTGCGGTGTAAACTGCCATCCTCCTAACCGGGCTCGCGCTATACTCTTGCTCCTCCTCATCCTCTTCTTCTGCCTCGTATCCGTACCGACCTTCAAATAGGGGCAAGATTGATTCTATGTCCTCTTCATGCTCCATCGCGTCACCCGGGATCCGTGTTGGCTCTCCCGACCGTTCCTCGTGCATGACCAATGGTAGCCCGGCTTCTGCCGTGCATACTGATTCCTCCCCGTCAGATTGGACGAGCGTAGCGGCTCCTGACACAGATTCATATTCTTCATCACTAGCGGATCTAGTTGCATGTACCATACCAACGAAAACATTAATCGTGCCAATCGAAATAACAACACCTGATTCTAGCATATCTGATTCCGGCCCCCAGCCAGAATCGTCGACGATGGATTCTCCTTGTGAGTTGATGGTAACCTCGCCGAAAATGAAATTCTTGATTCCTTGCATAGCTTCTCCCATGATGATGACACCTTTGGACGCCGGCCCCACGGTGGGCGCCAACTGTCGTGGGGTTGTCATGGCAGATGTTACCATAGGGTAACTTGAGTTGTAGGGCAAGGTGAAACTAGTGTCTGGGAGTTTGTTTAGCTCTGCGTGGACAAGGGATTTACCCAGGTTCGGCCTCTCCATTGGAGATAAAGACCTACTTCCTGCTATGCTATTATTGATCTCAATCTCGATAACCCAGCTACGACAACAGAGCCGGATCTCGATCTAGGTTACAGGGTTCGCTTGGTAGCGATGATTACTCTGATCTCTCTCTGGTAATCTCGCATTAGCTTGAATCGTAAGGCCTCTCTTAATTATGACCTAGGAGCCCGCTTATATAGACGGCTAGGTCTCCTGATTCTATACATGGTAGGCCCGGGTTCTACCCAGACTCGGAGTCCTACTCTAGGTCTTCTAGACTTCGTGTCCTCCAAGTCCTGGACCGCCTCCGGGTCTTCTAGAAGCATTCCTCTATTAGCCGGGTCACCGACAAGCTTGCTGGCCCATCGACGTAACCCGGCCCATACTGATGGTTAGGTGTCCTGGCAGGAGTCGACGTAACCCGGCCCATACTGATGGTTAGGTGTCCTGGCCGGGCCTCCTGCCAGGCGGGTCACGCTTCCCTCTTCATGGGCCTACTGGGTTATAATCCCCCCATCAGGCGGCTTGTCCTTGTTGCCTCTGCACGCTGTGTGAGTTATTTTCCGGCGGCTTGCTTTGAACGCTTCTTTCTACTATGGCCATGTTATCGACCGGCGCAGAGTGTAGCCGTCCTTCAGCATCCGTCGTATTGGCTTGTTGCAAGACAACGGTGCTCAGCATCTGTATAGCACGTCGCGCCTCGGCATTGACTGGGTCATCACCCACTGGTATTATTTGAGCCAAGATGTTGGTTGCTGCATATACGTTATCCACAGGACTGGAGTAGTGTCCCTGCGGAGTGTGAAATCTCCTGGGTTGTTGCAGTAGTGGTTGCCTGGCTTCCTCATTATCCATTGGACCCAGCCCTCACGGCCGGGGCGACTTCTACTTGCGCTGGCGGGCCGGCGGCAGGAGTGGGTGGAAATTCCACTGTAGGATGAGTCGCACGGACGTGCACCTACGAGTTAACCTCTCTTGGGGTCGCAACATGTGCGGCGTCATCGGTTATCCTTCGGCGCTCCTGTTGAATCCTCGGGTTCTCCCGAACGAGTCGACTGCGCTCATCTTCCATCCTCTGGATCTCGTACAGAAGTTTGGCCCTGGCGGCCTCAATCTCTGTTGCACGGACGGCGGCGTTTTCGACCGATACTGGGACAAGCAGCAGGTTACTGGGGGGTGTTGATCTTTCGACTTCTCCCGCGGTTCCAGACGCACTTGCTCCTCTGGCCATGTATACCCTAATTGGCATTGTCTCTTGATCCGACACTGAGGTGGTTTCTGGGATGTAGCTTGTGTGATTTTCTTCGAAAGTGGGGATGATGGATCCAAATTCTCGCAGGTCCATACTCTCCACCGATTCTTCTTCGTTTGTAGTCATGGCGGCTTCTTCCTCCAAGTTGTTTTCCTGGGTTAAGCTCGTAGATCTGCCACCAATGAAACCAACGAAGACGTGGATAGATCCAAACGAGATAACGCGGCCGGTCTCCAAGTAATCGGCTTCTGGCCCCCAGTTCGAATTGTCGATGAGGGGTACGCTGTTGACCGTTATAATTCGGCCGACGGCGAGATCTTCAACTCCTACCATTGGTCCTACGTGGAATGTGACGCTTTTGACCGCATGCCCCATGGTGGGCGCCAACTGTCGTGGGTTTGTCACGTCAGGTGTCATGGATGACTTGGTAGGTGTGGGATTGCGCGAGTCAATCGTCTCCAAGCTTAGGATCGTAGGGCACGAACAAGACACAGATTTACCCAGGTTCGGCCCCTCGATGTGAGGTAAAGACCTACTTCCTGTATATCCTAGATTGGAATTGATATGTGTATATGGTGTTACAATGGAGGCGATCCGATCTCGGTACTCGCCTTGAGTTCTAGGGTTTGAGACTTGGTTGTCTCGTCCTGCGAGTCCTCCTTAATTATATACCCGGAGGCTCCCTAGGTTACAAAGGTATGACTTGGAGACTAATCATATGTCTTGTCTTCCAAGTCATCTTCAAGCTTCTGGATCCTTCCTTCGACAGGTCGTGCTCTTCGAGTCGGCCCACCTTCATGTAAGCCCATATGCGACGCGTCCTTGTACTTCAGGATAAGCCGCATTGTGCTTATGGGCTGCGGGTTAAGTATTCCCCCAACACCAGGTGGGCCAGGCGGGAGCCGGCGGCACGGGCCCCACCCGGAGATGGTGCGGCGTGGGCCCCAACCAGGGTCGGTGCGGCATGGGCCCCACCCGAGCCGGTCGGTGCAAGGAAAGGGGAAGGGGAGGAGAGTTGGAGTTGGACTCCAACTCCCCACCCCAAACCTAGTTGGAGTAGGAATCCTTTCCCCTTTCCCAAGCACCCCTTCCCTTTGGCCACCTATATAAACACCACCAACCACATGGGTTGAATATACATCAATTGACTTGCACAAGTTCCTCTCTCTTGATATTGTGCAATTAGAGGATGCTCTAATTAGACGGCGCTCTAATTAGACATTGCTCTAATCTCTCTCTCTAGTAGATCTCATGTGTTGAGAATTAGATCTCTCTAATCTCATATTGCTCTAATCAAGTTTGATTAGAATAACCACTAAAACTATACCGCAAGGCAGTCTCTCTTCATTGGTTGCAAGTAGCTCTGGATGGCGAAACGCTGACGGATTGGCGCGGTGTACGTGTGGATACTGCAAGAGCGGGGCTGCGCGAGTCCTCAACGACAAGAATCGAAAGACAATCTCACCTCCCGGCGTGGACGTGAGATTCTTCATCAGGCTTCACCGACATCTACTTCGACTACAACAAGATCTTACGCAACGGTTGTAGCAAGTTTTCTGGATCTAGCATTATGGGGTGCTGCATATCTTCATAGTATAGATCTTGGGCTGTTGCGTATTTGGTAAACGAAAATTTTAAGTTTCCGTTGCGCAACCCAACATATACCTCTTGTAAGCCGCCGTTTAGGATAAGTCGCATGTTGTAAATCCCCGGCGTTTTTAACATCACCCGATCATAGTGAAGATTTGTTGGCTGGCGCCCGTGGTTTTTTCCTCCCATTGTTGGGAAGGTTTTCCACGTTAAATCCCGTGTCCCGTTGGTTGATCTTCCGCATTCTTCATCGTTTATTTGCCTATCGTTTATAACAAGTGGTATCAGAGCCCTGGTCTTCAGATTAGGGTTTTGCGATGGCAACGATGAAGTTTGATCTACGGTTGTTGGACTACAAGATGAGATTCTCGTTGTGGCAAGTCAAGATGCATGCGATCCGCGCATAGTCCAATGATCTTGACGATGCACTGGATATATTCGGTGATAAGGAGCAGGCTACATGGATTGCTGATGAGAAGCAGAAAGACCGTAAGGCTTTGTCCCTGATTCAACTTCATCTATCTAATGATATTCTGCAAGAAGTACTGCAGGAGAAATCCGCAGCAAAGCTGTGGGCTAAGCTGGAGTCGATCTGCATGTCCAAGATCTCACCAGCAAGATGCACATGAAGATGAAGCTGTTCACGCACAAGCTGCAAGAAGGTGGTTCGGTAATGAATCACATATCGATCTTTAAGTAGATCATTTCCGACCTAGTGTCGATGGAGGTAAAGTATGATGATGAAGACCTAGCTCTTTTACTCCTGTGTTTGCTGCCAAATTCCTTTACGAATTTTCGTGATACCATATTGTTAAACCCATGATGAACTAACCACTGCAGAAGTTTATGATGCCCTGCTTACAAGGGAAAAGATGAAAGGTATGGTACATAAGGAGGAGGACTCCTCCAAGGGTGATGCTTTGCAGGTCCGAGACAGACCTGAGCAGTGAGATAACAACTACAACCACAACAACAGAGATAAGAGAAAGGGTGACAGAGGTCGCTCAAGGTCTAAAGGACGAGACAAGTTCTGTAGGTATTGTAAGAAAAATAATCACATCATTGATGATTGCTGGAAGTTGCAGACAAGTTCATATTTGTTGTAACAAAGATTGGTTCAGTTCTTATGAGTATGTGCATACAGGAGATTTTGTGCGCGCGGGGAATGATGACCCATGTCACATTGTTGGTGTTGGTTCTATTCAGATCAAGACCCTTGATGGAATGACACGCACGTTGACTGGAGTGAAACACATACCATCCATGGCGAGAAATCTGATCTCGCTCGGTACCCCTTGATTGTGACGGGTACAAGTATGCCGGCGGGAATAGACTCCTAAAGGTATTAAAAGGTTCTCTCATTACTATGATAGGTGATATGAATTCTGCAAAGTTATAATTTATTTGTTGCTGCTGTTTCTAATGATGATCCAAGTAAAACTAACCTTTGGCATAAGCATCTTGGACATATGAGTGAACTTGGTATGGCAGAATTAATTAAGAGAGATCTACCGCAAGGCTGCAGTTTGGGTAAGATGCAATTCTGTGAACATTGCATTTTCGGTAAGCACACAAGAGTTAAGTGTAATGCTTCCGTTCATACCACCAAAGGTACACTTGATTATGTACATGTTGATGTTTGGGGCCCGTCTCGTAAGCCCTCTTATGGTGGTGCTTGTTATATGCTTACCATTATTGATGATTACTCTAGGAGAGTTTGGCCTTATTTCATGAAAAATAAGGATGATACGTTTGCTGCTTTTAAGGAGTGGAAAGCTATGATAGAAAGGCAAACAGAAAGGAAGGTGAAATTACTTCGTACTGACAATGGTGGCAAATTTTTGTTCGAATGCCTTTAATGATTATTGCAGGAAGGCATTGTCAGGCACCTCACCACCCCGTACACGCCTCAGCAGAATGGTGTAGCGGAGCGGATGAACAGGACCATCATCTCCAAAGCTCGCTGCATGATCTCCAACGTTCGCATGAGTAAGCGTTTTTGGGCTGAAGCGGCTACCACCGCATGTTACTTGATAAACAGGTCACCATCTATTCCCCTTGACAAGAAAACTCCCATTGAGGTATGGTCTGGTACTCCTGCTGATTATTCACAGCTTAAAGTTTTCGGTTGCACTGCTTATGCTCATGATGATAATGGAAAGTTAGAGCCGAGAGCTGTTAAGTGTGTGTTCATTGGTTATGGTTCGGGTGTAAAAGGATATAAGTTATGGAATCCCGAAACAAACATGGCTTTTATGAGCAGAAGTGTTGTTTTCAATGAATCTGTTATGTACATTGATAAGTTGTCCCCAGATGTTTTGACAGATAGTTCTGATGAGGAAGAGCAGCAGGTTTGTGTCGAGATGGAGCACTCATTGAAAAGGAAAATGTAACTGTTGACAATGATGGTGCTACTTTTTTTTAGAAATGGGTGCCCCCGGCCTTTGCATCAAAGTGATGCACACAGCCGTACTTTATTAAAATTTAAACGTTTCAAGAGTATGCAGCCAACATATTACAATTTATGGGTCACACAGCGTGGACACAAAAATAAGCCAAATGGAGATCGCAAATCTACCCATTCAGCCTTCTAAGATTTAACCATCCTCCCGGGCACAAGATAGACCGCACGACCGCCAGCATGCGGGTACATCCGGTATCCATAAGAACCCTCTGATCCACAGGTAGTAGTAAGGACGGGTGTGGATCCACTAGATCGCCTTGTTGATAACCTGCAAGTAGGGAGCAATATTTGATCTGTTAAAGACAATATCATTTCGACAATTCCATATTGACCAAATCAAAGCAGACATGCCTATACATATCTGTCCCTTTGTTTTAGAGTCAATACCGTTAAGCCACAAACCAAACATATTCGCAATGGTAGCAGGTGGCGATACATTAAAGGTAAAATGAACTAGTCTCCAAATATTGCGAGCAAAAGAACAAGATATGAATAAATGATGAGCAGTCTCATTTTCATGGCAAAACACACACTTAGTACAACCTGACCAACGCCTTTTAACCAGATTATCTTTAGTGAGTAATACCTTCCGATGATGGAACCATAAAAAAACTTAATCTTAAGTGGTATCTTTAGTTTCCACAAGTACTTCGAAAGATACCTAGTGTGACCATTCATCAAATCAGCATATAAAGACTTGACCGTATATAAGCCAGAAGTATTTAAGTTCCATTTGAAAACATCCGGTACAGTAGTTAGAGACACACGCATCAATCTCTGAACTAGATGTAGCCACACAGTCCATTTATCCCCTTAAAGAGATCTTCGGAACTGAATAGCCTGAGAAAGTGGTGCGGCCATTAGGACATCCGCCACCCTCATATTCTTGCGGCCACAATATTATACAATGATGGGTACTCGTTCGCAAACGAGTTTTGGCCTAACCAAATATCCTCCCAAACCGTACTTGGAGACCATTCCCAACCTCAAATTTCCCACGTGTGAAAACATCAGATTTTGCCCTCATTAGTCCCTTCCAAAAAGGGGAGTCCGAGTGTTGAGCTTCCACTTGAGCTAACGTTTTATCATATAGATACTTGTTCGTCAACAGCTCTTGCCACACACCCTGTTCATTTGCAGCTTGTAAATCCATTTACACAGCAGGCATTTGTTTTTTATGTCCAAAACCTCTATACCGAGCCCCCCTTGGTCTTTTGGCCGGCAAACAATGTTCCACTTTGTTAACCTATATTTCCTTTTCTTTTGATCACTTTGCCAAAAAAATCTTGATCTATAAAAATCCAATCTTTTTAATATCCCTTTAGGTATTTCAAAGAAAGAGAGTAAAAACATTGGTAGACTTGTAAGAACGGAGTTAATAAGAACGAGGCGATCTCCGTATGAGAGCATATTTCCTATCCATGATCCCAATTTGCGCTCAAACCGATCCTCTACGGGTTTCCATTCTTTGTTTAACAATTTTCTATAAAGAATGGGGATGCCCAGGTATTTAAATGGTAAAGACCCGGCTTCACATCCAAAAATCTGTCTATATTCATTGATAACGTCATTTATCTTTCCAAAACAATAAATTTCACTCTTATGAAAATTTATTTTTAGTCCAGACATCTCCTAAAAAAAAGCTAAAATTAGCTTCATATTGATCGCCTTATCCAGGTCATGCTCTAGAAACAAAATCGTGTCATCCACATACTGAAGTGTTGATACCCCACCATCCACTAGGTGCGGTATCAAACCCCCCACTTGGCCATCTTGTTTTGCTCTTGCAATAAGAATTGCCAACATATCAGCCACCAGATTAAACAAAATAGGTGACAGCGGATCTCCCTGCCTTAACCCTTTTAGAGTTTGGAAATAATGACCGATATCATCATTTACCCTAACTCCTACACTTCCTCCCTGAACAAATCTAGCAATCCATTCACACCACTGCGGTGCAAATCCATTCATGCGAAGAACTTGTTGGAGGAAGGACCATTTGACCTTATCATATGCCTTTTCAAATTCGATTTTAAAAAGAACACCATCAAGCTTTTTATGGTGCAACTCATGTATAGTCTCGTGCAACACTACAACAACTTCAAGAATATTTCTACTAGGCATGAAAGCAGTTTGAGTTGGGCGAACCACTCTACTTGCAATAGAATCCACCCTGTTTGTTCCCACCTTGGTAAAAAAATTAAACTGGCATTCAAAAGGCATATAGGCCGGTATTGTTCAATCCTACTTGCGTCTTCTTTTTTAGGCAGCAAGGTAATGACACCAAAATTTAGTTTGAACAACGGCAAATCCCCTGTCTGTAGCTGAACAAACATGGCCATCAAATCATTTTTAATCATGTCCAAAAAAATTTTATAGAACTCCGCTGGAAACCCGTCTGGTCCCGGTGCTTTGCTATGCTCCATTTGGGATATCGCATCAAAGATCTATTTTTCGGTGAAACACAAAGTGAGAATTTCGTTCTCTTCTGTTGTGACTTGAGGCATATCATCTACCAGATTATCATCTAAGGTAACATAGTTGGTGGCCGGCGCCCCAAATAGTTTTTTTTATAGTATTCCGAAATAAATACTTTTAGGTTGGCTTCTCCACTATAGTACCTTCGTCTTGTTCTAATTGGAAAATTATGATTCTGATAATGATGGTGCTACTACAGATGATTCTGATTCTGATAATGATATTGTTTAGAACTCACCTCCTGTTTTGCAGCAACAAAATCAGTCTATCGCTGTTGGTAGACAAAAGAGAAATTGTGGTCCTCGACCATGTTTAATTAAAGAATGTGATATAGTTCACTATGCTTTTAGTTGTGCTGAACAGGAGGAGAACAACCATGAGCCATCCACATATACTGAAGTTGTTGGTTCAGGTGACCGCGAGAAGTGAATTTCTGCTATGCAAGAAGAGATGCAGTCACTTGGGAAGAATGGCACATGGGATGTTGTGCGCTTGCCTAAGCAAAAGAAGGTTATCCACTATAAGTGGATCTTCAAGAGAAAGCAGGGTTTATCTCCTAGTGAGCCTCCGAGGTTTAAGGCAAGGTTAGTTGCAAAAGGCTTCAGTCAAATTCCAGGTGTTGATTATAATTATGTATTCTCTCCAGTTGTAAAGCATATTTCAATTCATACATTTTTTGGTTTTGTTGCTATGCGTGATCTTGAGATTGAGCGGTTAGATATAAAGACTGTGTTTCTACATGGAGAGCTTGAGGAGGAGATATACATGGACAAGCCAAAAGGGTTCACAGTGCCTGGTAAGGAGGATCTTATTTGTAAGTTGAAAAGTTCCTTATATGGTTTGAAACAATCTTCTCGACAGTGGTATAAAAGGTTGATTCTTTTATGTTGTCACATGGCTTCAAGAGGTCTGAATTTGGTAGATGTCTGTACATTAAGTTTGTTGATGGATCACCTATATACTTACTGTTATATGTTGATTGCTGACAAGAGCAAGAAAGAAATCACTACGTTAAAGAAATTTTTGGGTAGTGAGTTTAAGATGAAGGATCTTGGTGCTGCTAAGAAAATTCTAGGTATGGAGATTACCCATGACAGAAATTCTGGTTTTTTGTTTCTTAGTCAGCAAATTACATTAAGAAAGTTCTTCATCGTTTTAACATGCATGATGCAAAGTCTGTTAGTACTCCTACTGCTCCTCATTTTGAATTGTCAGCTTTACAATGTCCTAGTATGGATGAGGATTTTGATTACATGTCAAGAGTTCCATATTCTTGTGATGTTGGCTCTTTAATGTATGCCATGGTTTGCTCCCGTCCTGATTTATCATATGCTATGAGTTTGGTTAGTAGAAACATAGCTAATCCTAGTAAAGAACATTGGAAGGCTTTTCAGTGGATTTTCAGGTACCTTCGTGGCACATCTAATGCTTGCCTGAATTTCGGCAAGACTGATGAGGGACTCGCTGGCTATGTGGATTCAGATTTTGCTGCCGATTTGGATAAGAGGAGATCCCTCACAGGTTAAGTGTTCACGCTTGGTGGTTATGCCGTGAGTTGGAGGGCAACGTTACAATCCGTTGTTGCCCAGTCTACCACTGAAGCAAAGTACATGGTGTTGGAGATATGCCCTAGAGGCAATTAATAAAGTGATTTTATTTGTCAGATCTCAATTGTTCATAATACGTTTTAATACCATGCTATAACTGTATTACGCAGAAACATTAATACACGTGTGGTATATAAACAACCAGGTCCCTAGTAGCCTCTAATTATGTAGCGCCCCGACCGCGGAACTATACAGTGATGCTGTGTGTCACCGGTTAAGCCATACAAACGGAGGTTACGGGTTTACCAATCCCCGGCCAAAACCTTTGGCAGGCGTTGCTCGGCATGGATCATCGGCAACGCAACACCCCGATTGATGCCTTAACGCAGGCACAACTATCAATGCATAATAGAGAGATCAAGACTTGTGGAACAACTGGCACATTACAGACTCTACGACTCAAAGCATTATAGTTCAACTCTTATAATAGAGAAAGATAGCAAATGTTACAACCTGAGGTCACAGACCTAACAGTACATCAAGCGGAAGCAAATTAAGTTGTTCTAACAACAAGATCCAAATTATGGCCTAAGAGGCCTACAGATAAACATTCCAGCACCAGCTGTCCCGGAGATGTCCCAAGCTGCCACCTGGGAACCCCAGACTACTCGTCGACTTCCACGAAGAACCCACCTTCAAGGTCGATGAAGTCCTCCTCTGAAACAAAGCAAACGACGTTGAGTTCGACGAACTCGCAAGATTACTAGAGCTACTAGCTCGATGATTGGCTTACAAAGGTTTTACGGCTGTTTTGCATAAAGCTAGTTTTCTTTAGAAAAGACATAACTCCAAGGCATCGACTAATCAGAATATTTTCAAAGGGGTAAGAAGTAAACTCTTTTCTTCTGATCATCTCCAACAACCACCATCCATCACCACACCTATCTACTAAGGCACCTCCCCGAATCACCCTCGAGGAAGTCAACCTTGCATTCTTGGTAGTACCTTTAGTACTCAGGTTTTAATCATTCCGTTCAAGTTATTCTATGGTTTTACCTTCACTTCCCAAGTTCGTCCGTAACCGTGGACACGGATTTTCGAAAAGATTTAACCCTGCAGGGGTGCAATGTGTTTACCTTCGGTACCGCCCGGCTCATTGCCTACACGTAGCTCTCTTCCGGGGAAAGCCGGCTGAGTGGGAACGGTTACAACCTTTACCTTGTTAAAGACTAACCCCGGATCATCAGTGAGGATGGAGCAGCGGATCACAACACCCTGCCCCGTGGCCACTCATTTTCCTAACACCACCATCCTCATCTCAGTCTTGACCACCGTCTTCACGCACGCGCAAAAGGAAGCTCAAACTAGAGGACCCTGGCTAGTCCCGCCCAAGTTAGTTGGTCGACGAGGGCTCCATATACCCCACCGAATGGAAGCGCGCCCATTCTTGGTTCAAGAGGTAGAGAACTCGCACCTAGGCGGCGAGAACGAGACAACCCACCACATTCCATGTGGCCTCTCATCCCCACCTTTAAGCATGTTTATTATCAGTATCCACATTTCTCCACCATCATCCGGACATTCCGTCGACAATTCCAACAACGAAATATCCACCGGACAACTAAGCATTTAACTAAGCATGGCTAAGCATATACAGTACATAGTTAATTAACTCAGGCCAACAAAGTAATCCTATGGATATTAGGAGGGAACAGGTATTGGCATCGGAAACATAATGCAACTATAGGATACTCTAATCCAACCAAATTGACATTTGGAACCGCATGCAATAATATAGTGGAGAAAATATTTGCGGAAAACATAGGAGGAGACATGCTCAGAGGGGGGATTACGCTTGCCTTGTTCAGCAAGCTGGTAATACGGGTCGTCAGGGTATTGTGGAGAAACCCCGACTCCTTGATCTATCGATGTATAAGAACACCGGAAAGCACAATCAAATACCACACCATATAAAACAAGTGCAATGCACAAGCACATGATGATATGACATTTTAAATGCACCATAGAAGTATTAAACATGACCAACAAGTTAAATGGGGTCACTAATATATTTATTGCATTATTTGGATTAATCCTCATATTTAATCTTGATGGAATTAGACATTTTTCAAATGTACAGTACTGAAATATGATGCTAACATGCATGAATTTGAGATTACTGGTTAGTTCATAATTTTATGAGCATTTTGACATATTAGACACCTTTTTCTGATTATCCATTAAAAAGTTATTGCATTTTCAATATTAGATTTAGTGCTGCCATTTTAGTAATTCATTTTAAACAACACTAAAACTATTTATCCATGCTTGAAAATGAAGTGAAACTTGAAGTACTTTTGTTGCTGACCATTTTGGTATATCACACTTAATTTTTGGATCAATTTTTATAAAGTGATGAATTTTATAACACCATTTTCATTTCTGCCATTTTACAAAAAGGCAAGAAACAATTATTTCCAGTATTCAGTTCAACATGAAATTGACATGAAAAATGTAAAGTTTCTTCCCCTGGTCATTTAGAGACCAAGTTTGCATTTTTCTGATCTATAAATAAAAAGATATGGATTTTCCAAGAATTATTTCTTTTCTGCCCTTTTCTTCAATTTAATAAAACATTAACTAAATTAATTTATTTGGATGTGTGAGTTATACCAATAGACAGGTTGTATTTTTCTGAACATTTTAATATATTACTTGCAAATTTTGGACAAGTATTTAAAAAGATATGGATTTTACAAGTTTATTTGCATTTCTGCCTTTTCTTTTATTTCTCAGAAAAATTGCACGGAAACGTTTTGCACTCGGTCCTGGGCTAGCCACAGCCACAGACAGGTGGGGCCCGTGGCCACGGTGGCATCCACGTGGGCGAGCGAGGCCCACGGCTAGTTTGACCGTGGCCGTGGCGCGCGGCGGCGGTGATCACCGACGGCGTCTCGCACGCGTTCGACGGAGGAGCAAGCTCGGGGACGACCTGAGGGCGGCATTCGACGCGCACGGCTACGTGGTGACTGGGGACGGCGCTACGGACCATTTGGTCGCCGGGAAAAGCTCCGGCGACGAGCTACGGCGGAGGCGCGCTACGGTCTACGGCGGAATCTACGGCTACCCGTCGAAATAGCGGGAGAAGAAGAGGATGGAGATGTCCAGGAGAAGCGCAAGCTCACCCTCGAAGCGTCGGTAGGCGTGGATTGGACGGAGGTGGGCGGTGGCGACGGGGAGCTTCCTCGACAGGCGGCGGCCGGAGAGGAAGAAGATGAACAAGGCGGCGGCGATCCTGTGCTTCCCTCTTCGATTCCTGGTGCAGGGAAGGAGAGGAAGACGCGGCGGAGACAATGGCAGTCTTCGATCTGCTCTTGGAGTCCTGGAACGGCGACGATGCAGCGGCAGAGCTCAGCTACGGCTCGGCCATGGCGGCTAGGTTTAGGGTTAGGGTTCGGGGAGAGGGCAGCGAGTGAGGGCGTCTGGTTGCTCCTCTTAAGCAGGGTCCGGACGCGGCGATGCTCGACAGCGAGGCGGCATCGTGCGGCGGCGAGCGAGCTGGTGCGTCACGAGCAATGGCGCGGCGCACGGTCGCTACAGGGAGACGATGATCGTTTTGCAGGGAACCCCCTGGAATTCCTTTCCATATTACCAATAGGTCCTTTTCTGTTTCCTTTTTAAAAACCAGTAGCATTTCCAGGATTTTATTGAGGCTTTTAAATATTTTAGAAAAATCTAAGAAAATTCATGTAGCCTCCCATCAACATGTAGAAGCACCACAAAAATTGGTTTTGCCAAATAAAATGTTTTGAACAACATTTGTTCATAAGGTTGTATTATGGCATTTTTGGTTAATTTCAATTTGGAATTACTTTATAATTTTAAAGCAAGTGCAAGTATTCATTTTGGAACTCTTGGAACTTCCTTGACAAATATGGATTAGCATTTGTATTTGTGTTTGCCAGAAACAAGCACATTTGGAATTGCAAGGAGTGAATTTAATTGGTGCCCTTGTTTCCATTTGTTTTAATTTGTTTTCATCACTTGGTTTTAACTTGAGAACTTAAACCAATGATGCCATGATGCATGCATGAACAGAAAAGTGAAAATTTGGTTCAAATTTTACAATACCAAAAGTGTGGCTGTTACAATTAACTAGTTCGTTGGGTAACAGATGATCAAGGTTTCCTGATCATGGACAATGGCGTCGGTTAACAACGGAGTCATATCATTACGTGAATGATTTGATGGACATACCCAAAATATAGAAACGTAGTGTTCATACCTTCAACTGTGAGATCATATCAAATCTCTGCTTCTGGAAGATGCGGCTGATCACATCAAACGACATGTCCTATATAGCGTGACAATAAAGGTGACACTTTCGGGTATCGGAAGGAAGCAGTAGAAGCGAGTGATCAAAAGCGGGAATTGTCAATCCACATAGCAGGAAGCGAGTGACAGTCAGAGTGCTATTTACCTTACTAAGGATCAGATGTTCCATGAGAGAACAAAGCACATTGACGTCAAATACCATTATGTGCGTGATGTTGTTGCACAAGCTAAGCTGAAGGTATGCAACATAATCCTGCTGATATGATGACAAAGCCAGTTCCCTTTGCTCAGTTTGAGCTTTGCTTAGGCTTAGTTGGTATCACTGTCTAGCCCAAGAGGCTCTTTGGCGCGCGAAGGAGTTTTCTTTGTTGTTTCAGGGTGAAGGTTCTCATTCATGCTACAAGATGGAATTTGTCTCAAAGGTGGAGTGTTATTTTGATGTGATCCAAATTCATATAAAGACAGAGGCTAACGTCGGAGCGGAGCGAGGCCCGTCGCGGGAGGCTTGGGCCGAAGCGTAGCAGAGAAGTTAGCCCATCTGGTTGCCCACTTGGAGGGGTGCGGGGGCGGCAGCCCCCGCATTACGGTACGCACTGTTGCCGAGTTAGGGTTTTACCACCATATATACCTCTTATAAGCCAACGGTTGAGATAAGTCGCATGTTGTAAATCCCCGGCGTTTGTAACCTCACCCGATCATAGTGAAGATTTGCTGGCTGGCGCCCGTGGTTTTTTCTCTCCCATTGTTGGGAGGGTTTTCCACGTTAAATCTTGTGTCCCCATTGGTTCATCGTTTATTTTCCTATCATTTGTAACCGAAATAAGATTAGACACAAAAACATATCATCAAGGGTTTATTATTTCCATGCCCTACTTCGTTTAGTTTTCCTCGTTTGTGCCCTACTCGTTTAACTTTACTCAGTTTTGCCCTACTTTGATTTTTTAAGCCCACACATGGCCAACCGGGTTGTTTCCGTCTGGTCAACCGTTTGACCATTACATGGATGAGTTCATGACGAGTGGGACCAGTAAAAAATGCTGACATGTGAGCCCGCTTAAAACGTTGACATGTCAACATGCCCATTTCTTGTGAAAAACAACATGCCAAAATTGAAGCAACAATGTCGGCGGTGGCATCACTCCCGCCATCTGCGCCGTCCCTAGCCACATCCCGTCCTCGGAGGTGCTCTCCCATGTCGGCATCGCTGCGTCGTGTCGCGTCTGGCGGGGGCTCGAGCAGGTGGAGCGAGCGACGGCTCATGTCGGAGCTGGAGCGCGACAGAGAGCGTCATCCGTGGCTACATCTACACGAGGATGGAGCACGCCGCCCTCGCCACGCTCTCCCGCCACCTCATCGACTCGCACCCCTTTGCCGGTGTCGCTGCGTCGTGCCTCATCCGGTGGGGGCTCGAGCTGGCAGAGCAAGCGATGGCTCATGTCGGAGATGGAGCGCACCGTGACGGCAGGCGCGGCGGAGAGCGTCATCCGTGACTACATCGGCACCAAGTTGGAGCGCGCCACCCTCACCACGCTCTCCCGCCACCTCATCGACTCGCACCCCCTCGCCGGCCCTCGTCATCTGGAGCGGAAGAATCTAGATCTCGTCGTAGCTCGGGGGCGGCGGCGCTCTGGTGTGAGGGAGAGGCGCCCTCGCCAGAGGAGGGGATGGGAACAGACAACTATGGGCAACGTGGGCGGGCGCGAGAGTGAGAGCGGCAAGCCATCCTCTTGCCCACAAACTACAGTCGAACACCTTGGAGGCGCGCTCTGGACATGCCAATTTGGGCATCCGCATATTCTGGCCGATTGCAAACGAATTAGGAAGTAATATTTATATGGTTGTGCGCCAAATTGTATTATCTACAACTTCCTAGTTATAAGGTTTCACTAGTTTGGAACTTGCTCTATTGAGTTTTTGTGAAAAACAGTTCTGGTCCAAATGGCATTGCCAAGTTGGAGTTGTTAAATGATTTTTTTCATAAGGTGAAACCTTGTCAACTAGCTATAGGTCTTATAGAAGATCTCATTTATTATTTTTAATCATTTTTAACCGCTTTCGGGAAGCTGTTTTGGTAGTTGCTTCATTAAAAAAGCCCTTTTCAGCACTCGAAAATGGAAAATGGTTTTTTGTAGAAAGAAAATTAAAAACCCTTTCTTCTACACTGTTCTCCATCCAAGATATACGAGTGTGTGAAATATGGCCTCATTCCGACAAACTATGTCATGGTTAAGTCCATAACCTAGCTTATTTCAGTCGGAAGCCATACATCTTTGTGCATTTCTGAGAAGGGTTTTCACAAAAACTTATGTACCCCATGTTTTGTTATTTTTTCTAGGTAGTAGGTCACATAACAGGACGCCACGCGAAGGTTTTATTTTATGAATTAGTTGTGCCGAACCCTAACCCTAAATCGTGGCTATGAACCCTAACCCCAAACCTAAACCTAACCGTAACTCTGTTCCAACAAAAAATTGCAAAGATCTCTAAAGAAAGTACATATCGTGGATCTAAAACTGATTTTGGCAAAAAAATCACGTGCAAATTTTTTGACACTTGTAGTTTAAATCGGACCCACTTTGGCTGGAATTTATGTAAAATATAATAAATACATAGGAATGTTTTTATATTCAAACCCAGTGTCATATGTACTTATAAAGTGGTCTGTTATTCTTTATACCTTGGGGTATTCCGCTTTCGGGGTGCCGTTTTGGTAGCTGCTTCACAAAAGAAGGCAGTTTCGGCACTAAAAAATGAAAAATTTATTTTTGGTGCCAAAACCCCATCTTTGTACCTATGTCTATATTGTGCGCAATGGCATTGTACACGTGTGTGCAAAATTTTGGATCATTTCGACAAGGGATGCAAAGTTTAGGCCATACCCTAGCATAACCCTAATAACCCTGTTAACCACATAACCCAGTTGACTCTCTCATAACCCCGTCGAGGGCAAAACTGTGAAAACCCACCAGTTTCTGAAACTATAGGGGGTTTTCTGAAAAATCAAATTCTTCTTCCCCGAGCAAACCTAAACCCTAACCCTAGTTTCAGCCGCCGCCATTCGGCGCTGTTCTAGGCCACCTGAAGCTTCATCGAGTATCCCTGGAGCTCCGTCGTGCCCTCTTCTCCCTCGCCGCCGATATGTGCTTGCGGGGAAGGATTAAATCGCCCGCATCGATCTCGTCCTCGCCGCCGACGGTCGACCACGATTAGCTCACCCTTGAGCTTGCCTCCCCTCCCTGACCTCACCATCGTGCTCCTGGTGATCTCACGGTTCTCCCGAACCTCTTCACTCCCTCTATCTTGCTTTCCTTCGCCGCCACGCCGTGCTTGGTCGTGCGCCATCGCCGAAGACGTCGTCGGAGCTTCTCCGGTGACCAATAAGTAGCGGCGCCGCCTCCATATGGTCCCTCACTTCTGTGCGCATCACACGCGCCCCTAGCGCACGTCCCGCCTCTCCTTTCCTCGTGAATTGCTCGACAGGAGTGACGAGCTCCATTGATGACCTTTTCTTTTTTTCTAAAATTCTTTTCCGGAAATATTAAATCCCTGACATGTGGGTCCCCTGTCAAAGTTTAAACATTTTCAAAAATATTATCTAAAATTATTAAATATATGACATGTTGGTGGCCACTCGTCAGAAGCTAACGGTCAAACCATTGACCAGACGGAAACGGCCCATTTGGCCATGTGTGAGCGACAAAGTAGGGAAAAACCGAGTAAAGTTAAGCGAGTAGGACACAAACGAGGAAAACTAAGCGAAGCAGGGCACATAAACAAATGACCCTATCATCAATTGCCTACATCTCCCACGCTTATTAGGATTTGCTCGTATATGAGAGGAGCACAACTCATAAACTCAATCTTCGAACAAATATGGTTCATCTCGATATTATTGTAGCAAGCCACAATAGTTGAAAGATTAACCAAAACAAATCCTTGAGTTCAACTAAGAGTGGAGTTTACAACACTAACCTTAGAAGAATGAATCTCGCTCTCCATGCGGTGATAATGATGGTGGAATGATGGATCTCAAGAAAGACGATCATATATCATATTAGGACTTCTTTTCCTTGTCATGGCTCCTTTAGGAGACTTGTGGATGTTTTTCCTCCCTTCACCCTTCACGAAAGTTTCCCCATATGACGAGATAAAGGCAGAGGTGTATGATCCGAGGCACGGTACAGTCACTCGCAGTTGTACCCGTACCCCATGTTGCTAAGTTTGTTGTGACGCCTGATTGAAATGTCTCTAATTAGGGAGTTGCTTGTTTTGCTCTAAATTTTTCATTTATGGCTTCATTATTTTTCTAAAGTGTGTTGTGTCTGAAAGTCACATAGGAATATAAGGTTTCTTTATTTTCTTAATATATTTTGGAAGGCAAAAACAATTTGAACCAATAGTAAATAGGAAATCTCTATATAAAATAGGGACATCAAGGAGGAGGGGAAGGGGTGCTTATCAACGCCATATGAGATGACGGGGATGAGCTGGGACCGATGAGGAAGGAGAGAACTCAGAGAAGCTGTTGATGGAGATGAAGAACAGAAGCCAGTGCCGAAGATTCGCTGAAGTCGGTGCCAAAAAAAGAGATTGGGATTTTTTTCACCTACGTGTAATGTCCCCGCAAGAGCTAGGGATTTACAAATCCATGGATACAAAGAGGAATTAGAGTTTAGACTGGGATGAGCAGGAGACGGGGACGACGAACAGGAGACTGGGATTCAGATTCGATTTTTTACTTGTTCGATAAGGTTTCCATGGACAGCAGCCACCTACATAAATCCATACACGGGACACAACCCAACGACGACCCACATGGCCCACACGATTACATGCCCAACTGGCCCAGGGTTTAAACCCAAACTTCCCGCGCCTAGTCGTTGCCTGATGATGACACATCCATCGTTGTCAGTGTAGTGTCCAGCACACTGACAGTCGCTCCCCCTTGAGTACCAGCTTGACCCCAAGCTGGTGCATCTGGAAATCTTGCTCGTATGTTGTCGTAGTTTTCCCATGTAGGTTACTCCACCGAATGAGACGACCACTTGATCAACACTTGCACCAATGAAGAGTTACCTTGCTTGACAAGCTTGCGATCAAAAATAGCTTCAGGAATAGCATCTGTAGTGGAAAGGTTTTTTTTAGATACAAGGCCGAAAGGCCCGGCGTTAAATTAATAACACCGAAAGCGGCGAAAGGGATAGAAAGTGCTGAACCCAGCATACAACTCAACACTGCACACCCACACAAGACACAAGGCTACCGAGAAGATTATAGGCGAACACCAAAGGTGGAGCCGAAGAAGGAGAGCACACGCAAGACAGGCAGAGGTGTCGGGCCGGAGCTGGGGAACACAGGCACACCAACACACGCGGCACACCGCCGAGACGAACTACACCACCGAGGGCCGCACCACCTGGATCATCACCGCCACTGTCCGCAGAGCTGGAGACAGTCAAACCGGAGCCCCACACAAAGAAACACCGAGGTGCAGAGCAAGGTACAAGATTTGCCGGAGAGAACACGACGAAGGACGCCATGCCACCTCCGGAGAGTGACCCGCCGTGAACTCCAAGACGGTGTCTTCAAGAAGGGCACGACACCACAGTGCCACCACCGCCCGATCCAAAGATCTTGGATTTTCATCCAGAGTGGTAGAAGGAGCGGAAGAGACCTCCGCGACACCTTCAAGAAGGAGACGGCATCCGTAGACATCGCCGCCGCGGCCCGAGAGGACCCGAGCAAAGGTTTCCCCTTGGCCAACCTCCTCCTATGTAGTAGGCAGATTGTAGAACACTGGTGTATGATCTGGGACATGTTCTTTCAATTGCGAAACATGGAAGACTAGGTGAATCAGAGCTACATCACGCAAATCCAGCTTGTAAGCGGCCATACCAATCCTCTCCAGCACTTCAAAGGGTCCATAATACTTGTAAGATAGTTTCTTGCAGGGACGATTCACCACTGAGCGTTGTGCATACGGCTGAAGCTTCAGATAAACAGAGTCACCAATAGCAAAACATCAATCAGACCAATGTTTGTCAGCATAGAGTTTCACCTTAGCTTGCGCTCTCAGCAAATGTTCTAGCAGCAACTGGGAGTGGCTATGATTCTCTTGTAGCCACTGTTACACATCAGTATTCACAGAATTCAGCACATTAGCAAATGTACCATAGTGCGGATCATGCCCATACAAAGCCTTGTAGACAGAACAGCCGAGCGCAGTATGATAATTTGTGTTATGCCATAACTCACCAATGCTAACCAAGAATGCCATTTGATCGGGGTGTCGTGCACCTCACACCTCAGATACATTTCCAAGCATTGATTGACTCGTTCAGACTGTCCATCCGTCTGTGGATGATAAGCAGTACTCATATGTAATTTGGTGTTCCAACTTTTAAACAATTCTCGCCAAAATGAGCTTGTGAAAATCGTATCTCTGTCCGAGACAATTGTTTGAGGAGGTCCATGCAGCTTCACCACATTCTGAAGCACCGCCTGAGCTACCATAGGTGCAGTAAACGGATGTTTCAAGGGAATAAAATGAGAGTACTTGGTGAACCTATCCACCAGAACCAAAATTCACAGTGAAATCGTTTGATTTAGGTAGAGCTTCAGTAAAGTCCATTGTAATATCAGTCCATGGTCCAACCGGAATAGGCAGTGGACTAAGCAAACATGGGGTTTTGCAGTGCTCATGTTTTGCTTTCTGACACACATCACACTGTTGCACAAAGTTGACAACATCTTGTTTCAGGCCAGTCCAAGCAAACAACTTCTTTACTCTCTAATAAGTTGCTTGGATACCGGAATGTCCACCCACCGCACTTGCATGGAATGTAGAAATTAACTTTGTTTTCAGAGCAACATTAGATCCTATCCAGATCTTTCCTTGAAACCTAATGATCCCATCCTTCAACGAATACTCATCAACGGGAACAGAAGATATAGCCAACTTTTGCAACATCTCTTGAGCAAAAGCGTCCATGGCATAAGAATTACATACTTCCTGAAGCCAAATGGGTCTGCTCTGAGAACAAGAAGTAATGGCCAACAAATGTCCCACGCGAGATAAAGCATCAGCGGCGGAATTCTCACTGCCCTTCTTGTACTGAAACTGGAACTCCAACCCAACCAGTTTGGCCATCGCTTTCTTCTGTAGTTCAGTTGTCAGAACTTGGTCTCCCAGGATACACAAGCTTTGATGATCTGTTTTAATCACAAATGGACCTCGAATCAAGTAAGTTCTCCACTTCTCGACAGCCATCATCACCGCCAGAAACTCTTTTTCATAAGTTGATAGTTTCTGATTCTTCTCTCCCAATGCCTTGTTATAGAATGCAACTGGATGTCCATCTTGACAAAGTACAGCACCAATACCCGTATCACATGCATCAGTTTCAATACTGAATGGTTTCTGAAAGTCTGGCAACACCAACACTGGTGTAGATGCCATTGCTGCTTTCAAGGTTTCAAAAGATTGTTGAGCTTGAGAATTCCACTGAAAACTCTTCTTCTTCTTCAGTAATTGAGTCAATGGTCGGGCAATTATACCATAATTTTCCACAAATTTCTGGTAATACCCAGTGAAACCCAAAATGCCTCCCAGTTCAGTCACATTCGTTGGTACCGGCCACTGTAACATGGCTTTGATCTTCTTAGGATCAGTTGCGACGCCGGCAACAGAGATGATATGGCCCAAATATTCCAACTCTGGTTTAGCAAAACTGCACTTACTCATTTTTGCATACAGCAGATGGTTCCTCAAAATTTCCAATACCACCTGTAAATGCTGCAAATGTAGCTCCCAAGTCTTGTTATAAACTAGAACATAATCCATGAACACTAACACAAATTTCCTTATGTGATCAGCAAAAATGGAGTTTTAAGGCACTGAAATGTGGATGGGGCATTTGTTAACCCAAAGGGCATGACACGAAATTCAAACTGGCTGTGATGAGTCTTAAATGATGTTTTAAACTCATCCCGGGGTACCATGCGAATCTGGTGATATCCAGCTCTCAAGTCTAGCTAAGAAAACCACCCAGTACCTGCTAACTCATCAAGTAATTCATCCGCAATGGGCATGGGAAACTTCCTTTTGATAGTAATCTGATTTAGCTTCCTGTAATCCACACAAAAACGCCAAGAGCCGTCCTTCTTCTTAACTAACCATACTGGTGATGCAAAGGGACTCAAACTCGGGGTAATAATAATGCCAGCAGAAATCATTTCCTTCACTTGCTTCTCAATCTCATCCTTTTGTAGAGGTGAATAGCGATAAGGCCTAGAATTGACCGGAGCTGCACCAGGCACCAAATGAATCGCGTGATCATACTCTCTGGAAGGAGGTAATTTCATTGGTGTGGCAAACACATCCTTGTATTGGTCCAGCAATGTGGTTATCTCTGTTGGTGTACTTGCTACATCAGCCACTGTTGATTGCTCCAACAAGGTTGTGACCCAGATTTCATTTTCTTTATGCCAGGACATCACTTGTTCCAGTGGCATTTCTTTCAGTTCTGATGGAGGAGTAGGTTTTATGCCTTGAAGAGTAATGGTGTTTCCCAGATACACAAATTGCAACCACTTCTCTTTCCAGTGGCATTTCATCTCACCCCACTGTTCGAGCCAGTCCATACCCAATATGACATCATAACCTCCAAGTTCAAGGACACTCATATCATAAGTGAAATCATGCTCTTGAACCCACCAGCGAAAAGCTTTCACTTCAGAATTACATTGCATAAAAGCTCCATTAGCCACTTGCACTGCTTGTTGACTGGCCAAAGGAGTTTCCACTACATCCACTCGAGAAAGCACACTTTTGTCCACAAAACTATGTGAACTACCAGAATCAATAAGAATCAACATCGTTTGATTACCGACACAAGCTGGCAACTTAATGGTCGAAGGACCATAAGCCCCTGAAACTGCACATAATGATAGTTGCATGGCTGCCATAGCTGCTTCCTGTTCCTCCACTTCATCCAGCAATTCATCTGATAAAACTTCTTCTCCAGACAATGTTGATTCAACATTATTTAATACTGGAGTAGTCGGCCTTTTAGTGCAAACATGACCCGGCACAAACTTTTCCCCACAGCTGAAACATAGCCCATTAGTGCGTCTATACTCCTTCAACTGTCGAGTTTTCCAGAGATCGCCGGAAGCAGCTGAATTAAGCCGAGATTCAGCCCGCTGAAAGGGAACTCGAGCTGGAAATCCTTTGTTAACCTTCTGTCGATTCAGAATTTCCTCTTGCACCTTAGCATACAGAGCAGCCTCCCTTACTGTTGCCGGCAGTTGGATTTCAACTGCGGGTTTTAATTCATCATTGAGTCCCAACACAAACGTGGTAACTAGCATAGTTTCACTGACAGTTCCCTCATATAACTGTAGTTGATACACTAGCTGATTGAATTCCCTCTTATACTCTTCTAATGTCCCTTTTTGCTTTAATGACATCAAGGCTTGCATCTTCTCTCTATGCACGTTCACATCAAACTCCTTTAGCACAGCATCCATGAACTGCCCCCAATTAGGCCAGGCATGCTTCATCTTATATGCATGGAACCAATGGGCCGCATCACCAATCAAATGCAACGAAGCTGATGTAACCCCACTGGTATGTCATACAACGTAAAATAAGCCTGACAGCCATCTAACCAGATATGAGCATCAGTGCCATCGAATTTTGGAAAACCCATCTTCGGCATCCACGGCTTTTTCCCACTCGATTCCTCAGAATATCTACCCAGATCGAACTGCTGTTGAGCTGAGTTGCGAGGTGATCAGGGGCGGATTCAGGGGGGTGCTAGCAGGGGTCCGACCCCCCCAACCTTCTGCCCCCCTTAACAAAAATCGTATATAGTACTTGTACTGGTATGGTATAAGAACAGGTAAGCGCGATTAGTTTTCGGCCATTAGGCAAAGAAACAGAAGCGCAGCTCTCTCAGCTACGCGAGACAAAGCCCAACAGGTGTACAACAGCCCATTACGTGAGCCAGGATTTGAGCATTCATGCCTCGAATGGATGCATTATATATATTACAGTTTTTTTATAAAATATATATTACAGTTGGTTTAACTACTAATTAGGAGATCCGCAACAAACTACATACTAGGACCTATGCCTTGTCTCCTAACGTGGAATTGCATGAAGCAAAGGATTAATCGTGGATCAATTCTTTTCCAATATTTTTTATAGGTCGATAGAGACTAAGTTTTTTTAGATGGGATACTAAGTTTCTCGGCACTACAAAATAGTTTACATTGAGAACAAATTGATGTGAAAGCATATATATATTAATACATCGAGGACAAACAATTTTTCAGAACTACAGAATAGTTAAGATAAGTTTGCTGGACCTACAGACACTTCCAAACTAACATTACGTATCTCTCTTTCAAATGCAAAGCATATATATGAAGAAAAAAAAAGTTCGCCCCCCTCATGCTCAAATCCTGGCTCCGCCCCTGGAGGTGATACCAGCGGTGTAACGAGCGGTGGCGTTGGCGGTGGGCTCTGGAACAGCCCATCTCCTTCTCCACGCAGTATCTCCGTGGACGTCGATCCTGTCGTCCCTTGCTTAGCCGTGCGCTCCGCGGCTACTTGCTCCGGCCGCACCTCTCCCAGCGAGGTCATGGTGAGATTTACCTTGGATTGAACCGCATCCATGTGATCCACTTGCTCGTTGAACCGCGCATCCAACCGCGCCGAGATCGACGCGATCCCCTCCATTTTCTCGCTCACGAACTTGAGCACCTCCAACTCGCGCATCACGCGACCCTCAAAATCTCCCATGGCTTCCAGTACCTGTCGGGCTTGCAGTCATGCCTTAGACGGTGTCGTCGCTACTTCTTCTATGGATCAACCAACCCGATTCCGGATGTACGCCAGGTCGCACCCGAAGGCAACCAGCAATCTTACTCAGGATTTAGGAGTACTATCTCGAGGATTTGAAGTGCGCCAGTTCGTACTAGGGCTCTGATACCAACTTGTAATGTCCCCGCAAGAGTTAAGGATTTACAAATCGATGGATACAAAGGGGAATTAGAGTTTAGACTGGGATGAGCAGGAGACGGGAAGAACGAATAGGAGACTGGGATTCAGATTCGAGTTTTTACTTGTTCGATAAGATTTCCGTGGACAACAGCCACCTACATATATCCATACACGGGACATAGCCCAACGACGGGCCCCAAACTTCTGTCAGTGTAGTGTCCAGCACACCGACACTACGTGAGTGAGGTGGCTGGCTAAAGAGGCATGTGAAATTAGCGTTGGTGCCAACCCGAATCTTTTTTCTCATGGAGCGTGGCTCCGCACTGTTTTATGTACCATGCGAATCTGGTCCAACACTTTGTGCGAGCTTCCAAAAAACGGATTTTTTTACATCCAGCGGACTTGTTTGGGCTTGGATGCGAGCAACCAAACACGCGGAATCGATTTCTCCCGTCGTGGCTCACCCCAAATCAAAATCCAAGTCGAAACGATCATGGCTCCATTCACCATCTTCGAACAAGACACGAACGAGACGACACGGATATCACAATCCGTCCAACCTCATTTCCAATAGCTCAAGCTGACGAAATGCCAAAAAGATATCACGCAGCACCGTTGCTGGTAGAAAGGAAGAAAGAAAAGGCTCACGGCGAGGAGCAAAGTCGCTGTGGTCCGCTAGTGCGACTTGCGCCGTGGCCACCGCCAGGTCGCTTCTGAGTTTTTTCTTGTCCCCCCCTGCCGATATTTCTTAAGCAGCCAAAGGCTTCTTTTCTTCCGGACCACACCAATCCCTCCACCCAAAAGCCGTCTCCATCGCCCAGCACTCGTCTTCACCGCGTCCTCCCCCTCTCTTTCCCCTTTCTCCTCGCCTTCCTCTCTCTTTCGTTCCTTGCCCTGTCTCTCTTCTCGAGTTCTTCCCTGCCTCTGGTCCTTGGAGCTGCAGCATAGCCAAATCCTTCCGATTTGTTGGGCTCTGTTCCGGATCCAAGATTCAGAGGAACTCTCCAGTGTCCGCAGGCGCTTGTTTCTTGCTGGTATAGCTCTCTTCTTTCTCTTTGTTCTTGATCTTCACTTGCTTGTGACACATGTAGCTTTTGCCCGGTAATTGTTAGTTGGTCTTGATTTTGGCTCAAGAATTTGTGGTCTATATGCTTTTCCTGCTAGCTACATGGTTTTTTTAGTGGTCGATTTGGGGAAAACTAGGTTAGTTGTTTCGTTCTGTTGACTCTAGTCTCAAGTGTATGTTAGTTTCTCAATTGTCTTAGATGAAATATTTATCCTAACTTTGTAGGTATAGTGATCTTTGTTAGCTATCGTGAAATTTAACACTTGATTTCATTCTTTGGCAGTTTGACCTTCCACCTCATGCTTTAATCATATAGTCCATTTATACATTCATGAATAGCATGGTTGTGTTGCATGATTTCGTACTGCGTTACTAATTCTGGGAGATATTGCAAGTTTCTTTGAATTGACCACTTTTGTAAACCAGTGGGTTCGTGAGATAAACTGGTTTGGCTTAGATATTATTGTTTATACTCAGTTCATGATGGAATATACATACTGAATACGTTTTTTATAAAGTTGGCAGGATCAACTACATGCTGAGTATTGTTGCGCAAGGTTGTAACTACCAGTATGTCGGCTAAGGCTTCAGACCGTGCATACAGACGCATAGATGATTCACAGATGACATACTACAACAATTCAGTGCCTTTGGGGGAAAATGGAAGGTTCTATGTAATGCAAAGTCATCTGGATGTGAACTACGTGTCTTCAGATGATGGGTCACACAAGATAAGATCCAACCCTCAAGTATTTGAGCCACAGTACTGCACCCTGGAGTCATCATCGGGTAATGGTGTGTATCCTACACAAAGCTCCAAATCTTCTCAGAGCATCTCCCCTATAAGTGGGAGCCCCCTGTCTCAGCATGATAGCCACTCAGACCATGTATATGGTTCGCCCCCAAGTGCTTCCTGTGTTACTGAGGTTGCGGATCTCCAGGTTAAACTAAGGGAGCTAGAGAATGCAATTCTCGGACCTGAATTGGACATAGCTTATGACAGCCCTGAGAGCTCCTTGCAAGCTAACAATCCTTTGAAACCTGATAATTGGAGACAACTTCTGGGAATTAATACAGGGGACTTGAAGGAGGTAATCATAGCATGTGGTAGGGCTGTTGCCGAGGATGATGTATTTGCAACAGAACTACTGCTATCAGAGCTAGGTCAGCTGGTGTCCGTCTCTGGTGATCCAATGCAACGACTTGGTGCTTATATGTTGGAAGGCCTTGTTGCCAGGCTTTCTTCCTCTGGGAGTAAAATATATAAATCCTTGAAGTGTAAAGAACCTACAAGCTCTGAGCTCATGTCATACATGACTCTTCTTTATGAGATCTGCCCATTTTACAAGTTTGGTTACATGTCAGCAAATGGTGCCATAGCTGAAGCTATCAAAGGTGAGAACTTTGTTCACATCATTGATTTCCAAATTGCACAGGGGAGCCAGTGGGTAACTGTTATCCAGGCTCTTGCCGCGAGGCCTGGTGGCCCACCGTACCTAAGAATCACTGGTATAGATGACTCAGATTCTGTTCATGCCCGAGGTGGTGGACTGGATATAGTTGGGGCGAGATTGTGTAATGTTGCTCGATCGTGTGGTCTTCCCTTTGAGTTCAATGCTGTTCCAGCCGCTAGCCACGAGGTTTACCTTGAGCATCTTGACATAAGACATGGGGAGGTCATTGCTGTGAATTTTGCCTATCAGCTGCATCATACTCCTGATGAAAGCGTGAGCACAGAAAATCACCGCGATAGGATTTTGAGAATGATCAAGAGCCTCTCTCCTAGGGTGGTGACTCTTGTGAGCAGGAGTCAAATACAAACACAGCTCCATTCTTTCCAAGATACTTAGAGACTCTTGACCACTATACGGCAATGTTTGAGTCAATAGATGCTGCTCTCCCCAGGGATGATAAGAGAAGGATGAGTGCAGAGCAGCACTGTGTTGCGAGGGATATTGTTAATCTAATCGCGTGTGAGGGTACTGATAGGGTTGAGAGGCATGAGGTGTTCGGAAAATGGAAGGCAAGATTTGAAATGTCTGGATTTAGGCCATACCCGCTAAGTTCAGTGGTGAACAACACCATCAAAACACTTCTGAATAGTTACAACAGCTACTACAGGCTTGAGGAGAGAAACGGTGTCCTTTACCTTGGGTGGAAGAACAGAGTGTTGGTTGTGTCTTCTGCATGGTGTTGACATGTCTTCATGAGAATTTCATGTATGTACATTGTTTGCTTCCAGAACTAGTAATCCTTTAATGATTTTGCTAGATTGTTCTATATAACTCTAGCTACAACCTTGAAATATCTTCAGATGGATGCATTTATATCTAAGTCTACTACACAAACCATTCCATGCGAACTCAATTTGAGTTCTGTTTTGCTGATAAATCCTATTATGAGGTACCAGGATCAACAATGTCAGACAACTGGTTTCTTTAATTTTGCTTGAAAAGAAAAACTGTAATGTCAGACAGCCTTTAATCTGTACAATTTCCTTACTTTAGAAACCATATATTTTTTCTACTCGCTATTGTGTGGCTCAGTTGAGAACGCTAGGGTATCTTTCAAGCTTACTATATCTCATGCACGAGGCCTATGGCTTTATCGTTGCTTAGTGGTCTTCATTAAGACGCCTAAGCAGGTTAATGGGCGTTTGGTTTGTGCTCTTTCAGTATAGCGTCTCAGGTCAAGGGTGAAAAATCTAGGTCTGATCTTCACTGGTTGTACTTTTGGCAATGACGGTGCTTTGTGTGATCCCTTGGTTAAGGCATTGCATGGAGATTGCTCGGACTTGCTCTTTCGGGTGAAAACCCATGGTCTGGCCTCAATGGTTGGATCTGGCAAAGACGCGTTGTTTCCTTCCTGGAGGCGTCGCGGTTGGAGAACCTTTCTCGCAGTCTAGGTGTTGCACTTGTGGTGGTGATGAGTGAGGATGCTAGCCTTTAATCGCTTCGGCATTTACTTTCTTTTCGTGATAATATTGTTGTGTGCATCCTTGTGTCTCAGCTAAGCTCTTGATAGAATGTTGGGACAGGGGCCGGGTGTATTTGGTATCAGATTGATATTAATACACTTCCCATTATCGAAAATGAGGATTTATGTGGCGATAGGGGTATTGAACCACATTTGTAATAGATGGAGGGAATAGTGTTTAGCTTAGAACTGCAGTTCGTGTTACTGTTATCTTCTACTCCCTCTGTTTCATATTACTTCGTGTATTGACTTTGACCAAACCTAACATGCGGAGTAATATGAAACGGAGGGAGTATTTAATTGATTGCTATTTGAGTCCTTGCTATGGCCATTACTTCTGAATTCTAAATGTTGAATGACAAACCGGAAGCATACAAATTTAAGAGACAAAATACCGCACATGTTTATATGTTTGAAATCATGTGTTTAAATTCTTTGTATTTGCTTTGTTGCAGGTCCCATCGTTTCTCGATCTCCAGCTCGCGGATGCAAGACAACCTGAGCTTTGTAGTGATACAACACTAGTTTTGCTGCTTGTTTGTGTTCAGTTATCTGCTCACCCATGCTCACTGGCGATTCTGATACATGTTGTAATGTTTGGATATTAAGATAGGCAGGTACAAGATTAGTCTCTGCATGTCTGTGTTTACCCTTAATATGTAGATTGGTATAACGCTGCATGGTTTGTTGTAATGCTATTTCTGGCTCATGTAATACTGTATGTGATGTTGCGTTGTATCCTGCCCCTGCAGTTGGTGTAGATGTTCATGCTCTTGAAGCTTATCATTTTGTTCTGACCTATGCCATGGCCCAGGAGACTTCAACAGAACTATTGCAAACCTGTACACACATAGATGTATAGTGGTAGGCGTGCCGCTGCGCCTGTGGTTACATTGTATTAATAGTTTCCTGCTCTATGTCATATGTTTAGGACATATGTTTGGTTTGCATAAATATATCTGGGGTTAGTTAATTTTTCTAATTCATTATTTCCTGTTCTTATGGTTTCATATTTTGTGTGTGCACGTTAGTTCATTGCATTTTCATTGATGTTTTGTATTATCATAGTTTCTTGCGATATTATTTGATATGATGTTTTATATTTCAGTGACGTGGTAATTAGGCACTGTCATTTTGTGCATGCTTTGGGAGGTGTAACATCATGGTTCAGAATGTTGATTTTATTGATCATCTAAATTGAAGTGTCTTCATTTTATTATTTTCTTTGGGTTCCCCCTTGGCCTTTTCTTGTTGTATTTAACTCTTTGAGTGCGGGGGAAGTTGTTCTTGGTAATTTTCATTTTTCTTTTGTGCGGTCTCGTTGTTTCGCATGGATGGAGGATTGGAGATAGATTAGGAATCTATAATGTACTACTATGCATGAAGGTGTCTGGATTGTTGGGTGTATTTCTTTTAGTAGATTTGTGAGCAGAATACATGATATCATAATTAAGTAAGGCATTCAGTCGTTTGTCTATACTGGTGACCAATGATGATGCTGATGTGGATTTACTCGATTGTGTTGTCGACTCAATCTTTGGTTAGGTGAGTTGGGTTTTAAATGTTTGGGTTTCGGTCATGTATGAGGTCCTTATATAGCTTCCCTCTTCCCTGCTGCCCAGGTGCTCGAGTGGCCAGCAAAGAGTGTAGTGCTGCATCTCCTCGTAAAATGGTGGGTGGTGTTTGCCTTTGGTAGAGTGGTGGCTTGGGCAAAGCAGTTTATACTATGTATTCCCTTATTTGCTCCTTCTTTATCAGTTAATTAGGCACAGCTTTGACTTTTGTTTAAAAAAAGGAAGATGCTTGAATATTGGGTATACTATACAGAGTAGAGCATCTCTAGCAAATCCCTTAAGGGCTTGTTTGGTTCAAAGGAAAAGTGGAGGAATAATGTAAGAATACGAAATTTTCTTATGGTGTCGCTATTCATCCGTTTGGTTCAATTCTGGTTTAAAGGAATTGAGTAAAGGAAAAACCTGTAAATTTTCCTTTAATGAAGGTTTTAAAAGAAAAACGCAGCAATTTTACAATCGACCTGGAGCTCTTTTTTTAAATCCTATGCACGAAGAACGAGCTTGGCATTATAAAATGCTAATTATACCATCTCAAGTGGTTTGACTTTGATTTGACCACGTTTATTAGTAATCCTATATTTTTCCTATTTCTGTGAACCAAACAACCAAGTTTTCAAAATTCTTGTGTTTTTGAATCCTCTCTTTTGCACTTGCATTCCTATCAGTTCTGTGTTTTCCTATTCCTGCTTTTTTAGAATCCTGTGAACCAAACAAGCCCTAAAATCTCGTACCCTAGTAGAATTTTCATGTATGGATGCGAGCGGCGGCAGAACAAATAGGGAAAAATATTCCTTTTTATTTTTTCCTTTCCCTTTCCTTTTCTCTTTTCTTTTTTGTTCTTTTCTTTTCTCTTCTCTGGCCTTCCTATCCCCATATTGTATGCCTCTCATCCCCACCGTCACCCCACAACCCGTCGACGAGATTGACGGCTCCCTGCCCACCGGTGAGAGGGTCACGCGCGCCCCGTCGTTGGCCTTCAGCCCGGCCCCCGCGTCCCCTGCTCGCGCAGAGCCTCTCATGCGTGCTAGCGCTTCAGACTTCTATCGCGTGCTGCACTGCTGCCTTGGCCGGCCGCCTGCTCCGGGCCGCCGTGTCGAGATCCTCTTTCCCTCCGACGGCTGCTCCCGTTTTCCTTCCACTATTTCATTGCATTTTTGTAAAAAATCGACCGGAATCGAATAGACGTGGAGAACTCTGGCTTGGATTTGGCCTTAACAAAAACTATGTTGTGGAAGTAGGCCGGATTCCAGTGAGTCTGGGTCATGTGAAAGTTGGCTGAAAGTTCCCTCCCGCCAAGGTCTTCCGGCTCTTCAGTTTACACAAAAATTGGTCCCTCAAACTAAATTGGAAGCTCGTTTTTCAGTTTACCCCGAAAAAAATCTGGGTCTGTTTGGGAGCACCATTTTTTTGAAGTATTCTGGTAATACTTCAGTTTTTAAAAATATGGAAGTATCAAATATTTCAAGACGTTTGGGTCCAATGAATAATTTGTTTTATAAACTAAAGTATTGTACAAAAACAACATTTTTTGCCATAATAGAACTTCAGTTCGGACCACTTTTTTTGTAAACTACAGTATTGTACAAAACTAAAGTATCCGTTACCCAGGCACTCAAATACTTCATTATTGGAATAATGTGGTTTAAAAAAAAACTGAGCTCGCAAATTACGGCTTACAGTGCGACCTTGTTTGCGTGCTCGGGACAAAATTTTCACCCATAACCGCAAAAATCAGTTATTTTCAGGTTTGGGCCCATTTTACGGGATCTGTTAGAGATGCTCTTAGGATGTGTTCGGTTTTAGAACTAGGTGGAACGGAATGGAACCGTGACATTCCATTCCACTCCGGTGTTCGGTTAGAAAATTTGAGATGGAATGGAATGGTTCACCTAATTTAGGATTAGCAATTCAATTAGCACTAATTTATTATTAGCAATTCAATTAGAAAAATCAGAGAGGAAAGGGGCCAAATCGGAGAAGAAAGAGGACACATCGGGTTGGAGGGATGAAAAGAGGCCAAATCCCATCGCCGTGTGATTCGAGCAGCCGCTTGCTGGCATGGTTCCGGCCGCCGCGCGCCTCGCCTGGTCCCGGCCGCCGCCGCCTCGCCTGGTGCGAAGCCATGGTCGACTTGACGACAGGACCGCCGGCGAGAGGGCTGGGATAGACGAGCAAAGGTTCAGTCGTGCGAGAGACGAGCAAGAAGGCCTTTTTTTTCTTTATCGCGGTGGTTAGCGAGCCGTTCCACTCGGTCCGGCCGATTCGGCCGGACGAGTACGTTCCGGATATAGGGCGAATATTCCTTTTTGAGGAACCACCTCGTTCCATTCCTTTTCTCAACCGAACACAAGAACGGGCTCCAGGTGTGGAACGGTTCCATTCCGCTCCACCTAATTCTAAAACCGAACACACCCTTATAGTTCTATATTTCATGATGGTTTACTTGCCTAAATTTGGGTACTTCAATACAATGATTAAGAGCATCTCCACCGACGCTCCCAATAGGGCTATTGGGCGCGCCGGCATGAAAATGGCCCCAGCGGTGAGCCCAATAGCGCAAAAGTTACCGGCACGCCCCAATAGAGCGTCCGGCAACCCCGCTTCGCGCCCTGGTTCTAGTGAGGCAAGCGGGCGCACCGGCAACCACGACAACGCGTGCCACTTCGGATCCTGACGCACGGGCACCACACGGCAGCGACACGAACCATTTCTTTTCTTCCCCACCGTCCATTGCGGCCTGAACTCCTCCCTTGTCTGCTGAATCGCCGGCATCGCCAACACCGTTGTCGACGCTGCTCCACCCGCGCTAGGCTCGGCACGACTATCCCTGCTCTCCCTGTCGCTCTCTCAGCCGTCTCTTCTTATTCCGGCCACATTATTTTGTTGGTAAATTTGTTGCTTCGTTTTTTGTTTAACCTAGCTAATTGAATATAGATGGATAGCGAGGACGAGCTGAAGATGGCCGGTGCATTGCTCACCACCCATGCCGCCCGCAACCGCCGAGCTTGATGAGCACTTGGCGATCATCACTTGCCTTGTTGGTTTTACTAGCCCAGATCAATGCCACTCCTCGGATTGGAGGTTCGAAGCTGGGGAGGAGGAAGAACAAAGATTGCAAACGGATGGAGGGTCATGTGACGCTGTGGCAAGACTACTTCGCCAACGACCCCACTCACGATCAATTGTAAAATGATTTGGTTGCGCATTTGTGGACACTCAAAGGACAAGCAGACAGCCCTCCTAATTGAGTGTGCAATTTATTTTAATTTGAATAATTGTATGAATTATTTTATTTATTTTTATGAACAATTTTATGTATTCCAAACTATGTAATATGATTTTTTTCTAGACATTTAAGATTGAATTGTCTTTATTTGAGAGAAAACTGGTTTGAATTATATTGGGAGCCTCTATTGGGACTGGCTGGTTGGGCGAGCCGCTCCCAATAGGGCGGCAACGTGTGTCGACACTCCCAATAGCACTTGTCCGGCACCGTTACTGGACGTTTTATTGAGCGCGCCGGTGGAGATGCTCTAACAACAAACATATCAAGGCTTGTACTATTAAATGGGTTAAATGGTTACCTAGTTAATTTCAGTTGCCACTTTTAGTGTTCTGTATACTAAGGATGCAAAACCATGGATTTCACTCTCCAAAATCCAAAATACCCGCATGACACGGGCAGCGAGGATGCATAACCAAGCGTCAAATGTAACTTGAGATTTTACACATTAACCATATATTTTTCTTGGCCATCCATCGCCCCCATCGTATTCTAGAGATTCGTGGAGATTAAAATTGGATATATATTATCATGAGAGGTGAAGTTTTAGTTCAGTAGAAAGATAGTAATACCCATATGTGCTATTCAAGCTTGATGGTTTATTTTTGGCAAACTGTACTTCTGAAAATTACATTAATAGTTCATCTTTCATTTGCCCTGATCATAGGATGCCCAAATTTGCATACATGGTTGAGAAATTCAAGTCCCTAACTAAAGATTATGATTATGTTAACACACATGCATATGTTCTGAGAGCTTTTATTTTGAACTGCAGACAAATTTGGGTCATCTCTTAAGAGATACTCTAATAAGCTGGGTCCTTGCTTTCTATGCACGTGACATTGAATTATACTCCGTACAAGTATAATTTTATTGTTTTTAGAATATTACATGGATATCTTTTCTATAGCCGTAAAAGCTTACGAGAATTTTATATTAGTATTATGTTTAGACGTAGGACGTCCGTTTTGAAGGGCCGGTTATTTACCTGGTGAAACAATAACCAGTACAATTCGTAGACATTACTTATGCACGACAAGTCAAGTCTTAATAAACATTCTTTAGCATATGCTGGAACTTTGGACAATGCAAAACAAGGTTGATTGCAAGAAAGCATGTCTGGGTAGCACTGTCAGGTAATCAGGCTAATTATTGTAACTTAGCACCATGGTCCATTCACTGGGAAAATAAAAGGGTGCCTCGGATCATAGGCAGCCTTTGTTGGAACAGAAAATGAAATCGATGATGCGCAAAAGTTTCATCATCATCCCTCAAGGGCAGAGGCACCCGATATGATCTCAGTGAGCTCTGTAGTGATAGATGCTTGACGTGTCCTGCAGAGAGATAAAATGGGAGTTAAACAACCTCTTTTACATATCTTGTTTGATGTATTCATGCACATTGAAGATCTGAAGGGAATGAAAAGGTGAGGGGTAGACCTGTTGTATGTCAGTGTAAGACGATCAAGCATTTCACCAGCATTTCTGCTCGAGCTGTCCATAGCAGACATCCGGGCACCAAGCTCACTGCACCCATTCTCTAGAACAGCATTATACATAACCTGCCAAGAACACGGACTCTTACATTATTAGCACAAATCCTGGCAACAGAATTTCAACCAGATATCAAAATTTTGTGCTATCCCTATGCTATTCATCCCCAAAAAATGAGAAAACAACAAAAGATAAAGGCTTAAGCAATGACTTACACAGGAAAACTGAAATTCGGTAAGATTTTGCAGAATTTCTGATTTTGTTTCACCTCCTTCAATTTCATACGAGTCCAGGTTGCCAACCTTCCCACCAGCTTCTGATTCTTTCTCCATAACCTACAAAATATGGAATTGAAGACAGCACTAACTTAGTATGTAACTAATTTCATCGGGTATAGGTCATGGAAGCGCAAATTCATATGCCTCAAGTACGAAGACTCACCTCGGGGGACAGAATTGTGGCCATTGTAGGCTGAAATGATATGACGGACTGAAACTTGTTAAAAACAATTCTTATAGCATCATATTCAACATTTTTCAAGATATCATCTGCCAATACGGCGACCTGAAAAACCATTGAAACAATGAAATTAATCTCAGTGAGGACATATGCACTTCTCATTGGTCAAAGAATGCGATACATAATTTCCGTATTTAGATGCACTTTCGAACAGTGCCAATTTCTTGTATTGAATAATTCACACCTGTTGAACTACATGTTGCTCAAAGATCAATCCTACAGAACACATGTGCTTCATAATTCCAAACAGGTTCACGTAAAAAAAACACTTTCATGCAAGGGATCTAGTCAATGTGCACCTCTTGACATGCTAATGCATGCTTGGTGAACAAAGTAAATTCAATTATGTTTTAGTAGAATGACCCAGCTGCTTTGAAATGTACTATGATTATTTTAGATGGAAATAGAAATGAAGAAAAAAAAACTAATGCTTATTTACTCAACATGTCTATGCAGTTTTATGGATTCACAATACTTTGCTTGGAGAGCGAGAGGCATAAATTGCTCCAACTCAGGAGCCTACATTAAATGAAACTGTAGAAATGAAAATACTCCTAGATAGGTATGCTGCATGCAGTAATTAAGAAGGTACTAGTAATACGCCCATTCTATGCTGCAGAACCAAAAAACAATGAGGAACATAGTTTACTCAAGTTAGATGCCAAATTAATTCACTTTGATGCTTTCATTTATCAGGGTGGCAGTGGAAATAGTAGCTTGCTGCTATGGTTATAGGTACTTATTAGAAGCCAATCACATAGGAAGGAAAGAATAACACTGCAATTAACAATGTATGTGTAATAGAAATTAAAGCACAGCAAAATAATTGACCTGTGTATAGTTAATAGGGTTCTTCTGTAACTCAGATACTGTCATTTCAATATGCTTCCTGGAGTCACGAATGAGCTGAACTTTCCCCTTTTCTCCTAATATGACATACTTGCTTTCTTTCTCTGGACCTGATTACAAGATATATATAAGCAATTGTTTTGAACATGGGCCAGATAAATGATGACAAATAACCATGAGACAAATTACCAGAGGTCATCTTCTGGAGTGCTTTGCTGACTTTAACTGATGTAGAGTTGATACCACCACAGAGACCCTTGTCAGATGTAATGGCTACAATAACATTCTTCTTGACATCAACACCTGTTGTTTGCATCAAAGATGTTAACAATCGAATAAAGAAAATTCAAGGATCCTTGAACCACCATGAATTAAGAAATTAATAGATATAGATATATCATAAATAGGAAAGCCTCTTACAAGAAAAAAATAAGAGGGTCAATAAGTTTGTTCCATACATGATTTACAGTCTAAATTAAGAACTGTGGTTCACTGAATTATTGAATATGATAGATATTTATAATGAAGAAACTAACAGATCCCTGGTGTGTTTTAATCACTAAGATACATGTGTTAGATATCTATAATGAAGAAACCAAGCTAACATCAGTACAAGTACCACCATTTAATAATTAAGATTTTTATGTTGCATGCAGTTCATGCTAACATAATTAAAGAGCGTTCAAACAGTCGTCTAACATGCAGGAACGACCCACAAGCACACAAACAGACCAATAAGCAAAATGAAATTAAAAGGAATGCCTAGCGATGGACAAGAGAAATAAGGCAATTAGGTAAAAGATGCTACAATAAACATTGTAAAGGTATGACAAGATGGCTTGTACATACTAGGTGCATCCCCGAGAAGAGCTGTGAATGGCTGCCATAAACCACGTGAATTCTCTGTTCTTGTTTGAACAGCTCGAAGCTTTGATGCTGCAACCATCTTCATTGCTTTTGTAATCTTTTGGATGTTCTTGACACTCTTCATGCGGGTCCTTACTGAAAATCGTTATACAAAACTAATAAATACGACATCATTTCATAAAGGCAACTTAAGAGAAAGGACTAGGATGAAAATCCTAACCAATTTGTGTGGAGACGGACCGTGCACCAAGCAGAGCAATCTCCCTGGAGGTACAAAATGCAAAAAACACAACATTCTGATTAAAAACAAATGGTGCAATATCGAAGTAAAATACAATAGGTTTAAATCATCCAGAAATAATTCCGCCAGAAGTTCAAATTTATGTCTGAGAAGTGGAAACAATAACAAACCCATGTTTTAAACTGTAAAACCGTAAATTCCTACACATTACATCACAAAATTAGCTAAACACAATCTACAAGCATAATATACACGATCGCAATTGGTACATGAAAGCACAAAATCAATCATAATGTCATCTGATCAATCTCTGATAGCATAAACCAGTAAATTTGCAACAGGATATGCACGATTGGCAATTCATAGCATGAGAACACAAATCAAACATAATCTTGGTATAGAAAGAGAGGAAAAAAGGGTAGCGTCAAACAAATTAATTTTACGGAATTAGCAAACACAAATATCAGCATAATAAATGATCAAAAGTTGGTAGCATGAAAGCACAGTCAAACATGGTGCCACAACCTTTGGATAGCAAGCGCATCAAATTGTATTGTTAAACTTGAAATTCATATAATTGTGAATCCAAAAACAGCACAGCTCTTTAAGAAATCGCATTGCACAGCCCAATAAGAAATCGCAACATTTCCTCAGAGAGGCGTTCCAGATTCCCATTTAGACGACCATTTCGCGAGATAAATTCCCTACCGAGCCTTCACGGATCCTTAACCCAAACAATCGTGAGCAAACAGACACAGAAAGGGGCCATACATTTCGCGGTTTCCAAATCCGAACACACCCTACACGCATCTCGCGTCCGATGGGTCACATCTTCGGTTTGACCAGGAACACGTGGAACGGAGCTACTCGCCCACGGGACGATCGGATCTGAGGCCAGACCCACCGGATCTCTGGGGAACGACTGATCTAAGAGGAGGCGGATCGATCAGAGAGGAGGAGTAAATGGATGGGATCTTACGGCTGGGGGGCGGCCGGGTAGCGCGCGGCCATGGAGGCAAGCTGAGAGGGAGTAGAAAGGAGGGCGTGCCTCCCCTCGCGTCTGAGCGCCGCCATCGCCATCGCTGCTGGCCTTGGTCCTCTCTGCGTCTTGCGGATCCGAGGTCGCTTGCAAATGGTAATGGGTGCGTTTGTTTCGCCGCAAGAACTCGAGTGGTGAAAGCTCGGGGGGGGTGGGGGGTCGAGGAGATGGCGGACGAGCCCTAGATTCTTTTCCGACTAGAAGCGAAAGGGCCGCTGAAATGGGCCACAACGGTTAGGACAGATGGGCTGATTCATTATGGCCCAGTAATAAATCTGACCTTTTTCACTCCCTCCCATCAAAATTAAGTGTCGCGGTTTCGAAATGAAGTTAATTCAAAACTACAACACTTATTATAAATCGAGATAGTATCAGATATGCTTAAGTGAACTGTTCCGTACTGCTCGGCCTATTCCCACCAGGAAATCACCCACAGCAGATCTGTGCATCCTCCTTAGACCCATTACCATGCCCTTAGTCATACTCGTGTTTTTTTAACAAAGATGGATCTTGAACCATCCTGAGAGCTTCCATTAATTCACAGTGTTATCTCAAAAAAAATCACAGCCGCTGACATAAGAACTCAAAGAAATAAAAATACAACAAAGTCGGTGACCTTTTCCATGGAGGACCCTACACAAAAGATTCAAATTACAATTGGGCCTTTTGGTAATCCCAGACGACGACGTTCGTCTCCCTATGCTGTATACTCGGGGCCTCTTGTTTTTGGGCGATGGGTTGCTGATAGGAGCGTTGAGTGGATTCAGCGGAGGCAGTAAAGGACACACGAGACTAGTTTGACGGGTGCCAGCGGTTGTGGTTCTCCACGTCTTGGATCGTCGGGCCTCCGTTGTTCGCCATGTAGGCAAAGTGGGTCTGCTGGAGATGGAGTCGGTGTCAGGGCAGTTGTCGTTGGAGCCCGTGTCCGACTCATAGTGGAGGATGGACAGATCGAGCCGTCGTCGCTCACGATGGCGTTGTCACTGAGGGTGATGGTGTTGGAGCCATTGTTGAGGGTGATATCGACCGCACATCGGCGGGTTGGGAGGCGGCATGTAGGAGTCACCGCCTGACTGACGGCAAGATCTTCGATCGCAGGGAGTAATACCGCCGAGAACACAACTGTGTTGGTCGCAGACCCCACGGTGGGTCTGAACTACCATGGTTTGTCACGCTTGTTGCCATTAGCCGTGGCTCACGAAATGTGTGGAGTAAGATGACTTGGGAGATTTTGGGAGCGAGATTCGTAGGCACGATGTATCCAGATTCGGCTCCTCACTCTAGAGGTAAAGTTCTACTTTCTTCTTGATTCAATTAATTGCGAGATGGGTCACAAAGTTGCGGTCGTGAGATTGTATGAGAATGTACAATAAATGGTTCTCCCTGCAAGCCTTATAAACATGTTCGACTAGGGTTTATAGATCTTTCCCGACTGGGCAGTCTGGGCTCAAGGACGGATTCCTACTCGGATTCAACTACAAATACTTGTACAGTTGTACTCCAAACTGATGTGCCGTCTTCTATGCGGGGTTGTTCCTGGACGCGCCTTGATGTCAAAATGGCTCTACCTACTCCGTTCAACCCCAACAAAGGGGGCAGCCTTAGGTAGACCATGTGCGACCCTAAACTTGTGGGTCATCTCCACGTCATGGGCCTACCCGGTTGAGTATTCACTCGTCAACCCACTCAACGATGAAGTTTAAGTCGATCGAGTCCGGTGAAGTAGCTCTTTGTGTGGACACGAGCAAGGCTATCCACTTCACTACCTCCTTCCGGATGTTGCTTCCCCCTTCGAAGATCAGATCATCCACCTCATCTTCTTCAAACCCTAATATTTCCAGCAACATGGCCATGGCTTCCTCCTTCTTGAAGCCCGATCCACCTACCGAAGCAACTGAACTCGATTTCGCTAGCGATAACATGATCCCGATTTGACACCGTCAGGGCTGTTCTCCCTAAGAAGCCCACATGGTCGTGAACATGGAAGAAAACTGAGCAGAGCTAGAGTAAGAGAAGGATCTCATGTCGGGAGAGAGATTTCGATCGAGCCCTGGACAAAGCCACATAAGAGACCGGTGAAGACGAAAAATCTTAGTGGCATCATGTAACCCTAGTAGCCTTGGACTTTTTTATGCCATATTTAGTTTTTTAATAATTTTTCGTTAATCAATAAAGTGCCGATATTCTTTTAAAAAAAGAAATAGGAGGCAGCGCGATCCTATTTACTCTCGTTTGCATCGTTCCGGTTGTAGCAACGTTATGCCCTAATAAATAAATCTCTGTTAAACTGTACCTGATGAGATTTTAAAGGACTCAAAATCTTAGAGTGAGGCAGATATATAAAGTGTTATAGACGCCGCCCTGGTATATTATTGATTGATTTCGTCTGTCTACATGTACTCACAAAATATTAGCTCCTTGCGCTGCAAGGTAGCTGTTAATGCTGTGACCAGGCTCGCCTATTATTCTCCAGGAAAAAAAAGAAAAAAAATTGAATAGCTGCATTCCTACGCCTTCAAACTGATGGTATGGTCGGATGTGGCATCCACCGTCATAGTCTGGGCCGCGGCCGTCTCCATCGACGGGTGGTTCACTGTTAGCTTGTAATCGCCATGGACGAGGTCTAGCTCGACGAATCCATTGGCGTCGGTGGTGACAGCCGTCTTGTGGGTCTTCCACTCCGCGATGAGCTTGTCGACGAGGGCGCCGACGGGGAGGTTGTTGAAGTTGTTGTCGGTGAGGCACATGACGTAGCATCCGTTTGCGTGCCATGCCGCCCACATGATGATGCCCTGCACGCCGGGGTGGCCGTACCCTTCCCTCAGCACCTGTTCGAGGTACTTGACCTGGTTGGGGCCCTTGACGACGTCAACCTCGGTCATCCACATGGGCAGCTTGAGCGCCGCGAGCGTGTCGAGGGCACCCCTGACATACGGGAGATTGGGCGTGGAGAAGTGGCTCTCGAGCCCGACGCCGAGCTTGAGGCCGCCATTGCCGGGGTAGCCTTGAATGAGCTTCATCTTGGCGATATACTTGCTCGGCGTGCCGTTGGGGTCCATGGGCTGCTCGAGCGTGTTGAACTCGTTCATGAAGAGGACGGCGGTTTTGTCGATCTGGCCGACCTGCTGGTAGATCATGGGCGACGCGTTGGGGCCCAGCTTGGTCTCGAAGAAGTTGAAGTGCAGGTTCTCGTTCACCACGTCCCAGTGGATCAGCTTCCCCGCGTACCGCGACACCACGGACTTGAGACGCTTCTGCATCGCCGCCTTCAGCTGGTCAAGGTTCATTGGCCTCACCCACTTGATCTGCGAGTTCTGGTCGTCCCAGAACACATTGTGCCCGCGCACCTGTCCAATCAGATAGCTGTTAATCAGCTCTCAATCGATTTGAATTTCCAAACTAATATAAGATGGATCCGATCTCGGACGCCACGCAGGGTATATATAACTACCTTGACGCCGTACTTCTGGGCCATCTTGAGCATAGCGTCCGGGATGCGGTAGTCCTCCTGGTTGGGGTTCCACTCGGTGCTGTACCACTTCATCTCGTTCTCCATGGTGGCCACCGTGAACCGCGAGAAGAACCACTTCTCGTAGGCCGGGAGGTCGAGGATCTCCTTCGTCATCGTGTTGCCGAACGGGAATCCGGCACGGAGGAGCTCGATGCTCACGTTAGCGTTCGCCATGGGTTTGCCGTCGGCGCCTCTCGCGATGACCTTGACCGTGCTCCGGCGTGCCTTGTTGGCTGACTGACGTGTGTGGCCGTCCCATTCCTCGAAGGAGAAGGGCTGAAGGGAGACGCTATCCACCCAGATGTCCACGGGACTGTCGCTCTGCAAATGTATAGATATAATTGGTTATTACATGCAGGACTGCATGTGCCTGCAATTTAACTTGTATATATACCTCGAAGAAGACCTCTCCTTGTCCGGAATGATAGGCATGCGCAGTCATACCACCCTTGAGCATGGTCCAGCAGCCGGACTGGGCGTCCATGGCTCCGGCGGTGATGTTCTCGCCATTTGGGGCCTTCACCACCGCCCTCACGTGGGCCGTGCCGGCCGACACTTGTAACCATGCTGCACAAGCGCAATAGAACACATAAATCCCTGTCGCATGCATGCACCCTACACCTACGTAACGTACTCGTATGTATACCTGATAGGGAGTAGTGTGTGTCGCCCTGCATCTGGATCTTCTGGTAGACGCTGTGGGACGGCGAGGCGGCAGCGTCGCCGGTGCCCGACAGGGAGCTGCTCGCGCCATGCACCACGGCGAACTTGTTGCCGGACGGCGACTTTGTGACGCCGGCCTTTATGTTCCCGTACGTCGACCAGCCCATCAGTCCGCTGTTGAAATCGCCGTTTTGGATGATGCCGCCTTTGTAGAGGGGCTTCATCGGATCGCGGAGGCACTGAAACCACGATATGTTTGTAAGTGAATCACGAAATACAAATTTAATTTTTATTTCGATAAAAAAACGAAGGCTAGACTTGCCTCAATGCTAGCCGTATGATCATATTCCACAGACTCGACCATGCATCCTGCATCAAGCGGAGACATCAGCAACGTAATCGTGCGCTTCATGCACATAATTAAAATTGTACACCATATGCATCACCTTAATTATTAGGTACTCCATATAAACACCTATTCCATATGATCATGTGAATATCAAAAGAAAATACTACACAATTTGATCAACTGACCTTGAAAGAGTGAGATGCATAACAAAGAAAGCACCAATTTCCCAACGAAGTTCCTCATTGTCACCATTTCGATCTCAGTAACTGCTACTAATGGTGTGTGTTAGTGAATGGGCAGATGGAACTGAATATATAAGCACGCAGGGTAGAAATGGTCCCTTTGTTCGCTTCACTTGACTCGGTAATACTCGGCGATAGAGGCGGTGTAGCGAGGAGGCAGTTCAGAATGTGTGGACGCAGTTGAGGCATGTTATTTATAGGCTTTCTAGCAAGTAGCAAGTGTATACGAACTTCAAAAATAAATAAATTAACCGGGGAAAGAACTTCGGGCATATAATACTGCGTCTCAGTTGCTCGCACACAACCATGCCCGCGTGCAAATACGCAAGTGCGTTGGTTCTTGCGGATTGAAGATCATCCAAAATTTACTTTTGACGTTTGGGATCAAATTTTGTTGCTCTTTTTTTGTTTGCGTTAGAAAAAAAGAGTTCACTTGACTTTCCATTTAGAGGATATTGTTTATTTAAACAGAATACAAACGGAGACGCTCACATACGCGGACGTGCACTCTACCCCATGAGCATCTCTGAAAGACTGAGCCAACGGATTCACGAAATAGGGTCAAATATTGGGTTTGAATTCTGATGGACTGTGGGTACAACCACCCTACTAACTATCCGACCACAGGTTGGTTCGGGAGAGGATATTATTTTGAAAAATAATGAAACATAGACATGTTTGAAGGTTATGTACTCATGTATTGTCTAGTTGTCCTCTAAAAAGTTTGGGACACTCGAAACAAGCTCGCACAATAAGATTTCAATTTGCTTAACAAGTAGTTTGTGTTAGTTTGGGTCGTCATCCCATATTTGGATAGAAAATTTATGTTTTTCATATAAAAGAATAATATATCAATCCTTGTGTACATCAAGATGATGTGCAATGCTGATCGAGCGCATCCCGTCATCCCATCAAAAGGAAGAGTAGCTACTTTTGTTTCAAAAGGAATTCATCTCCATACAAGGAAGTTTTTGAGTTCCACACACATGAACCATCTATAAAAGGCGCGATTTCATGAACTCACAGAGGAAGCGGCTACAAATAGAGAAACTCCAACAACGAGAAGCGGGAGGTTGGCGCCGACGCATATTGGACGGATAAATGCTGCTGGAATTGACTCTGGTTATTTCTCTGATCTCGCTCGTCTCCACGATGAGAAGGGTCTAATACAACCATGGTTTATGGGTTTGTGGCAGTAGATCTCTCTCTCTCCCTCTCTCTCCATGTTGTAGAAACATATGAGCTGCTTGATGACGTAGAACACATGTTCGTTGGGGAACCCCAAGTGGAAAGTATGAAGCAGTACAATAGCAGTTTTTCCTTGAGAACAAAACCAAGGTTATCAATCCAGTAGGGGATGGAAGAGTTTCAACATGGTGTCCACCAACCCCGTTGCTTAGAAGGTTGACGTGGACCTGCACGCAATACAATCAAACTACTTTGCCCAAACGAAACAGGAAGTTTGTCAATCTCTCTGACTTGCTGAATACACACTACAAGAAATATGCTAACTAGTGACTCTCCATATTGGTCACTGAATGGTCACGTATTTTCATTTGTGACCTTTTTGTGACCAAAAACAGTTGGTCGAAAGCTGGCGGTCACTAACGGAACTACGTGACCTTTTGTGTGCAATGGTCATAGACGCTTATGACTAAAATAAAAGGTCATAGGTGTTATGACCAATTGTTTTGGTCACTGGCTATCTGGCATGTCCACGTAAGATCCGACGTGGCATGGCTGACGTGGCAAAATTGTGACCAATTGAAATAGTCATACAGCAGAATCAGCCCGGTCCAGAGCATCCAACTATATGGGCCAAGCCCAATAATTCAGCTCATTAAATATATTTTTCCTGTCAATTCTTGACGGCTAAATGGGCCAAGCCCAACAATTCGGCCTTTTATTTTCTGGGCCATGGCCTTTATAATCTATTGATTTTCTAATTCACCAATTTTAATTTGGTGCTGGTCCCACTTGTCAGGTCTCATAATAAGCCCCACACGTCAGAAATTTCGGAATTTCTCAAATTACTTTCCATATCACATTCATAATAATTTTTCACAGCTCGTACTTGATATACCAATCAGAACAAAGAAAACAGATGAAACTCTTCAAATAACAGCCAAACTCAGTTTATTACAATATCCCGCACAATCACAATATAATCATACAATATTCCACACAATATCTAAAAATTATTGCCAAGTTCACAACTATTTAAGCTAGCTACTATTTGATACCCTGGAACTTTACGCTTCCTCTAACTTCTCCAGCTTGTAGCTCTTGTATAAGAGAAGATATCCTAGAAATTCCACCTTTGGTTATGTTCATAAAGTCTCGATGAAAGCAAATATCTGCCAAACAATACAATAAAACAATTACTAAAAGAAGCGAAATCATAAAGCATGGGTACATGAAGAGTCAAAGAATAAACTAACCGAGAGATTTAATAAGGTGAACATCAGATGTATAAGATGCAATTGCTGATAATTTCAAATTTACTATCCCTAACACAGTGAAAGTAATATCTTATATTTACTAATTGGAGGCCTCATACGAAGCACCACGTTAATCCTCACAGCTAAACCGTTATTAACTGTTGATCAAAAGATGGACAACTGAAATTAATCCTTTCATCGTAGTCGTGACCCCCCTGGAAATCCTACCCGACTTCTCTCCTCCTTCTACGTGATTCATCTCCTCCTGTTTTTTCATTGAAACGAAAAGGAATACCTAATCCCTGCCTCCTCACGTCAAAACGTTGAAAATCTCTCAGCCTTTTCCTCAATCTAGAGAGTATGGCCGATTTCCATCCGGCAGCCACGCTCATGTTCTGGACTACCTCCAGTTAATTCGTCGGTACAAGGTCGAGAAGCGTGCTTCCACGCAAGCTCTCCGCATCATGCAGATCGAGTGCTTCCACGGCAGCAGCAGCTGGTGTATGCGCAGCCCCAGAATATATATGCCGGATTGGTGGACGCGGCTTTAATATGAGCCTCTGACAGTAGTTGGCTTCATCACAGGTAAGCCAAGCAATCCGCCTTTCTTTTTTCTCTAATCAGATCCATTGTGGTATATGGTATTGACGTCAATCAGATCCGGCCAGCTTGATGCCGTATCAATCTTCTTTTATTGTTTCGTTTAATTGTTAACAAAAGCACAAACTTACTTGGTGTAATTGTGAGCATATATAATATCTTGGAAGCATAGCTTTGCTGTATCATGTTTTTTAACTCGGATTTCAAACCACTATGTTTTTCCTCTCAGAGGCATGGTGGTTCTGTAAAGCTGATAGGTACAAGAACTCGGTAGGCCAATCAGGTACACCTTAATTAGCATTATTTTTAGGTGTTGTTTTTCTTATAGCTTATTGATTAATATTTTCTCAGGAAACAGAGGCATTGGTGTGCCTCTTTAGTACCGGTTGCAACAAAAACCGGTACTAAAAGGGGCATTAGCACCGGTTGTGCTTGGGCGCCAGCCAGGGCCCGCGGCGAGGACCTTTAGTACCGGTTGGTATTAACAACCGGTACTAAACACCTTTTAGTACCGGTTGTTAATACAAACCGGTACTAAAAGGGTGCAGCCCCGCAGGCCGCGGTCAGTGGCCCCACGGCAGGCCCTTTAGTACCGGTTGGTAAATAAAACCGGTACTAAAGGTCCTGCCTATATCTTCCACCCCGGCCGAGCCAGCTCCATTTTGGAGCAACTCGACCCCAACCCCATTTTTCCTCTCTCCCAAGCCCTCCCAAGCTCTAGGTCACCCATTTTTTCTCCAACATTTGTCAAGATTGGTGGCACCCTATACAAGGGTTAGCAACTTCTTCATCTTCTCTTCCGGCTTTTCAAGTTTAGCTCATTTTCGTGCAAGTTTAGCAAGTTTGATTTTGGTTGTGCTTGCAAGGTGTTTGATGAAATGACTAAATTAGGGATTTCATTTGTTTTATATGCATTTTGAGCTCGAATTGAAGTATAATTTATGGTTTTATATAGTGTCGTCCCGTCCCCTGATCCTCACCGCCGTCGATCGCCCGCGCCGCTCCGTCGCCGACACCACCTCGGTGAGCCTCTTTTTTTATCTTTTATTTTAAAAATTGTTAGTTATATGATTTAAATGCATAATTATTTCTTGTATAATTTTCTTATGTTTTTTTATATATGTATAGTGTCATGGTTTTGATATCCGTCCCCTTCGGCCCTCGTCCGGTCTATGATTCGGATGTGGTATATCTTTTTAACTATTTTTTTTTCGTGTTTATAACAATCATGCCGACCAACTTGACGTAGATATATTTTTATTTAGGAGGTAGTTGAACCGGAAATTCCGGCCGACCCTATTGTCGAGTATTTTAAAAAAGAAAACGACGATTTGAGAGCAAAATTGAAGATAAGTGAAGATCTTCGTCTCCAATGCCTAGAAGAGAAGATGGAATTGGACTTGAAGATTGCCGACATCGTTGATGCTCACGGGGTCGAGCTTGCCGACGTCGTCACTGCTCACGAGAGGAAGATGGATGCAATGCGCGCCAAGCTTAAAAAGATTAGAAAATATGCCATTAGTCAAGAGGCTTGGTATCATTATGCTGTTGGTTCAATAGTTACCTTGGTTGCGATTCTGATCGCATTTGTTGTTGGATTTAAATTCTTTAGATAGTTGTATGTTAGTTTCGATTGATGTATGTTTCGTGAGAACTATGTATTACATTTGGGCACTACTCTACTTTGATTTTAATGTGATGAACTTGTATAAATTAATTTGGTCACGTATCTCTATTCATTATTTAGCTGGTGTAATGGTTTTTGATATATTTATGTAATGTAGATGAGCCGAGAATGGATGTACGGTGATCGACGCTGTCCCGAGTTCATTGATGGCATGCATCGTTTTCTCGATGTGGTTAAGTTAAACAAGCTGAAGAATGGTTTTATGATTTGTCCATGTGATGAATGTCGGAATAACAGGAATTACCCGAGCGTAAGAACCATACACTCCCACTTGTTGCGACAAGGCTTCATGCCCAATTATTTTTGTTGGACCAAGCACGGAGAAAGAGGGGTTATAATGGAAAACCCTGAAGAAGAGGATGATGACAACTATCCCGTGTTCTCTGATGAACACGGTGATACTACAATGGGGGAAGAGCATGAGGTCATTGTTGATCAATCCGACGATGATGATCTTCGTCAGGTCATTCGTGATGAACAGATGAACTGCGTAACTGAAAACGAGTGGTCGAAGCTGGAGCGCATGTTAGAGGATCACAAAAAACCGTTGTACCCAAATTGTGAAGATGACCAGAAAAAGCTAGGTACCACCCTGGAATTGCTGCAGTGGAAGGCAAAGAATGGAATATCTGATAAGGCATTTCAAGAGTTGCTACAAATATTTAAGAAGAATCTTCCGAGGAATAATGAAATGCCCCACAGCACGTACGAAGCAAAGAAGATTGTCTGCCCTCTAGGATTAGAGGTGCAGAAGATACATGCATGCATCATGACTGCATCCTCTACCGCGGTGAGAAGTACGAGAATTTGAATGCATGCCCGATATGCGGTGCATTGCGGTATAAGATCGCGCGAGATGACCCAGGTGATATTGAGGGCGAGCCGAGCCCCAGGAAGAGGGTTCCCGCGAAGGTGATGTGGTATGCTCCTATAATACCACGGTTGAAACGTTTGTTCCGAAACAAAGAGCATGCCAAGTTGTTGCGATGGCACAAAGAAGACCGTAAGGAAGACGAGATGCTCAGACACCCCGCTGATGGGTCTCAGTGGAGAAAAATCGACAGTGCGTTTGGGGATTTTGCAGCTGACGCAAGGAACTTAAGGTTTGGTCTAAGTACAGATGGCTCGAATCCGTTTGGGGAGCAGAGCAGCAGTCATAGCACCTGGCCCGTGACTCTATGTATCTATAACCTTCCCCCTTGGTTGTGCATGAAGCAAAAGTATATTATGATGCCAGTGCTTATCCAAGGACCGAAACAACCCGGCAACGACATTGATGTGTATCTGAGGCCATTAGTTGACGAACTTTTACAGTTGTGGTCTGACGAAGGTGTCCGTGTGTGGGATGAGTACAAACAAGAGGAATTTCCCCTATGAGCGTTGTTGTTTGTAACCATCAATGATTGGCCTGCTCTTAGTAACATTTCAGGACAGTCGAACAAGGGATACAATGCATGCACGCACTGTTTAGATAAGACTGACAGTGCATATATAGGTAACAAGATTGTGTACATGGGGCATCGTCAGTTTCTTCCAACTGGGCATCACGTAAGAAACGGAGGCAAGCACTTCAAAGGTTTGGCAGATATCCGGACGAAGCCTACACGCCGTGATGGTGATGTTGTATATGGCATGGTCAAGGATTTGGAAGTAATATTTGGAAAGGGTCCTGGCAGTCTAAATGTTTCGAAAGACGCAAACAAGCGCGTACCCTTGTGGAAAAAGAAATCTATATTTTGGGATTTACCCTATTGGGAAATCCTAGAGGTTCGCTCTGCAATCGACGTGATGCACGTGACGAAAAATCTTTGCGTGAACCTGCTAAACTTCTTAGGCGTGTATGGAAAGACGAAAGACACAGCAGAGACAACCTGAATTCAGAGAAGTATCAAGGTACTTCCAGCTACGCTCTTACCAAAGAAGAGAAGGAGATCTTTTTTCAAGTCCTGAGCAGTATCAAGGTCCCGTCTAGCTACTCGTCGAATATAAAGGGAATAATAAACATGGCAGAGAAAAAGTTCCAAAACCTGAAGTCTCATGACTGCCACGTGATTATGACACAATTACTTCCTGTTGCATTGAGGGGGCTTCTACTGGAAAACGTTCGAGTTCCCATTGTCAAGCTATGTGCATTCCCGAATGCAATTTCTCAGAAGGTAATTGATCCAGCAACTCTACCAAGTTTACAGACGGGTGTGGTCCAATGTCTTGTCAGCTTTGAGTTGGTCTTTCCACCGGCCTTCTTCAATATTATGACGCACCTCATAGTTCACCTAGTCAAAGAGATTTCCATTCTCGGTCCTGTATTTCTACACAACATGTTCCCCTTTGAGAGGTTCATGGGAGTCTTAAAGAAATACGTTCATAACCGTGCTAGGCCAGAAGGAAGCATGTCCAAGGGCTATGGAACAGAGGAGGTCATTGAGTTCTGTGTTGACTTTCTTCCAGATCTTAAGCCCATCGGTGTTCCTCAATCACGCCATGAGGGGAGACTGTGTGGAAAAGGCACGCTAGGAAAGAAAGCAACAAGAAGTATGGACGGGCATTCTTTCACTCAAGCACACTACACAGTTTTACAAAATTCCAGATTGGTGGCTCCGTATATCGTGGAACACATGGATATTTTACGCTCAGAATACCCGGAGAAGACTGACTTCTGGATTAAAGAAAAACACGTGGATACTTTCGGCAGTTGGTTGCGTACACATCTTATTAATGACAACACTGTTGGCAAGAGCTATACTTGTTGGCCAAGACACCATCTTCGACTATATTGACTTTCCAAGGGTACGAGATAAATGGGAATACATTTTACACGGAAACCCAAGACAAAAAGAGCACTAACCAAAATAGTGGTGTCCGCATTGATGCAACAAACGATGATGGAACAAAGGACACATATTATGGTTGCATACAGCAGATATGGGAACTTGACTATGGACCTTATTTTAAGATCCCTTTGTTTCAGTGCAAATGGGTTAACCTGTCATGCGGGGTAGAGATAGACAAGCGGTACGGAATGACTACAGTGGATCTCAAAAATCTTGCGTACAAAACCGAGCCATTCGTCCTAGCCAATGATGTGGCTCAGGTTTTCTATGTAAAGGACATGTCTTCCAGACCGAAAAAAAGAAAAGATAAGCAAGCCGGTACATCATACAATGAGCCAAAGCGCCACATAGTTCTTTCAGGAAAAAGAAACATCGTGGGAGTGGAGGACAAGACAGACATGTCAGAAGATTACAATAAGTTTGCTGAAATTCCGCCCTTCAAAGTGAAAACTGACCCAAGCACCGTGTTAAATGATGAAGATTGTCCATGGCTACGACGCAATCAGAAGAAAGGGACACACAAGAAGAAAAAGTGAACACTAGATCGGGATGTTGTTGCTGATGTGTAATAATGTATTAAACCTTTTATGTAACTATGTCCTGAAAACTCAGAAGAGAGATCTAAACACTAGATAGGCAAGACATCTCTGATGATTTGCAACAAGTGTTGGGGATGTTGCTAATCATCAGAGCGTCTTGCCGCTGCTTGGATCCGACCAAACGGTTGCAGGACGTAGCTAGGGAACCCGAATGTTTTGTGTTTGAGCACAAGGTAGAATATATGAGTGAGTAACCTGGGAAACAAAACACACGGTTTCTCCTAGCTACAGCCCGACACTGATTCACGGTCGAATGTCGTTGCATTCAGTGTCGGGCATAGCTAGGAAACCCGAATGTTTTGTGTTTGAGCGCCACTTCGATCCAAGCAGAGGTAAGACGTCTCTGATGATCTACAACCATCCGGCAAGACATCTCTGATGATCTGCAACCGTTTGGAACGGTCGCAGGTCATCAGAGACGTCTTGCCGCTGGTTGCCCAAAGATGCCTCTCCGAGTGACGATGGAATGTTTTGTGTGAGTGAGTGAGTGAGTGACGCTGGAATTCCGGGAGGTGGCTATATATAGGGTCATGTGGCTCACGAAGTGGACGTGATACTGCTGATCCAACAACACACAATCCCTCAAAAGAAACACATCTCTGATCCAATGTCTCACAAGCGCTTGAAAGAAACACACGATCCGTGTGCTTCTTTAGTACCGGTTGGTAACACCAACCGGGACTAAAGTCGGGCTCACCCCTGATCCAACGTCTCACAAGCACTTAAAAGAAACACACCGCTTGATGTAGCCCCGCCTACGGCGTCTACACCAAGTGGCCCAATGACAAGAGCTAGAGTCAAAGCTATACATGACAAGGTGAATTCACTCCTATCTATGTGTGATATCGACACTCCTTTGAATGGTTTGCTACTTCATTCCGATACCTTGTGTGTGCTCAGCTATGGTGGGCCTGAAGACCCCTATGAAGATGGCCAAGAGGCGACGCAAGAAGATGGACAAGAGTCGAACCAATACGATGAAGAAGAAGAAGAAAAGAAGGGAGAAGAAACCCCAGGTGGCGGTACTACCGCTGGGTCAAGCGGTACTACCGCCCCTGGCATAGTCAGCACATCCACGCCCCACGCCGGCGGTACCTCCAGCGGCACCGGCAGCGGTACCGACCGGTACCGGCGACGTGGGCTGGCGAAACTCCCGCGCCAGCGGTACTCCTCGCCACCGCCCCGCGCTACCGCCGAAACCGACCTTCGGGGCTTCTTCCGGTACCGGCCGCGGCATCTGCAGCGGTACCAACTGGTACCGGCGAGGTGGAAGCAGAGGCGCCTGACCCGCGCCAGCGGTACACCGGCTAAGCCAGCGGTACTACCGCCAGTGCGGGAACTTCTCCACCAAATCTGCTGTGCAACCTTATCCATTCGTCTCGTTTTGGATCTAGACTATTTAAGGCACCCCTTGGACTAGATCTAGGGTTAGACTATGATTTGGGAACTAAAGTAGAGCCTTGCTCCTTCTTCTCAAAGTGTCTCTTCCTCCTATGGAGATGAATCAAGACCTCCACATGTGGAGATGAACCAAGGCCTCCTCTTGAGGAGAAGATCCCTGCGTGGATACCAAGGCTCCGCTTGTAGTTGCGATTACTTGCTAATCTTTCATCTTAGGTGATTGGGTTGGTTGGATTGACCAATTGGACAAACAATCCTAAGAGTAAGGTGTGCTTGGGAGAGGAGGATTGGGGGCTGCCCTCGGGGATTTGTTACCAGTCGATTCTTGCCGGGTTGCTACTTGCTATTTACCCTTGTGTGTTTGATTTCCCCTCTTTGTGTTCATCGTTCTTCGCGTGTTCTTCGTGTTCATCTTCCCTCCGCACAAATCCGTGAAAATCGGGACCTACCCGCATCATATGGTATCAGAGCTCTAGGTTGACACGGATTTGATTTGTGTTTCCACCAAAATCCACCAAATTTTTCTTCGTTTTTGAGAAATTCGAAAATTTCCACCAAAAATAGCCTTGCCTTGATTCGAGCCGATCTGTCGATTCGTTGCGTTTTTGGTAGTTTTTGTCCATGGATCTGTTGCTTTAGGACCCCCTCCACCTTTGTTTGCGTTCCCTAGCCTCAATTTTGCCATTTCCCACGGATTCGAGGAAGTTTTGGAGCCCAAAATCGCACAAAATTCGAGCAGAAAAGTTGACAGCGGTACTACCGCCAGCTTAAGCGGTACTACCGCCAGGGCCAAATTTTTCAGAAATTTTTCTTTTCCTCGGTTCGTTTTGGCATTTCCTTTTTGTTTGAGTCCTTCGCTGGTGTGTTCACGTCTACGACATCGACAAGCTTCCGCAGCGACTTCATCAACGCCAAGCGACGACGCCACCAAGGACTCGACATTCCCCCACCATCATTTCCGTTGTGAGCCCTTCTTCCTTTCGCGCAACTTAACCTATTGGACTAGCTCGGTGATATTGCGAGGCATTGCACGTGTTGAGTGTTTGTCTTCAAGTATTGGCGAGTGTGTATCGTTAGAGAGCTTGGCACTAGCAAAAGAGAAGGAATCATCGTCAAAAAGCAAAAATCAAAAAAAAAAAGAGAGAAAAGAAAAGAATCAAGTGGTGCCAAGTTCATCTCTTGTAGGTTGCGACAAAGCTAAGACCGCCAAAGTGAGTGTGAGTGTTAACTCTTGTGCAAATCCGTTGCCCACAAAAAGCAATTGAGCTAGCGTCCTTCTTGTGTTGGGTGACATTTGAGCACGTAGTCTTCGTTAGGTTGTCTATCTTCGAGTGCTCGCCCTTTGGTTGCCCAACCCCATATTCGCTTTTGTGTGTGTTTCTTCATCATTTGTGGTTGGAGTTTCTTTGGTAATTTGATCATTGTGGATTTTCTCTACCTTTGACAATATACTTGTCGCGGGTTTGCTTGTTTCGTTTGCCACTTCATACCTTCCTATCCTCATAAGTGTGTGTGTTGGGTGTTAGAACCGGATACTCTCCTCTCAAGCCACATTATACTTGGGATATAGTTTGTCTTGGTTTTTCCTTACCACATATCTCACTTGTTCTTGAGAAATGTTTAGGGGAAGTACAAACGGAAGCTCAAGCTCGGATGAGGAAATCCATGGTGGAGTTCGCGGTGATCATGGCTATGTCACACAATCCGAGTTCGTCGGTCTTCGACACCTTGTTCGTGATGGCTTAGGCCGCTACGAGCGCCGTCTCCAAACTCATGATGCCAACTTCAACGCAATCAATGCGAACATGGAGCGGATGACCGAAGCTATCAACAACCTTGCGCGACAACGAGCTCCTTCACGCTCAAGCCGTACAAGAAGCACCTCAAGGTCGACACAAGCACATCATGGACGTCATGAACCTCGACAAGAACGTCAACATGATTCAAGGAGCGACGCCCATGAACGACCTCCTCCTATCGTTGAACAACCACATGATCTTCACGCGAACAATGCCAATGCGCATCAAGAACAACCTCACCAAAATGATGATCGTCGCGCACGCATACCATCACCACCACCGCCACGACGTGATCGTCATGACCCATTGGCTAATGACAATGGCGTTCCGGGTGCGAATGACTTTGGTGAACAAGGACGTCACCCTCGTCATCCTCCAAGGCCACGTCATCAAAACCATGACAATGCGAACAATGTCGAGCAACCCGTTCCTCAACAAGAGCTACCTCCTCAACATGCGCCTCGTCAAGAGCTTCCTCATGATCGTCACCAACACCAACGTTCCGAGTCAAGTGATAACGAGTCAAGCCAACACAATGGTGATGGACTCAACCGAAGGAGACGTGGACGTGCATTCCCACGTGGTGGCCACGTGACGACTATGATGACTTGACCAACGTCCGCTTTGACATACCCAAGTTCTACGGCACAAGTGATCCGGAAGCTTACTTCTCATGGGTACTCAAGGTTGACAAGATCTTCCGTGTGCAACGCTTCTCCGACAAAAGAAGGTTGCCTTAGCCTCGATGGAGTTTGAAGAGTATGCTCTCTTGTGGTGGGAACAACTACAAGATGCTCGCGTCGCTAACCACCAACAACCAATTGACACTTGGGTTGAAATGAAAGAAACCATGTACAAGCGCTTCGTGCCAAGCCATTACACTAGAGACTTATACAAGAAGTTGCAAGAGTTGAAGCAAGGTTTGAAGTCGGTTGACGAGTACTACAAGGAAATGGAAATCTCCATGATGAGAGCCAATGTCAACGAGTACGAAGAGCAATCCATGGCTCGTTTCATGAATGGCCTCAACTATCCCATCAAGAAGATCGTGGAGTTCCAACCATATGCCTCTTTGGTTGAGCTAGTACATCAAGCTTCCAAGGCCGAGCGCCACGTGCTTGAAGAGCTCAAATACCTCAAGACAAAGGCATTCTACGCCAACAAGCCTTCTTCGTCAACTCCTACACCTTCACAAGCTCTTCCTCAAGCGAACACTCGAGGTCCTCCAAGAGTCTCTACATCGACACCTCAAGCGCCTCAACCTTTCAAGAAAGTACCTCCCTCTCCAAGGCGCCTCAAGGATCTTCGTCCGGCACAAGACTTTGCAATGCTACAAGTGCGGCGGACAAGGGCACAAATCTTTTGAGTGCACCAACAAGAAGGTCATGATCATCAATGACATGGGAGAGTATGAATCTATGAGTGAAGATGAGTACAATGCTTTGAACAAGGTCGCCACAATGCAAAGTGCTCAAGAAGAAGAAATGAGATATATTGTGATGGCGACAACAACCCTTCCTTGGTTGTGGCAAGAGCTTAACCACCAATGTTCAAGTAGAAGAAGACCAAAGATGCAACTTGTTTCAACAGAGCGGGAGTCAATGGAAAGTCCATCAAGGTCATCATAGATGGTGGAAGTTGCCACAACCTAGCGAGCAAAGAACTTTGTGATAAGCTCAACTTGAAGTTCAAGAAGCACCCACATCCTTACCATGTGCAATGGTTGAGTGATACCGGAGCCGTCAAGATTCAACACATGGTGCAAGTGTCCTTCAAGATTGGAGCCTATGAAGATACGGTTGATTGTGATGTTGTGCCTATGAACGTTTGTCACTTACTCCTTGGGCGTCCATGGCAATTTGACAAGGGTGCTATGCATGATGGACGAACAAACTACTATAGCTTCAAGAACAACGACAAGACCTTCGTCCTTCGTCCCATGACACCAAGTCAAGTCATCGCCGACAACGCCAAGACTATTGCAAGGGCACAACAAGATCGTTCGTCTAGTGAGATGAGTGGTGAGCGAGAGACCCACCATAAAGTGAGTGAGAGCCACAAGCCAAATGAGTGTGACACTTCAAAGAGAGTTCCCACAAAACTTACACTATTTGCCACAAAGAGAGAGATGAGGGAGTTGAGAGAAAACCCATCCACCCTACACTATGTGCTCATATGCAAGGGTGAAGTTTCTATGACTAACACTTTCACAAACCTTCCTCCTTCTTTGTTGTCTCTTTTGAAGGACTTTGAAGATGTTTCCCTCAAGAGTGCCCCGGGACTACCTCCTCTACGCGGAATCGAGCACCGCATCGACCTTGTTCCCGGCGCACCGCTACCAAACCGCGCTCCTTACCGCACCAACCCCGAAGAAACAAAGGAGATCGAGCGGCAAATACAAGAACTTCTTGCCATGGGACACATCCGCGAGAGCTTGAGTCCGTGTGCCGTGCCCGTCATCTTGGTACCCAAGCACGACAACACTCTTCGCCTTTGCATGGATTGTCGCCCCATCAACGCCATCACCGTTCGGTATCGCCATCCTATCCCTCGCCTTGATGATATGCTCGATGAGCTTTGTGGTTCCGCTATATTCTCCAAAATTGATCTTAAAAGTGGATATCACCAAATACGCATGTGTGAAGGTGATGAATGGAAGACCGCATTTAAAACTAAGCTTGGTCTTTATGAGTGGCTCGTCATGCCATTTGGTCTTTCCAATGCACCTTCTACTTTATGCGTCTCATGAATCATGTTTTGCGTCCTTTTATTGGCAAATTTGTTGTGGTATACTTTGACGACATCCTTATCTATAGCAAGTCTTTGGAAGAGCACACTTCTCATGTTGCTCAAGTTTTGTTGGTTCTTCGCAATGAAAAGCTTTATGCAAATCTTTCTAAGTGCACTTTTGCCACCAACAAACTTGTTTTCTTGGGTTTTGTTGTTTCTTCGGATGGAGTTGAAGTTGATGATGCAAGATACAAGCAATTCGGACTTGGCCTTTTCCGACATCACTTGAGGAGTTGAGACGTTTTCTTGGTTTTGCCGGATTTTACCGCCGTTTCATCAAGGATTTTTCCACAATTGCTTGCCCCCTCCATGAACTTACAAAGAAGAATGTACCTTTCATTTGGGGCAATGCACATGATTTTGCTTTCAATGAGCTCAAACGGTTATTAACCGAAGCACCACTCCTTGCCCTTCCGGATTTCTCTAAGACATTTGAGATTGAATGCGATGCAAGTGGATTGGGCATTGGTGGAGTGCTTATGCAAAATGGTAGACCCATCGCATACCATAGTGAGAAACTAGATGGAGCTCGCTTGAATTACCCCATTTATGACAAAGAGTTATTTGCTTTGGTTCGTGTTTTGGATGTGTGGCAACATTACCTTCGTCCTAAGGAATTTGTCATTCATTCCGACCATGAATCCTTGAAATATTTGAAAAGTCAAACAAATTTGAACAAAAGACATGCTAAGTGGGTTGAGTTCATTGAGTCTTTCACTTTTGTAATCAAATACAAGAAAGGTAAAGACAATGTGGTCGCGGATGCTCTATCCCGCAAGGCCAACCTACTTACACGTCTTGACATTAGTGTTTGGGTTTGGATGAGATTAAAGAGTTGTATGCTACCGATGCTTTCTTTGGAGACATTTTCGCTCAATGTTCGGAGCACAAAGGAATTGGTGATTTCTATTTGCACAAAGGTTTCTTGTTTAAGGCTAACAAACTATGTATACCCGAGTCTTCGCTTCGTTTGGTCCTTTTGAAGGAATCTCATGGAGGAACACTCATGGGTCACTTTGGACGCGACAAGACCTACGCCATGCTCGCCACCAACTACTATTGGCCTAGAATGAAGCGTGATGTGGAACGCCTAGTTCGACGATGTTCTACATGTCTCAAAGCTAAGTCTACTCTAAACTCTCATGGTTATACACACCATTGCCTATTCCACATCACCCATGGTCCGATATAGCTATGGATTTTGTCTTAGGACTCCCACGCACTAAAACAAACAAGGATTCCATCTTTGTCGTCATTGATCGCTTCTCTAAAATGGCACACTTTATACCTTGCAACAAGAGCGACGATGCTTCACACATTGCTACTTTGTTTTTCAGGGAAATCGTCCGTCTTCATGGAGTGCCAAAGACCATTGTGTCGGATCGTGACGTCAAGTTTGTGAGCTATTTTTGGAAGACTTTGATGGCCAAGATGGGAATCAAGCAACTATTCTCCACCGCATACCACCCTCAAACGATGGCCAAACCGAAGTGGTGAACCGAAGCCTATCTACCTCCTTCGTGTGTTGATCAAGCCTAACTTGAAGAATTGGGAAGAGTGCATCCCACACGCCGAGTTCGCCTACAATCGAGCACTACATCGCGCAACAAAGAGAACACCCTTCGAGATCGTCTATGGTTCGAACCCCTACACCGCGCTCGACATGCTACCACTTCCACTCCGTGAACAAGTTAACATGGACTTCGACAAGCGAGCCGCTTACATGAAGAAGCTCCATGAGGAAACAAGAACTACTCTCGAGAAGCACAACAAAGACCATGCTACGAAGATGAACAAACACAAGCGCGCCATGATATTTGAAGAAGGAGATCTTGTGTGGCTACACCTTCGCAAAGATCGCTTTCCGGATGCAAGGAAATCCAAGCTTCACCCTCGTGGAGATGGACCTTTCAAGGTTATCAAGCGCATCAACAACAATGCTTACAAGATCGACATCTCCAACTCCAAGCATTTGGTCCATGACACTTTCAACGTCGCCGACCTCTCGCCATACTATGGGACATCAAGCGATGAAGAGGACCAAGAGTCGAGGACGACTCTTCCCAAGGGGGGGGAGATGATGTAGCCCCGCCTACGGCGTCTACACCAAGTGGCCCAATGACAAGAGCTAGAGTCAAAGCTATACATGACAAGGTGAATTCACTCCTATCTATGTGTGATATCGACACTCCTTTGAATGGTTTGCTACTTCATTCCGATACCTTGTGTGTGCTCAGCTATGGTGGGCCTGAAGACCCCTATGAAGATGGCCAAGAGGCGACGCAAGAAGATGGACAAGAGTCGAACCAATACGATGAAGAAGAAGAAGAAAAGAAGGGAGAAGAAACCCCAGGTGGCGGTACTACCGCTGGGTCAAGCGGTACTACCGCCCCTGGCCCAGTCAGCACATCCACGCCCCACGCCGGCGGTACTGCCAGCGGCACCGGCAGCGGTACCGACCGGTACCGGCGACGTGGGCTGGCGAAACTCCCGCGCCAGCGGTACTCCTCGCCACCGCCCCGCGCTACCGCCGAAACTGACCTTCGGGGGCTTCTTCCGGTACCGGCCGCGGCATCTGCAGCGGTACCAACTGGTACCGGCGAGGTGGGAAGCAGAGGCGCCTGACCCGCGCCAGCGGTAACACCGGCTAAGCCAGCGGTACTACCGCCAGTGCGGGAACTTCTCCACCAAATCTGCTGTGCAACCTTATCCATTCGTCTCGTTTTGGATCTAGACTATTTAAGGCACCCCTTGGACTAGATCTAGGGTTAGACTATGATTTGGGAACTAAAGTAGAGCCTTGCTCCTTCTTCTCAAAGTGTCTCCTTCCTCCTATGGAGATGAATCAAGACCTCCACATGTGGAGATGAACCAAGGCCTCCTCTTGAGGAGAAGATCCCTGCGTGGATACCAAGGCTCCGCTTGTAGTTGCGATTACTTGCCGATCTTTCATCTTACGGTGATTCTATCGGGTTGGTTGGATTGACCAATTGGACAAACAATCCTAAGAGTAAGGTGTGCTTGGGAGAGGAGGATTGGGGGCTGCCCTCGGGGATTTGTTACCAGTCAATTCTTGCCGGGTTGCTACTTGCTATTTACCCTTGTGTGTTTGATTTCCCCTCTTTGTGTTCATCGTTCTTCGCGTGTTCCTCGTGTTCATCTTTCCCTCCGCACAAATCCGTGAAAATCGGGACCTACCCGCATCACCGCTTGATCCAACGGCTCCCAAGCGCTGGAAGGAAACACACGATCCGTGTGCTTCTTCCTGATCCAAGGGCTCACAAGCGCTCGAAAGAAACACACCGCTTGATCCAACGGCTCCCAATCGCTGGAAGGAAACACACGATCCGTGTGCTTCTTCCTGATCCACTGGAGAAGGTAGGCAACTTCGATCCCGCCACCGTTTCCCGCCCAAATAAAACCCAGTCGAAGGTAGGCATGGTACTCACTTGAGCGCAAGCATGGTGTGTATTGGTCCTTGCGAGAAGTGTGTGTCCGGGTTTCACATTTCCGCATCCGAGCATCTCGCCAGGCTTTCGAGCAATTTGAAGGTAGATGGTAGGGTAGTTCCAATTGAAGAAATTTTGCACACTGAGAGTCATCTCGCTTTGCTCGGGGCGAAGCTATGCCGCGATGGGTTTCCGTATAGGACCCTGCTCCAAATTCGTGCAGAAATGCTCACGCTTGCAGGGAAGTTTGACAGGAAAGTTACGAATAGTCCGTTCTACCGAACTGAAGCTGACCGTGATTCATACGGTCGTTCCTGTCTCTGGGTAGTTGACAGTGATGATGACGACGATTTCATGCCGTCGTCAAAGGAAAGGAGGGTTGAAGCACTGAGCAAGAAGGCTGAAGCTTCGTCCAAGGGCAAAGGCAAGAAGGCATAATCTTCGTCAAAGGGCAAGGAAGGCAAGAAGACAAAATCTTCGTCAAAAGGCATTGATGGGAGATAGGTAGAGTCTTTGTTTTACTTGTGTTGTATCGTAATTTCAAGTTGTACCTTAATTTGTTCTATCCAGTATTTAGAACTAGTGAAGTTGTAACGTAGATGTCTAGTTGTATGTTAAATCGTCTCTGCATAAGACGGTTGACCGCACATCGGAGTTGTATCTTGTTTCACACGGTTGCGAAGATGGCGGCCGGCTTTTGGAGATTTTGTCCTCTGTTCCTCTCTTCGTCGCGGTTGGGTTTGCTCTGACCTTTCTGCGGAGGTACTGGAGGTGGTGTGGCCTGCTCCCGGCGGTGGTCGTCGGTTGGCGTGCTCGCCTGAAGAGGATTGAATCAGGGCGTCGCCCCCGCCGATATGGCTTTCCTCCGCCTTCAGATCTCGGCGTCCGCGTCGGGTGACTACTGCGGCGACATCACCTGGTGGCAGTAGAGAAGAAAGTAGAGAAAAAAACAAAATAGAAACCAAATAGATATAAAAAATAGAAAACAAAAGAAAGAAAGAAAAAACTAGAGAAAAAAATTCAAAAAGCCCATTAAATTCAAAAAGCAGGGGATCGATCGAATCGATCCCCAAATTCGCTAACTGTACTGTGCTCGACGACGACGACGCCCGCGCGCTCCTCGACACCACGCCGGCGAAGCCCTGCCACGTCCACGCCGTCGATGCCCCCCGCCATCCGCGCCGTCGACGCCCCCACGCCGTAGACGCCCCGGGCGCCCACTCCGACGAGACCGCCGCGCGCGCCCTCTCAGCCGCCGCGCCATTTCCCCTGTCGACGACGACGCCCACTCCGGCCGCCGCGCGTGCTCCACCGCGCTGCTCTCTCCACTCCGGCCGGCCACACCAGTACCATCAAGGTAATTTGTTTTTTTTTAGTACTGTTTTTTTTAGTTAATATTAAGTTTAGTTTACCTAAGTTTTTTTAGTACTGTTTTTTTAGCTAAGTTTAGTTTAGCTAAGTCTTTTTTTTAGTAGCAATTTTTTTGTTATTACTTGTTTTATTACTGTTTTTAGTTAAGTTTTAAATTTTGTTTAGCATTTTTAGAAATTTGTACCAATTTTGTAGATAGCAAAATATAGATAGCATTTTGTTCATTTTGTAGATAGCAAAATAACAGAAATATAGATAGCTTAGAATGAAAATATAGATAGCATTTTTTGTAATTTAGTACTTTGTACTTTTGTAATTTTTGTATGAAAATTCTTGTTTAAAATGAGTATGAAAATTTGTTGTTCAAAATAAAAAAATGTTGCTAAGTTTCAAATATTGCAAGTTTCAAATATTGCAAAGTTTCAAATCTTGCTAAGTTTCAATTAGCATTTTTGAAAGTTAGCAATTTTGAAAGTTAGAAATATTGCAAAGTTTCAAATATTGCAAATTTCAAATATTGCTAAGTTTCAAATATAGTTTAACATTGTAAAGTTTGAAACATTGTAAAGTTTGAAATTTTGCTAAGTTTGAAATATTGCTAAATTTCAAATATTGCTAAGTTTGAAATATTGTAAAGTTAGAAATATTGTAAAGTTTGAAATATTGCTAAGTTTCAAATATTGCTAAGTTTCAAATATTGCTAAGTTTGAAATATTGCTAAGTTTCAAATATGGCTAAGTTAGAAATATTGTTAAGTTCGAAATATTGTTAAGTTAGAAATATTGGTAAGTTTCAAAATTTGCAGTGACATTGAGCTATGGCGGACGATGCCCCACCTTCGTCCGAGATTTGGAGGAAGAAGACCGTCTCCAACAAATAATATATAACACCGCTGCCGGACCCAATTCCGATGGAGAATATTCCGATGGAGAAGATTCGTCCGACGGAGAAGACGCCGAAGAATTCAGCGCGAAATGTTTGAATGACTCCAGTGAGGGACTTGAGTTAGAAAAATTCAGAGATGACGACGACGACGAAGAAGAACCGTCTGGATCTAAGGCGGACGATGCCCTAGCTAAGAAGAAGGTATATATTAAGTCTTGTTGATCACTATAGCTAGATGCATTAATTGATTTATATGCGCACTTATTAACGAAACATTTTTCTTTCAGCCCTCTGGATCTAAGTCGTCAATCCCCGTACGAGGCCCGGCCCAAGGGTTAAAGCTCCCGGAAGGTGCAACGTTGTCGATCGACGAAGTTACCTTCAAAGGCAAACCAGAGAAACTCGATGGAATCTACAATAAATATGTACGACAGTGCAGAGTTTTTGTAAGGGATATGGTCCCGATCACTGTGACAGAATGGAATGAGCCGAAGAAAGCCAACATAGGCGCAAAATATCTCGAGCAAAGAATTAAAGAGACCCTTTGGGACTCGATGATGTCTAAATTCAACCTACCGGCAGATCTCCCACAGAAGATGAAGGATAAAGTCAAGGAGTGGACTCTTAGCAAGATGGCCCAGCAATTCAACAACTGGAAGAACACATTGTGGAGAAAATATGGGAACAAAGATATAGTTTTCAAAGGACATCTCGAGAAGCTAAAAGATGATTGGGCTGAATTTGCGGCGTATAAGAATTCGGGCGTCTCTGTGGCCCGATCGACACAAAATAAGTTGAATGCCTCAAAGAAGAAATATTTCCATCATTTGGGCTCAGGTGGCTACAAGACTGCCTTGCCTAAGTGGCAAGCCTATGAAGACGAGCTGCGACTAAAAGGGATCACTCCACAGACAGATGACTGGCCCGACAGGTCCAAGTTCTGGTTGTTCGCGCATGGGGCAGTGTTGCACCCAGAAACAGGGCTGATTGTTGCAAAGGGAAAATGGCGAAGAAAAATTAGAAGAGTCATCAGAAAAATAAAAAATGTCATAGTACTAGTCAAGGAGGGAAAATTTGTTCCCGATAGAGAGGACGACGAGCTTTCACAAGCCCTCGGGAATAAAGAACACTGGGGGCGATGTCGAGCCAGAGGAGGCGGGGTTGGTTTTCTTGAAGGGTTTCCGGAAGACGTTGCAACTTATAGAAAACATTGCAGAAGTAAGAAGAGGGAGGCAGAGAGGGTTACTGCATTAGAACGCACGGTGCAGGATGTGCAGAAGCAACTGGCCTCAATGACCCAGACCAGGGAATCTCAACTGCGAGCAGAAGATCCTGCAGGCGATGCCTGCCCATCTCAGCGGAAAAGCAGCGTGGGTTCCACGCAGCTACAAGATCCTGCAGTTGATGAACCAGTTGCTGAACCATCGGCGGCTCACTACCCCGTGGATGATATCACGGAGAAGACAAATTGTGAGTTACATGCGCCGATGATGAACATTACTTATCCGGTGGCGACTGGCTATGCTTTACGACATCAACCTGGAGAAACCTTCCATTTTGGTGTGATTCCGCCTGGATTTGCTTGTGTCGGGGTCACGAAAGTTATGCCGGGATTCAACGCAATACGTCTTGAAATTCCTGGAGCTGAAGGCGAGAAGACATTGGGAGAAGTTGAGCTTGGTATCGTTCTATGGAAGAAGAAATACATCAAGTTTCCAGACTCGGAGCCAAGGCCACCGACTCCTCCCGTTAGAAATTCACCACATCAAAGTCCACCCGCCTCCCCCCACGAAGTTTGGGATCCCGCCGCGAGTCCATCTCCCGCGCTGTCCCGTCAACTGACTGATGCGCCCACTAGTAACTTGACAAAGCGGAAGCTGTTCCCGTCGTCCACCCCTGTCAAGAAACGTGGAAAAAGTGTGCGGGCTCCTGAGAACCCCAAGGAAGTCAAGGCTCCTGAGAAGTTAACTTCTGAGATGACTCAGCAGGAAATAGCTGAGAGCCTACGTGAAGGGTCGAGAGCCTTTTTTGAGCAGAAAAAGAAGGAAAGAGTGGAGGCAAGACTTGACCCCATAAAGGAACTTCTGAAGACTATACCAAATGAGGTAAAAGATCACACCGTTGACAACCTATATGACCCTCCACCTCCGCCCATTTCAGACTACGAGCGAGGTATTGACAAGGTACTTTCCTCGCAGAATGAGCAAGAGAAATTGTGCGGGAAAGGAGTTGCCCAGCTCGGAGAACAAGAAGCACAATCGCTCGCCCCGCTCATTGTACCTTCTGAAACTCGGGAAATCGAGCATGGAGAAGTTGTCCTTGGCGACTCAGGTTACCCCATGGCGGAGATTGCCCCACGATTTGATTTTGAACTCGGGCTGCCTATGGTGGAAAATCCGAGCCAGCTAACAACACAGTTATGGAATTTGAATCGCTGGTACATGACCGCCGCAAAAGAAGGGAAATTCTATCTCATGGCGGCGGTTAAGGAACAACACTACTTCTGAGAATATTGTGTGCATGTTGAGTTCCGAGAACTTTTTCAGATGTACAATCAACGTGCTCTCGACAAATCTCTCATCAGCTGCTATTGTCTGTAAGTAATTTATTCGTGTAATTTAATTATCTATAGTTATAAGCTCTCGTTCATTGCTTGTAATTATCGTCACAAAATTCTTTTGTACGCTAATTATGCAGAATGAAGATACGTGAATGCAGACTCGAAGGAATCTGGGACATTGGTTTCATTGACCCGGATAAAGTTCATGTCAGGACCGTGGATGAAAATCCCGTGAACACAGAGGACGTTTTGCTAACGTTCTTTAAGCGACAAAGTACCAAAAAGGAAATACTATTTCCTTACAACTTCGGGTGAGTTTTACCGTCTTCTACACATTCTATTTTGCTTCCCCGATATAAAGTGTAATCGATAAGTTCTGAATACCTGCGTATATAAACGTGCGCAGGTTCCACTACATTCTGCTAATCATTAGACTCGAGGAAGGAGAAGTTGAAGTCTGGGACTCACTAAGGAAAGACCAAAATGAATACAAAAGCGTGCGTCTAATGCTCAAGAGGTAATTTCAATCGCACTATATCAGCCTCTTTCGTTCATTTCCGGATATCAAAAGTATAAGTAATAACTACTCAATTCATTTTCTTTTCCGGACAGGGTTTACAAAAAGTTCAAAGCGGAAGAACGCGGTGTATGGCCAGAAAAGCTGGAGTTCAAGTCTAACAACGTAAGTACTACTACGTGTATCTTTCTAATACCATTATAATTCTCTTGATTATTATTTGATTAAATTATATTCTTGTATATATAGTGGTGTCTGCGACAACCACAGGGGAGAACTATGTGGATACTACGTTTGCGAGTACATTCACACGAAGGTCAATGAGAGAGTCAAGAGTGTAAGAAATCGAGAGGTACGTGAACATCATATACAACTTTTATTTTGCCACCATGCATCAATTGTGTTTAGTTTTGATCATAGCTGATTTTATTTCCTTCTTTTAAAAATGTCAAACAAGCGGAACCAGCTATTGCGGAGGAATTGGCGGGATTCTTACTTACACATGTCATAGATGAACACGGTGAATTCTACTTTGACGAAAGACCACCTCCACCCCCTGCAGTCGATGCTACAAGGGAACCGCCGGCAGTCGATGCTATAAGGGAACCGGCTCCATTGTAATTAATTAGGAGTACTTAAATTTATATGTGACGAGAGTACTTTGTATGTGTATAATGACTACTTTATATGTGTAGTGAGTACTTTATACGCGATCTCCTCCGAAACCCTGAAAAATGAGCGAAAAGGAAAAAAACAGAAACCCTAAACCCCGAAAAATAATCGAAAAGAAAAAAAACCAAAACCCCCCCGAAATAATAAGCAAAAAAGCAGGAACCTTTAGTACCGGTTTGTATTACAAACCGGTACTAAAGGTCCTCAGGGTCGAGCTCGCCTGTGCGCCCACGTGGAGACCCTTTAGTACCGGTTTTATTTAGGTGCCGGTACTAAAGGGTTACCCCTTTAGTGCCGACCCTTTAGTACCGGTTGTGTGGCCGGTACTAAAGGCCATCTACAACCGGTACTAGAAGTGGGTTCTCTACTAGTGATGCCCACGTGCAAATACGCAAGTGCGTTGGTTCTTGCGGATTGAAGATCATCCAAAATTTACTTTTGACGTTTGGGATCAAATTTTGTTGCTCTTTTTTGTTTGCGTTAGAAAAAAAGATTTCACTTGACTTTCCATTTAGAGGATATTGTTTTTTTAAACAGAGTACAAACGGAGACGCTCACATACGCGGACGTGCACTCTACCCCATGAGCATCTCTGAAAGACTGAGCCAACGGATTCACGAAATAGGGTCAAATATTGGGTTTGAATTCTGATGGACTGTGGGTACAACCACCCTACTAACTATCCGACCACAGGTTGGTTCGGGAGAGGATATTATTTTGAAAAATAATGAAACATAGACATGTTTGAAGGTTATGTACTCATGTATTGTCTAGTTGTCCTCTAAAAAGTTTGGGACACTCGAAACAAGCTCGCACAATAAGATTTCAATTTGCTTAACAAGTAGTTTGTGTTAGTTTGGGTCGTCATCCCATATTTGGATAGAAAATTTATGTTTTTCATATAAAAGAATAATATATCAATCCTTGTGTACATCAAGATGATGTGCAATGCTGATCGAGCGCATCCCGTCATCCCATCAAAAGGAAGAGTAGCTACTTTTGTTTCAAAAGGAATTCATCTCCATACAAGGAAGTTTTTGAGTTCCACACACATGAACCATCTATAAAAGGCGCGATTTCATGAACTCACAGAGGAAGCGGCTACAAATAGAGAAACTCCAACAACGAGAAGCGGGAGGTTGCCGCCGACGCATATTGGATGGATAAATGCTGCTGGAATTGACTCTGGTTATTTCTCTGATCTCGCTCGTCTCCACGATGAGAAGGGTCTAATACAACCATGGTTTATGGGTTTGTGGCAGTAGATCTCTCTCTCTCCCTCTCTCTCCATGTTGTAGAAACATATGAGCTGCTTGATGACGTAGAACACATGTTCGTTGGGGAACCCCAAGTGGAAAGTATGAAGCAGTACAATAGCAGTTTTCCCTTGAGAACAAAACCAAGGTTATCAATCCAGTAGGGGATGGAAGAGCTTCAACATGGTGTCCACCAACCCCGTTGCTTAGAAGGTTGACGTGGACCTGCACGCAACACAATCAAACTACTTTGCCCAAACGAAACAGGAAGGTTGTCAATCTCTCTGACTTGCTGAATACACACTACAAGAAATATGCTAACTAGTGACTCTCCATATTGGTCACTGAATGGTCACGTATTTTCATTTGTGACCTTTTTGTGACCAAAAACAGTTGGTCGAAAACTGGCGGTCACTAACGGAACTACGTGACCTTTTGTGTGCAATGGTCATAGACGCTTATGACTAAAATAAAAGGTCATAGGTGTTATGACCAATTGTTTTGGTCACTGGCTATCTGGCATGTCCACGTAAGATCCGACGTGGCATGGCTGACGTGGCAAAATTGTGACCAATTGAAATAGTCATACAGCAGAATCAGCCCGGTCCAGAGCATCCAACTATATGGGCCAAGCCCAATAATTCAGCTCATTAAATATATTTTTCCTGTCAATTCTTGACGGCTAAATGGGCCAAGCCCAACAATTCGGCATTTTATTTTCTGGGCCATGGCCTTTATAATCTATTGATTTTCTAATTCACCAATTTTAATTTGGTGCTGGTCCCACTTGTCAGGTCTCATAATAAGCCCCACACGTCAGAAATTTCGGAATTTCTCAAATTACTTTCCATATCACATTCATAATAATTTTTCACAGCTCGTACTCGATATACCAATCAGAACAAAGAAAACAGATGAAACTCTTCAAATAACAGCCAAACTCAGTTTATTACAATATCCCGCACAATCACAATATAATCATACAATATTCCACACAATATCTAAAAATTATAGCCACAACTATTTAAGCTAGCTACTATTTGATACCCTGGAACTTTACGCTTCCTCTAACTTCTCCAGCTTGTAGCTCTTGTATAAGAGAAGATATCCTAGAAATTCCACCTTTGGTTATGTTCATAAAGTCTCGATGAAAGCAAATATCTGCCAAACAATACAATAAAACAATTACTAAAAGAAGCGAAATCATAAAGCATGGGTACATGAAGAGTCAAAGAATAAACTAACCGAGAGATTTAACAAGGTGAACATCAGATGTATAAGATGCAATTGCTGATAACTTCAAATTTACTATCCCTAACACAGTGAAAGTAATATCTTATATTTACTAATTGGAGGCCTCATACGAAGCACCACGTTAATCCTCACAGCTAAACCGTTATTAACTGTTGATCAAAAGATGGACAACTGAGATGAATCCTTTCATCGTAGTCGTGACCCCCCTGGAAATCCTACCCGACTTCTCTCCTCCTTCTACGTGATTCATCTCCTCCTGTTTTTTCATTGAAACGAAAAGGAATACCTAATCCCTGCCTCCTCACGTCAAAACGTTGAAAATCTCTCAGCCTTTTCCTCAATCTAGAGAGTATGGCCGATTTCCATCCGGCAGCCACGCTCATGTTCTGGACTACCTCCAGTTAATTCGTCGGTACAAGGTCGAGAAGCGTGCTTCCACGCAAGCTCTCCGCATCATGCAGATCGAGTGCTTCCACGGCAGCAGCAGCTGGTGTATGCGCAGCCCCAGAATATATATGCCGGATTGGTGGACGCGGCTTTAATATGAGCCTCTGACAGTAGTTGGCTTCATCACAGGTAAGCCAAGCAATCCGCCTTTCTTTTTTCTCTAATCAGATCCATTGTGGTATATGGTATTGACGTCAATCAGATCCGGCCAGCTTGATGCCGTATCAATCTTCTTTTATTGTTTCGTTTAATTGTTAACAAAAGCACAAACTTACTTGGTGTAATTGTGAGCATATATAATATCTTGGAAGCATAGCTTTGCTGTATCATGTTTTTTAACTCGGATTTCAAACCACTATGTTTTTCCTCTCAGAGGCACGGTGGTTCTGTAAAGCTGATAGGTACAAGAACTCGGTAGGCCAATCAGGTACACCTTAATTAGCATTATTTTTAGGTGTTTTTTTTTCTTATAGCTTATTGATTAATATTTTCTCAGGAACAGTATCCTAGAATAATTCCATGTGAATAAATTGGTTGTAGTAGTATGTTATATATGTGCTGCGCGTAGATTGATGATTGTACATGATATAAACCATGAGCAGTAATATATTTCATTTTCTTAAAGGCAAAGACAAATAATATCAGCAGCCAATGTTATTTTCTCACAAGGATGGAATTAATTTCCATAGATGTTATATGTACATATTTTTTGATAGGTACAATTGGTTCCTTAAATTCTTATGATGTTTTCTAAATATTTCCTCTATCGTTTCAGATATATATTTTACATACTCATCACATCCTTTAAGAAAATACTTGCGTATACTGGTGTATGGTTTATGAATTCCTAATATATGGAAGAGCTTGCTTCCGAGACATATGCTTTGTTATTTACCCAGATTATTTAAATTTTTCTTTAAGCTTAATGAGATATGTATTAGTATCCAGTACATTTTGTTAGGACCCTGCAATGATATATATCAAGTGTATCATGATTAATTTAATAAAAGTGTAGTATCATTGCATCCTAATAGTATATTTGTACGGGAATAATTGGAGAAACCATCGGAGAAAGAAATGATGCCAAAGTTAATTAGCATGATGAGACATCATAGTACGTACAGAATTGCATAAGTTCAAGAATTGTTAAATTTCGTTTTGAAAACATATAATAAATGTATGTATTTCCAAAATTTATCAATATTGAAATCTACACATATATTCGCACGGGTTGTCGACTAGTTTAAACAGTTGAAGATCAGAGTAATAATAACATCACAGGCAGCAACATTATCCGCAATATCCAAGTTAGATAAACCACCACATGAACATACAAATATGCACCACAACCAAGAACTGAACCCACAAGTTAAATTACACCAAGTTACTAAACATTGTGTCCAGCTAATATAGGCGAGGAAGAGAATGGGGCAGATCGAAGACTTCGCTTGCTCTTCGTCAGTGGATAGATCAAAGACTTCACTTCCTCTTCCTCGTGCACCATCAGCAGCACCATCTCCAACACATTAGCACCCTCGACCTGCAATACAGAACATCCATCCACATAGAGTTAAGATTTCAGATCAATTGATCCCTTGACATAAGGCAATAAACAGTGTCAATGTATAAACGAAAATAAAATAAACAAACTTCAAGGTAGCGTGTGCCACAAAAATCATATCAACGAATATATATACATAGGGAGCACATGCTGCATGCATCAAGCCTCAGGTCCTTGTCCTTCCTATTCCTCTCCAGGTGCTTCCTTCCTTATCGCCACTGGCCCTATTGATCATCTGGGATCTCTGGTGCAGCCCTGCAAACAAACACCAGCACAAGGATGAGCCGAGAACTACTAGGTCATGCTCAACTATCAACTAACCAAAGGATTTTCGTGTCACACAAAACAGGGGTACCTGTCACATCCAGGCTGCTATCAGTAAACAAACCACCCACATCCAGATTCGCAAGAGACCATGGCACCGTCCCGGCCAATCCAATCAATTGATCTGCAAGAAAGCATGTACTTGTTAAGATCTCATGCTTGCACAGAGTTTCAACAATAATGGTTATAAATGCATGAATGAGAAGCATAAGCTTAACAGAAACATTTCTAGTATACTTATAGTTTCAAAAGATCTAACATAGGAGCATGAATGAGAAGCAACACATAACATAAACATCTCAATCGACGATATTAGATGTGAATAATAGATATAAATGCACATCAACTGCTCTTGCATAAGCAAACCATCTATCAAAACGTGGCAGTTGTTGCTCTCTACACAGTAGGTCGATTCGGTGTTGAGCATGGAAATCATCTGCTCATCCTAAGATTTTCTTCAACCTAAATTATAATTAGGGTGCGAACAGACCATGAGCAGGAAGGAAGGCTACTGATTTATTTCTGCAAGCTACTGATTTTATTTTAGTAAAAGGAGATGATGATGTAGAAAAACAAATAGCATGGAGTACTCAAGTAAGGCCTGAACTATTAGCTCTGGGCCCTGTTTGTGAAAGATATAAACAAATATCATCGAGTAATCAACTAAGGCCTAGATGCGCTCAAAAATACATAAAAGGGCCTGAGACTAGAGCTCCAAGAGAGGGACGGAAGGCTGCCTCCTGATCTGTGGCAAGCCATGGCGGTAGCTCGAGCTTACACCGGACGAAACCCTAGGGGTAGATGTGGTGCCTTGAATCTCTGTCCTTGTCGAAGAGGTCGGAGGACTAGAGCTCCTTCGGGTCTGCGAGAGCATGAGCGAGGTGGGGATCAGTAAGGATCAAGGATCCGGAGAAGACGTGAGCAGGCGTGGGGAGTAAGGGATTCCATTACCATCTCCGGCCTTGTTGAAGAGGACTGCTGCGGCGCCGGATCTGAAGCTGGTGGTCGACGCCGGCGCGTATACGCCCGCTGGTGCGCCGTCGCCTCGCAGAGGGTGCCGCCCAGAGCCAATCGTCGGAGCTTGATGACCCACAAGTATAGGGGATCGCAATAGTCTTCGAGGGAAGTAAAACCCAAATTTATTGATTCGACACAAGGGGAGACAAAGAATACTTATAAGCTTTAACAGCGGAGTTGTCAATTCAGCTGCACCTGGAAAAGCACTAGTAACAGGGGTGATGTGAAAGCAGCAGTGATATGAGAGCAATAGTAACAGTAACACAGAAGCAATGGCACCAGAAAATAGTTGCATGCGTGGAGTTGACGGTAAAGCAATGATGATTACAGATGGACCGGGGTTCTCAGCTATCTACACTAGAGGTAACTCTCCAATAACAAGTGTTGGGTGAACAAATTACAGTTGGGCAATTGATAGAATTGAAATAGCATTAAGACAGAACATCCAGTCTATTAATCATGTAGGCATGTTTTCCATATATAGTCATACGTGCTCGCAATGAGAAACTTGCATAACATCTTTTGTCCTACCAGCCTGTTTGCAGCGGGGCCTCAAGGGAAACTACTGGTAATTAAGGTGCTCCTTTTAATAGAACACCGGAGCAAACCATTAGCACTTAGTGAAAACATGTGATCCTCATGTCAAAACCATCCCCTCCAGTTATCCCAGTTGCTGTCACTCCGGGGCCTCAGGTTCCGGACAAGGACATGTGCAACTTGTAGATACAATCTAAGCAATAATTATAGAGCTTAAATCTAAGATCATGCCACTCGTGCACTAGTGACAAGCATTAAACACAACAAGATTGCAACAACAATAACTTCACAAACTTTAATAGATAGACTGATCATAATGTAACAATTCATCGGATCCCAACAAACACAACACCGATTACATCAGATGGATCTCAATCATGTAAGGCAGCTCATGAGATCATTATATTGAAGTACCATGGGAGAGAGAGTACCAACTAGCTATAGCTAGAACCCGTAGTCCATGGGGGAACTACTCACAAACCATCATGGAGTCGAAGTGGAGGTGGCGTGGTCGATGGAGATGGCTCCGGGGGTCAATCCCCGTCCGGCAGGGTGCCGGAACAGGAACTTCTGACCCCTGAAACTTGGTTTTTGGTGGCGGCAGAGCTACGGAACTCTTCTGGAGAAATCGTCGATTCTTTTAGGGTTTTCACCGCGGAGATGAATAAATAGACGAAAGGGCGGCGGCTGGAGCGACCCGAGGGGCCCACACTGCACCACGGCGCGGTTAGAGGGGGGCCGCGCCGCCCTAGGGTGTGGTGCCCTCCTCGGTCACCTCCGTCTCTCCTTCGGACTTCGTGTACGTGTTGGAAAAATAGGAGGTCCTGTCCAGGTTTCGTCCAATTCCGAGAATATTTCCAGGACATCTTTTCTGAAATACAAAAACAGCAGAAAACAGGAACTGGCACTGTGGCATCTTGTTAGTAGGTTAGTCCCGGAAAATGCATAAAAATGCTATGAAGTGTATGTAAAACATGTAACAATTGGTATAATATCAACATGGAACATCAGAAATTATAGATACGTTTGAGACGTATCAGAGCTGCGCGCTAGCAAATGCCACACGCAGTGCCGACGAGGGGCTGGACGACGCCAGTGGCCAGTGCCTCTCTTATTCCGTCGCACAAGCCCACGTCGTCGGCGTTCTTCTCGCGGTCGCTCACTGGTCGCCGGCATATTTGTCTAGGCCGATCTTTGGTCGCTGTCACGAGAGGAAGGGAAAAGAGAGCTAGGGTTTACTGTGGGGCACGGCGGCGACGCGCTAGTTTTATACCTGAGGCGCGCGCTCCGCACCATCGGATCGGCATCCGACGGCTCGGGCTGCTCCAGCCGTTGTTTAACGGGCTGTATAGAGCTGGGCTAGGCCAGTTTCAGCCCAGTTTGGCAAAATAGTTAAGATGGCAAAAAAAAACTTGAACTTTCCTTTTTTTTGTTGTTATTTCTGGTACAATTCGAACTATGCCTACTTAATGTTTAGGTCATGATTTTTTTGAAAAAATCATTTTTGGGTACGCAAGTACCTATTTCATCAGAGATATAACAATAGTTTCACCAGATTCAACCCCTAAGCTACGAACGGTCATGTCCGCCGTTTTGACCGTATTTTGAAATCGACATATGAAATTAAAAAAAACAAAGAAATGGAAAACCTTCGCGTTGCATCATTATATGTGTACTAGTATCTATAAAAAATAATAAACTTCTAATACGCTAATTATAGTGGAAAAGTGTTCTCAGAAATGAGCTATCATCTAGAAGATTCATGGATTTGAGGTCAAATGACGAATGTTATGGCCATATTCATGGCATAGTTTGTTCAAATTTGCCCATATTTGGCACAAATGTGCCTCTTGGAACCGTGAACAATGTTGCCGAAGAAAGTTTTCTTTTTACTGGCACAAAAAAAATGAATTTTCATTTTCTGAATGCGAAAAATAGGTTTTTTGTGAAGCACCTCCCAAAACTATGTTGCAAAATTGGAGCACTACATTTCTTAAAAATACTAGACCACCTTTTATGTACAAATAACCAAATGTTTGTGTCTCAAAGGGTTTCTATGCACCTCTCGTAAAAAAGACAAAATTCTGCCGATTCAGCAGGAAGCGGGTCAAATTTGAGTTGCAACTGCCTCATACTTTGCTCATGATTTTTGAAAAAAAATCATTTTAGGGTACAAAAGTACCTATTTCATCAGATATATAACAATAGTTTCACCAGATTCAACCCCTAGCTACGAACAGTCATGTCCGCCGTTTTGACCGTATTTTGAAATCGGCATATGAAATTAAAAAAAAATCAAAGAAATGGAAAACCTTCGCGTTGTGTCATTATATGTGTACTAGTATCCATAAAAAATAATAAACTTGGAATACGGCAATTATAGTGGAAAAGTGTTCTCAGAAAATGAGCTATGACCTATGAAGATTCATGACTTTGAGGTCAAATGACGAATGTTGTGGCCATATTCATGGCATAGCTTGTTCAAACTTGCCCATATTTGGCACAAACGTGCCTCTTGTAACCGTGAACAATGTTGCCAAAGAAAGTTTTCTTTTTACTTGCACAAAAAAAATCAATTTTCATTTTCTGAATGCGAAAAATAGTTTTTTTGTGAAGCACCTCCCAAAACTATGTTGCAAAATTGGAGCACTACATTAAAAAAAAATACTATACCACCTTTTATGTACAAATAACCAAATTTTGTGTCTCAAAGGGTTTCTATGCACCTCTCGTAAAAAAGACAAAATTCTACCGATTCAGTAGTGTCGTGTCTCGATGCACGGACACCGGGAGTAGAGGATACCCCCTTTTAGGTTCGGCACGGGGCGCGAAGGAGGCTGAGAATCATCTTATCGGGCGGAGTCTAGATCAAGCTCTCCTCTCCACGATCAAAGCATGCAACCAAAGGGACACAAGGAGCTACCCAGGTTCAGGCCGCCCGAAGGCTAAAAGCCCTACTCCTGCATGTCTGGATTGATGGGTTCTTCATAGTGTGGCTTACAATGGAGCCTCCCGGATGGGGTACCCGGAAGGGTTTTGGCTGGAGGTAGAAGAAGGACAGATCCTGACCCGGAGGAGATCACCTTCCCCTCTACCTTCGCAGCCCTAGTCTAGTCTTGCTCTGGTTCGACTTGTTCCTCTGTTCGACCTCCCCCCTCCTCCGTGCATTGGTCCTCCTTTTATTGGCTAAGGGGTTGCCACAGGGTCACGTGAGGGGCACGAGGGACCTTCGACGTGAAGGACCCTCCTTATCTAGTTTAGGGGGAGACGTGGCCTCTTCTCAGCCTAGCGTCTCCTTTGGGTTAGGTGGAGCGTCCGCTTGGGGTGGACAGGGGCTGACACCACCACGGGCTGTGCTTCCTGCCCGCGCTACCTTCGCCTTGCTTCCCAAGTCTTCTGAGGTCATCTAGCGTGAGGTGGAGAGCTTATCCACAGTGATGTGGGGAAGTACCCGAGAGGGAGCCTGGCCTCCTGCCGGGAACTCGGGCTCTCGGGTCCTTCCTTGCCTTCTTGCTTGGTTCGGGGACCCGGCAGGCCCCCAGGACCGGAGCCCTTTGTCGACATAGGCCTTGCTTGGCCTTCGCGGGGCGGACGGTGAACCCGCCAGCTTGACTTGAGTCTTGGTCTTGTCCATCTTCATCTTGGGCCCACATGGGGTGGACCCACTTTGGCAGCACTAGGGGAACCCCGTGTTCCACTGCTGCGACAGTAGCCCCCGGGCATGGTCCCGGCGGCTCTTGCTCCAGCTGCCGGGCTATGGCCTAAAGATAGTCAAAGTGGGTCCCCGGGCACCTGGTCTTCCTTGCTCTGTTTCATTAATGGCCTTGAAGGTCTTGGAGTTACTCCGCTTGGGGGAGTAACTGCGATGGCCCCCTCGATTCCCAGTAATGGAAGAAACGAGGAGACGCCTGACAGAGGCGCCGTCGAGGCTATAAAAGCAGGGCGCCCCTTGCATTTTTGTCCATCTTCTTCCTCAGTCCAACTCCAGGCCTCCCCACAAGCTGCCAGCGCCAATGGCGAGAGTGAAGAGAGGAGTTGGGCGCCCTCGTTCTTCTTCAGCTGCTGCGGAGAGTGGCCCCTCCACTCGTGGTCGAGTTGCTCCGCGAGGTCGTGGGATTCGCGGTCGCGGCGGCCGTGGAGGCCGCGGCACCGCTGCTCCCCCTCCCAGGAGCATGGTTCATACTAGCTTCGCGTCGTTCGAGTTCATCGTGGATCTGAACCACAGGCCTCGTAGCCGGCTTCTCCTGCCGGATTCCTTCGCGACGGCGACGGAGGACATCAGACCCTCCGGCTTCTGGCTGCAGGTGGAAGGCTGCCCCAATGGCCCCTCCTGGGCCATGGCGGAGCGCACCGCTGAAGGCGCCATGCTTCCTGGGTCAGGGGTGGAAGTCGTTCTCCCGTGCCCGCCGCCTGTCCCGGGGGCAATGCTTGGTGTTCCGGTACGACGGAGATGCGACGCTCTCCGTGAAGATCTTCGGTGTCGATGGCGGACGCGTGGAGTGCTGCATGGAGAGCAGCAGCGGCAGCTCGAGCTCCTACGACGAGGATGATGATGAGGAAAACTCATCTGACATCAAGGTCGAGGGGAGCTCGTCTTCTGAAGGCGAGGAGCTTCGGACGGGCGCCATGGAGATCTCGTTGACCTCCTCCCCGGCGGCCTTGACGACGTACTTCTGGAAGTAGCGCCTTCCATTGTACGGCGGTGCTCCTTGCTCGATGGGAGCCAACCTTTTTGTTGTAAAAAAGATCGTCCCCTTGTAGTCCTTGTAAATGAAGAAGATCTTGTTTCCTCCTTGTCTCCGTGTCGCGCTCGTGTGAATGAGAACGAGTTTTTTGCAAAACGCGCTCCCATTACAGCAGCAGCCGTACGCCGGGGTAGGTGGGGGATGAGAGGCCTATAAAAGCCTCAGACTCCACCTTCGCCACATCTTCTCGCCTTGCTCCGCTCCTCTTCTTCCTTTGCCTCTCCACGTCCCGCAGAACAATGTCTGGCGAAGCAGAGATGGCCTTGTCCGACGTGTCGACGGCGGAGTCCGTCTTCGAGGCGCGGCGGAGGCACCCAGCGAAGCTGGAGCCCGAGCCGCTGATGGCGAGGTTGCGTCCCGTCTTCTGCTGCCCAGAATGTCGCTCGCCTGGCGGCTGTCTCCGGTCCTGTTGCCCAAGAAGAGGCAAGGATTAGGGCAGTGAGGAGGCGCACCTGTGGTCCATCTGAAGGAAAGGACTGCCGGTATTCCGGAGCTGTCCTTGGTTGTGGCTGAGCTCGAGGCCATCGAACAGGTTCACTGTTTGCTCTTCTTGTTTTTCCGCCTTTTTTCTTGGATGACTTCGATCTTGACCTGGACTGCTTTTCGTAGGCCGAGAGTCAGTCCGTAGGCGAACTGGCGGACGGAATCTTCCGTCTTTTGGCCCTGGAGCGCCCTGGTCGGCAGAAGGGGGTCGAGCTCTTCGACGCGCCTGACAAGATCCTGCACGCGTGTCATCCTTTCATCCAGGCGTCCCCGGAAGAAAGAGTGCACCCGGCAGGCAATAAAACAGAAGACAGTCTGCGCAGCCAGGAGCTCTGAGCTGGCCTTAGTAGCATAGGCTAGATATGTATCCAGGGAAAGCTTAACTGAATGTAATTCAGAATTGTAAATTCAGAATGTAAGTTCAGATGAATGCAACCCTAGGGCTCAACTCCCGGGGTCATTTCCCAAACCTCCCCTTGCACTAACGCGCCGTCAAGTTTTCAGAGGAGATCTCTTAGGTGACAAGTACTCTAACCGCCTGTACCGGTAGCAGTACCCCTAAGAGCACTATGCCTTCCGGGAGTCCACTCCACAGCCACGGGTACTAGGCCAGAAGGGAAATCTGACCGTTCGCCGGGGAGGACGCATTACCCCCGCAAAGGTTCTCATCAACTGTCAAGCATGCGCAGGTTGGTGGTATATTGACTCCGAGCGAGATATTATGCCTAGAATGCAAGATGCACATGCAAAGACTTAGCTGATTTTTGCCGTGCTCTTGATCTGCTCTGTCCTTCCCGGGTATCCAGCTCCTGAGCCGCTCTTCAGCATCCATTCCTGTCCCGGGAGAGGCGCTACACATAACACACTTTCAGTAGGAAAAGAATGGACCCTCCCTTACATGTGAAAGTGTTTCATCCGAGCAACCCGCAAGCAAAGTTGAATGTGCATTTCTGTGTTTATGTTCTTTAAAACACAGCACTGCCCGTTCCACTTCTTACCGCGGCAGTACGGCACGATCAGGTGGCAGCGCCTACTGATAGGCTACTCGCGCTCGACCTGTCAGCCACCGGCACCATGTCAGCCCCCTGCTTGGGGGTTGTTACGGATAACACACTTCACGACAACAAGAGAGGCTCACGGAATTGAAAAACTTATCTTTTATTCCTTGGCGACGATTCTTACACCCTTATACAGAACACTAGCCCCTTGGGCGTGCTTAGTTGACTCGAACTATCTGCGATTCATGTTCGTATTCAGGGGTAGAATTTCCGGAGATTCTCGATGTTCCAGGCGTTGCCCTCCGGCCTGCCTTTCTCGTCCTCCAGATAAACAGCTCCGGGTCTCAGGGTATGCGTCACCCGATAAGGTCCTTCCCACTTGGACGACAGCTTGTTCATGTTATCAAGCTTCTGCTTCTTGCGGAGAACCAGGTCTCCGGGTTCCAGTACCCGTGAACGGATATGGCGATCATGATAGCGGCGGAGCCCTTGCTGGTATCGAGCAGATCGTAAAGAAGCTCGACACCGCACCTCTTCCAGGAAGTTGATGTCATCAATCCTCCTCTCAGCTTGTGCGTCTTCATCATAGGCAAGTACCCGGGGGATCCATGCCTGAGCTCTGTTGGCAAGACGGCTTCGGCTCCATAGACAAGGAAGAATGGTGTTTCTTGAGTGGCTCTGCTTGGTGTGGTTCTGAGGGACCACAAGACACTTGGTAGATGCTCAATCCAGTTCTTGCCCTTGTCTTCTAACTTGTCAAAGGCCTTGGTCTTCAAACCCTTTAGGACCTCCGCATTGGCTCGCTCCACTTGCCCATTGCACCTTGGGTAGGACACCGAGGCAAAACACACCTTGATTCCCAGCTCTTCACAGAAGTTGAGGAAGGATCGGCTTGTGAACTGAGAGCCATTGTCCGTTATGATTCTGTTGGGTACTCCGAAGCGGTACACGATCCCTTCAATGAACTTGATGGCTGCTTGAGCTGTCTGTCTTGGTACTGGCATCACTTCCACCCACTTTGTGAACTTGTCGATGGCCACGAAAAGGTATTCATGGCCCCCGACAGACTTCGGTATCTTCCCACGATGTCCAGCCCCCAGACCGCGAACGGCCAGGAGATTGGAATTGGCTGCAGAGCTTGCGCCGGCTGATGTATGTTCTTCGCATAGTACTGGCAGGCTTCACAGGTCTTGACTAGCTGCTCGGCATCACTGAGGACTGTTGGCCAGTAGAACCCGTGACGAAAACTTTACCCGCCAGTGATCTTGATGCCACATGACTTGAACATGTGCCCTCGTGGATGTCCCTAGCAGTACTTGGCCTTGTTCTTGAGGATGCAGCGGAGCTTGACTCCGTTGTCCCGTCGCCGGTAGAGCTCGCCGTCGATCATGACGTAGAGCTTGGCTTGACGAGCCACCCGCTCGGCGTCGTGATCATCCTCCGGGAGGGCGTGCTCCATGATGTACTTGACGATGTCCCGGGCCCAGGGTGGGTGGGTTCCTTCCACCGGTAGCACCATCCGACGGAAAGAAAGCATAGCTTCCTCCGCAGAGGGGCTGCCGGGTCTTGAGCTTCTGGGCTGGCTACCCGTGTTGTCGAGGTAGAAGGGTCGCCAGCCCCCGGCGCAGATCTTGCCGCGAGCCTCTCGGGTGGATCGAAGGTCGCCTGAGGACCTCGATGTAGATCCCGGGAGGCACTGGTTCTTGCTTGGACGCCACCTGCGATAGCTCATCCGCGGCCGTGTTTTCTCCCCGTGGGACGTACACAGCCCGGAAGTTGTCGAAGCGCCGCTGCAGCTTCCAGACCTCTTCGACGTATGGTGCCATCTGAGGGCACGCGTACTCCTTGTTCACTTGTTTGATGACTAACTGAGAGTCACCCTTGACGACGATCTTGTTGATGCCGAGGCCGATGGCAGCACGAAGTCCTGCGAGCAGGCCCTCGTACTCCGCCGTGTTGTTGGAGATGTTCCCTTGGTAGTGCATCTGGACGACGTACTTCAGCCGGTCCCCGGTTGGTGAGGTTAGGACAACCCCAGCACCTCCTTTCCCCTTGGTGTAGGAGCCGTCGAAGTGCATGGTCCAGGCGCTAGGATCTTCCTTCCCGGGGAGGCAGGTTTCCTCTTCCGGGTCGTCGAACGCCGTCTCGGTCCACTCGGCCGTGAAGTCCGCCAGCGCCTGACTCTTGATGTTGTCCGTGTGCTCGAACTTGAGACCGAAACCTTGAAGCTCCATGGCCCACCATGATATGCGACCAGTGGCAAGTGGGTTCTCCAGGGGCTTCTTAGGTTGTACTTGGATACCACCGTGATGGGATGGCTTTGGAAGTACGGCCTCATCTTGCGGGAGGCAATGAGGATTGCCAGCAGCAGCTTCTGCATCATGGGGTACCGCTCCCGGGCGTCGCGCAGCACTGCGCTGACGAAGTAGACCGGGTGCTGCACCTTGCGGGTCGCCGAGTCCTGAGAGGGCTCGGCTTCCTCCATGTCGACGTCTTGGGGTGGGGACGAGGTAGCCCCCGCGAAGTCTCGTCGGAGGGAGATTCTCCATTCCCGACGGGCTCCGCACCGTCTGGTAAGGTTGCAGTGACGTCAGGATCGCTAGACCCCTGGTCACCCGGCAGCCTTTTCTTGCATGGTTGTCCCGGAGAGAGTTCCCGGGTCGCTTGCCCTTGATCTTGCTTGACTTCTTCGGAGGAGCGTCACGCTCTACCACAAGCACAGCGCTGATCACCTGGTTGGTGGCAGCAATGTACAGTAGTAGGGGCTCCTTTCTTCTGGTGCCACGAGGATTGGTGGCGAGGCGAGGTAGCGCTTAAGGGACTGCAGGGCTTCCTCGGCCTCGGGGTCCACTCCACGGGGCCTGACTTCTTGAGCAGCCTGAAGAACGGTAAGGCCCGCTCCCCAAGCCTTGAGATGAAGCGCCCGAGTGCAGTGATGCACCCGTTGAGGCGTGTACGTCCTTGACCCGCCGGGGGCCTCCATGCGCTCGATTGCCTTGATTTTGTCCGGATTCGCCTCGATCCCTCGGTGAGAGACCAGGAAACCCAGCAGCTTGCCGGAGGGGACCCCGAACACGCACTTGTCGGGGTTGAGCTTGAAGTTGACCCGGCGGAGGTTCTCGAAGGTCTCGTGCAGGTCTTGGATGAGGGAGTCCTTGTACCGGGTCTTGACCACGATGTCGTCGATGTACGCTTCAACGTTGCGGCCCAGCTGCGGCCCAAGGCATGCTTGCATTGCGCGCTGGAAGGTAGCGCCGGCGTTCCGGAGGCCAAAAGGCATCCGGGTGTGTAGCAGCCCTTGGGAGTGATGAAGGCCGTCTTCTCTTGGTCCTCGAGCGACATCATGATCTGGTGGTACCCGGAGAAGGCATCCAAGAAACACAGCAGCTCGCACCCGGCCGTGGAGTCCACGATCATGTCGATCCGCGGCAGGGGGAAAGGGTCCTTGGGACAGGCCTTATTCAGGTCTGTGAAGTCGATGCAGAGTCTCCACTTGAAGGTCATGGGCTTCGGTACCACCACGGGGTTGGCCACCCAGGTTGGATGGGGAACCGACCGGATGACACCAGCTTCTATCAACTTGTCCACCTCGGCGATGATGAATTCCAGCTTTTCCTTGCTTTGGTTCCGGAGAACCTGCTTCACGGGGCGAGCCCCCGGATTGACCGCCAGTTTGTGCTCGATCACCTCCCTTGGAACCGGGTAAACCTGACGCCTCCCACGCGAAGACATCAGAGTTTTCCCGAAGGAAGGCGACGAGCGCGCTTTCCTATTTGTCGGTGAGGCGGGCGCCGATGGTGATGGAGCGAACTCCGTCGCTGGTTAGCGCCACCTTCTTGGTCAGCTGCGGATCGCCATGGAATGGCGCCTTCTTGGGGGAGTAGATGTGGAGCCCCCAGGGTGCCCTTCGCCCCGGGGAGAGCCCCAGCATCATCCTCCTGTACACCTTGAGGGACATCCGCCATGATTGCCACCGTCTGGTTCAGCTGGTGAACGCAGTAGATAGCATCGTCGATGTCGGCCTTGACTTTGATCACGCCCCACGGCGCCGGAATCTTCAGCATGTTGTAGGCGAAGTGGGAGACGGCCATGAACTTGGCCAGAGCAGGTCTGCCAAGTATGCCGTTGTACGGAGCGGATGTCGGCGATGTCGAAGACGATTTCCTCGGTGCGGAAGTTCTTGGAGTCGCCGAAGGTGACCGGAAGGGTGATCTTCCCGAGGGGTCGAGTAACACTTCCGTTCACGCCTTGGAAACTCCGGTGTCTTGCAAGTTGAAGCTGAAGCCTCCGTCGACCAGCATCTTGGTGACCTTGTAGTTGTGGATGATGGGCGACACGATCAGCGGCAGAGTCCCAACCCCGGCAGTGTTGGCAGGGTGGTCTTCTGGGTCGAAGGTAATGACTTGATTGGACTAGTCCAGGGTCTTGGACGGAGCAGAAGCAACTGCGTTCAGCTCCCGGACAAGTCTCTTGCAGGCGCCGTTGGAGGGAGGCAGAGAAGACCCTCCGTGGATGCACCCGACAACTCCAGTGACTTCTTGATACTTCCCGCCGTTGCCTCCTTGGGGAGCCGGAGCTTCCTCGTTGCCGTCGTGGGCGGCCTCTGGAGTGTTGTACCCGCGACCACCTTGGCCGCCGCGTCCTCCTCCACGGCCCCCGCAGCCACCGCCTCGGTTCCACCCACGGCCGCCTCTGCCTTGGCGACCCGTGGGACAGTCACGAGCGATGTGCCCAGCAGTGCCGCAGTTGTAGCAACCATCTTGACTGACCCCGTCGGCTCGGCGTTGCTCCCGGATGGCGAGATTCTTGAGCATGCGGCAGTCCTTGAGCAAGTGGTTGCCTTCTGGATGGATGTGGCACCAGGGATCACCTTCGCCTTCTTCCTCGGAAGTCGGCGCGGGCTTGGCCTTCTTCGAAGAGGCTCGGTGACGAAGATCCGCTTGTCGGGTCCAGGGTCCCGCTTCTTGTTCTTGGCTGGAGTGACCTTTTCCTCGGGTTCATCCTCTCCGGGGAACTTGACTCCTTCTTCAGCTCGAGCGCACCGATCTGCAAGCTCCCAGAGCTTACGTGTAGACTCGACGCGATGGATGCTCAGCTTCTCGTGCATTTTGGGGTTGCGGACGCTGGCATGGAAGGACTGGATCACCAACTCCTCCTTGATGCACGGTATGGTATTCATCTTCTGGGTGAAGCGCTGGATGAACTTGCGGAGAGTTTCGCCCGGCAGCTGCTTGAAGTCGTGGAGATCACTGGGAGTCCCCGGGCGCTCGTACCCGCCTTGGAAAGCCCCCAGAAACTGCTCCTTCAGTGCCTGCCAGGAACGGATGGAGCACTTGGGAAGGTTGAGAAGCCAAGTCTGGGCATCTCCCTTCAGGGCCAACGGGAACCAGTTGGCCATCATGACCTCGTCAGCCCCGACAACCATTGCAGCAAGAGAGTAGATCTGCAGAAAGTCCCGGGGGTTCGTGGTGACGTCGTAGCGGAGAACGTCAATCTTGAACTTCTTGGGCCAGTTGAAGTGGCGGAACTCGGGGGCAAGAGCGAGGCAGCCTTCGACGAGGTCGATGCCCCAATCTTCCCGTCGGTGACGTTCTCGGCGATGCTCGATGCGGGTGCGCATATCCTCGTTTGACGGCTGTTGAGCTCGTCACGAAGATCTGGGTTGCGCGAGGTAGACGACCCGATGGAGATGGCCTCGCCGCGATCGTGGCTTAGCCGATCAGCCATCGGTGGTGCGGTGCGAGGAGGTGCCGTCTTAGCTTGACGTTCACCACGAGGCTGGCCTCGCGGATCACGTGCCTTATCTTGTGCTGCTCCGGGATCGTCGACGGTGGGAGCTCGAGTGGGTTCGACCCACGGACCACCATCGGCGAAGTCGAGGAGCCTCTCGACGCGAGTCCTCCATTCTTGGTAGACCTTGGGATCGCCGCTGCTTGGAGGGAACTGCATCAGGGCCTTGGCAGCGACTAGAGCATCATGCCGAGCTTGCGCGTCCGAAGGCGGTGCGTGGAGGTCTTGCTCTTGGAAGCTCGTGGATCCCCGCTGGGGCGAACGCCGTAGTTCCCTCCTCCAGCGGTGGGCTCCTTGCTAGCGCCATTGCAGACGCTCTGCTCCCCCGAGCGAGGAGGTGGCATGGTGGTGCCTTTTGGAGCCGCCGCTTCGTCAGGGCCGTTGTTCTTGTCGCGACCGTCCACTTCGTCCGGCGCCACCCTCTCCGTGGGAGGCGGGGATGGAGAGACGGTCCGCCGCGCGCCAACAGCACGGCGATCAGCTGAAGCTTGAGTGCGTGAGGGAGAAACCGGCTTGGACGCCGCAGGGTCTCCCTTCTTCTTCGGCGGCATGCTTGACGAAGAACTTGCCGATGAACTTGATGAAGATGAAACCAGCGCTTGCGCCCCCTACCTGGCGCGCCAGATGTCGTGTCTCGATGCACGGACACCGGGAGTAGAGGATACCCCCTTTTAGGTTCGGCACGGGGCGCGAAGGAGGCTGAGAATCGTCTTCTCGGGTGGAGTCTAGATCAAGCTCTCCTCTCCACGATCAAAGCATGCAACCAAAGGGACACAAGGAGCTACACAGGTTCAGGCCGCCCGGAGGCTAAAAGCCCTACTCCTGCATGTCTGGATTGATGGGTTCTTCATAGCGTGGCTTACAATGGAGCCTCCCGGATGGGGTACCCGGAAGGGTTTTGGCCGAAGGTAGAAGGACAGATCCTGACCCGAAGGAGATCACCTTCCCCTCTACCTTCACAGCCCTAGTCTAGTCTTGCTCTGGTTGGACTTGTTCCTTGGTTCGACCCCCTCCTCCGTGCCTTGGTCCTCCTTTTATAGGTTAAGGGGTTGCCACAGGGTCACGTGAGGGGCACGAGGGACCTTCGGCGTGAAGGACCCTCCTTATCTACTTTAGGGGGAGACGTGGCCTCTTCTCAGCCTAGCGTCTCCTTTGGGTTAGGTGGGAGCGTCCGCCTTGGGGTGGACAGGGGCTGACACCACCACGGGCTGTGCTTCCTGCCCGCGCGACCTTCGCCTTGCTTCCCAAGTCTTCTGAGGTCTTCTAGCGTGAGGTGGAGAGCTTATCCACAGTGATGTGGGGAAGTACCCGAGAGGGAGCCTGGCCTCCTGCCGGGAACTCGGGCTCTCGGGTCCTTCCTTGCCTTCTTGCTTGGTTCGGGGACCCGGCAGGCCCCCAGGACCGGAGCCCTTTGTCGACGTAGGCCTTGCTTGGCCTTCGCGGGGCGGACGGTGAACCCGCCAGCTTGACTTGAGTCTTGGTCTTGTCCATCTTCATCTTGGGCCCACATGGGGTGGAACCACTTTGGCAGCACTAGGGGAACCCCGTGTTCCATTGCTGCGACAAGCAGGAAGCGGGTCAAATTTGAACTGCAAGTGCCTCATAGTTTGCTCATGATTTTTTGCTAAAATCATTTTTGGGTACAAAAGTACCTATTTCATCAGAGATATAACAATAGTTTCACCAGATTCAACCCTAGCTACGAACGGTCATGTCCGCCGTTTTGACCGTATTTTGAAATCGTCGTATGAAATTCAAAAAAATCAAAGAAATGGAAAACCTTCGCGTTGTGTCATTATATGTGTACTAGTGTCCACAAAAAGTAATAAACTTGGAATTCGGCAATTATAGTGGAAAAGTGTTCTCAGAAATGAGCTATCATCTATGAAGATTCATGGCTTTGAGGTCAAATTACAAATGTTATGGCCACATTCATGGCATAGTTTGTTCAAATTTGCCCATATTGGCAATCAAGATGTCTTCCAAAAACTGAAGGTTTTCTGCTGGTTGCTTATCAACGACCGCCTCAATACCAAAGATATGAAGTTAAGGAAACATTGGCATGTGGATGGGGGCTCAGAATGTGTTTTATGTCAACGTTCTTTTCTGGAAGACAGGGATCATCTTTTCTTTAGCTGTGACTTTGCCAGGGCTTGCTGGGACAACATTGGTATCACTTGGAATATGAATAAATCTCCTCGAGATAGGATCTCAGAGGCTGCTGCCACTTTCTCACACCCCAATTTCCTGGAATTCTTTGCCTCGGCTGCATGGAATATTTGGAAGGAACGCAATGACCTTATTTTCAATGGGGTGGTGCCCTCTTTTCAGAGTTGGCGTATGAGAGCAAAACAAGATCTGCTGCTGCATCAGTTCAGAGTCAAGCCGTCCAAAGTTCAACCCCTTTTAGACCGAATTACCACTTATTTTTTATTAGTCTTGTTGCTCCCGCACTGGTTGAGTCATAGTTTCTTGACTCTCCCAGTTTTATTTTTTCTTTGTAAATGTAACTTCTGTTACTTCCTTTATTTATATATAAAAAAACCGTAGGGGCTTCCCCTACGGTAGTTCGGTCTAAAAAAATTGCCCATATTTGGCACAAGTGTGCCTCTTGGAACCGTGAACAATGTTGCCGAAGAAAGTTTTCTTTTTACTTGCACAAAAAAATCAATTTTCATTTACCGAATGCGAAAAATAGGTTTTTTTGCGAAGCACCTCCAAAAACTATGTTGCAAAATTGAAGCACTACATTTGTTAAAACTATTAGACCACATTTTATGAACAAATAACCAAATGTTTGTGTCTCAAATGGTTTCTATGCAACTCTCGTAAAAAGACAAATTCTGCCGATTCAGCAGGAAGCGGTCAGATTTAACTGCAAGTGCCTCATAGTTTGCTCTTGATTTTTTGAAAAAATCATTTTTGGGTACAAAAGTACCTATTTCATCAGAGATAAATCAAAAGTTTTGCCAAATTCAACCCCTATGTACAAACGGTCATGTGAGTCGTTTTTACCATTCAATTCGTTCTTCTAAACTATTCTTTGTTTAAATTATTTCAACATGTAATAACGTTATATAAGTAGCTATATTACATTTTTGTGAACATTTTGACATATTATTTGTATTTTTCTGATGTACAGAGAATATTATATGAATTGTCAAAATTTTATTAATTTTTCGGAATTTGGGAAAAGTTTGAAAAGTTATACACATGGGCTACTCTAGCCACACACTGACGGGTGGGCCTGTGGCCGCACCGGCTAGCCACGGCAACGACATGGGGCATTGGCCCACTAGACGAACCAAAACGTTAAAGAAAAAATAGAGGCCCATACGAGTTAGCCCAAACCCAGGACACGAGCACATATCTAAAAACGTTGGAGTGTGGAACTACAACACGAATCAGCTTGTGGCCTAGTGGCAAGGCTTGCATTGTGGAGGCATGAGGGCGGGGGTTCGAATCCTCATTTTGCGCTCAATATATTTTGCTCTATTTGAGCCACCCGTCAGTCTGTGCTGGTCCCGTATGTCAGTCCGTGGTTGGTCCGCTCGTCATGTCTGTGGTGGCAGTGTGGTCCTCATGTTCAGGTGGGTGGTGCGTGTCCCACATGTAAGATGGGGTGTCGTGGGACCCACATGTCAGATGTGGTGTCATGGGACCCATATGTCAAGGGGTGGTGTGGGTCCCACATGTAAGATGGGCGGGGGTGGGGTGGGACCCACATGTCATGTGTGTGGTGTGGGACCCACACGTAAGATGTGGTGTGGTGGGACCCATATGTCAAGTGGTGGGGTAGGACCCGCATGTGTGGTGGGGTGGGACCCACATGTCAAGTGGTGGTGTAGGTGTGGGACGGGACCCACATGTCATGGTAAGTTGTTGGCTGATCCCACCAGTTAGATTAGTCAACAAGTCAATGTTCCTGTCAATGGGTCCTACCTGTCAGAGTGACATGTAAGCGAAAATGACATCTAAGCACTGACACGTAGGCGAGACTATTGAGTTGGCTGTCCAATAATGGTGACACGTAAGCGAAACTGCCACCTAAGCACTGACACGTAGGCGAGACGGCTATGTTGGTTCTCCACAAATGCAAATGACCATTCAAATTGGTCATACTCGCGTAGAAAAAAGCCATATGTCAGTGCTGGATAGATTATGACCAATTCATGTAAGGAGAATATGACCTTTCTGACAAGATTGGTCATTCCATTTTCGGGTTTAGACCCTCCAAAGTACTGTATGACCAAATGGTCCAAGTTGGTCATAGATCTATGACCAATTCTTCCGGAGTCACTATCAAAAGGTCACTAGTGAGCATATTTCTTGTAGTGACAAAGGATTAAACATATGGTGTGGAGAATAAATGTAAATGCAAAAATAAACAACAAGAAAATGATGGTAGAAAACAGTGGAAACGGTGATTTTATCAGTGTAAAAGAATGGACCAAGGTCCGCAGTTCACTAGTGGTGTCTCTCCATAAAACAGATAAAAAAATATGCCGGGTAAAAAAAATAATATCTAGACAATTAACAAATTGCAAGGGCATGACAATACTATTATGACAAGTTAAAGTTCACTGTAGTATTTAATTGGGCATTACAACAAAATACATAGACCGCTTGCTAGCTGCATCTATGACTAATAATGCACCCCCAGGATAACATCCGTGTCTCCTGAAAGTATTAAGTTGCAAGCAACAGATAATTGCAATAAGCAAAGTGTGTAATGTAAATAATGCAAATGACACGTAGACAATGCATCATTGTTTTCTCCCTAGCGGCAACAGCACATCCAGAGCCTTAGTCGTTTTGTCATCTCGAGCCCAGGCAACCGGAGACATGAACCCACTATCTAGCATAAATACCCTCTCTTGGACACACTAGCAACTACTTGGACAAAGCAACTACTAGCATCGAGGAGCATGCAAGATCATATATAAAACATAGAGATATATCGATGAACAAACTTGATCATAACTTCACAATTAATCGGATCCCAGCAAACACAACATGTAGCATTACATAAAGATGATCTTGATCATGTTAGGCAGCTCACAAGATCTAAACATGGTAGCACAAGGAGAAGACACAACCATCTAGCTACTGCTATGGACCCGTAGTCCAATGGAGAACTACTCACGCATCACTCCGGAAGCAGACATGGCGGTGTAGAACCCTCCGGTGATGATCTCCTGAAAGGGCATATTTTATATCCCCTAGGTTTTGTGTGTTAGGCAACAACACTAGGATATATCTAATGTAATGTTAAGTGGTGCAGGAATCAAAAGAAATATTTACATAGTGCATCGAAACACTTGACAAGAAAAAGGTTGTTTGCAACTGCCTGTCCAGTCCGGAGTCTCCGGCCTCAGGGGTCTCAAGGGCCGGAGTCTCCGGCCAAGTCGATTATCTGGAGCAAAAGCTCCATAGGACGGCAGTCGCTGTATGGGGTGCGGAGTAACCCCGGAGTTACACCAGAGTCTCCGCACCCACGGTCCGGAGTCTCCGCCCCAGACAAGGTTTTATTTTGAAGATTCTCCCAGGACGACGCGTGCGGTATTGGGTCCGGAGTATCCCCGAAATATCACCGGAGTCTCCGCACGGGTCCGGAGTTTCCGCACTGTTTCAGTCCGGAGTTTCTGGTCCGGCCGGACTCTCCGGCCCTCCAGTGCGGAGTCTCCGGACCAAGTGGACTAAAAACGGCTAGTTTTTCTGGGAGGGGTATAAATACCCCTCCACCTACCTCCAGCCAGCTAGCTCACCCAAACTTGAAGTCTCCATTATTGCAAGCTCAAGAATCACTAGATCTCCCAATCCCTCCACCCAAACTCGTTGATCTTTGGAGGATTGAAGGAGAAGGCCCGGATCTACATCTTCACCAAGCCGTTCTTCATTTCCCCCTCATTTACTTGAGGGCCCCTTGGCTAGGATTTCCATTAGGAAAACCTAGCTTCTTATTGTACTCACTTGTTGTCTTTGTGACAGATTTGTAGCTGTTCGGGAGCCCCCAATCCTCTTGTGGGTTGTGCCCCGGATCGTTGTTGTAAGGGCTCCGGATTCCGCCTTGAAGGATTCCGATAGTGGAAGGTGAACCAAACCTTTGTGGTGCGGTTCATCGGAGAAGAAGGTGACGCCTTTGTGGCGGTTGAGTTTTGACCTTCGTGGTAGCTCACACCTCTCCAACGAGACGTACTCCCCTAAAAAGGAGGAACTCGGGATTACATCCGTGTCTCCGCGTGCTTTCACTTCGGTTACTTCTATCCTTGTTTAGTCTTTACTTAGTGTACCTTGTTTAGTTGCTAGCTTGTCATATAGGTAAATTCACCATAGTTGCATATCTAGAGAATTTACCTTTTGTGTCAAGCCTAATTTAAAAAGTACTAAAATTGAAGTAGCACCTATTCACCCCCCCTCTAGGTGTCATACGATCCTTTCAATTGGTATCAGAGCCTCGGCTCTCTTGTTGGGCTTAACCGCCTAAGAGAAGTATGACACGAAGTGATGGTGATCCCCGGAGGACCAAGCCACTACGGCATCCATGGCCGATCTCAAATTGATGGAGACATCTTTGAATCGTCCATGGATACCCAATTTGCCGAGATGCGTGACTTGATCACAACTCGCAAGTGGCAAGGTTCCTAAGGAGACCACCCCACTAGAGGACTCCGCTACCTCCCATGACGGTGATACCGAGGAGGAAAAAGAAAAGAAAGGGGTTGAAGATGAAGAAACCGACCCTAAGAAATCTTCCACATCTACTACCACTCCCGAAGGTGGGAAGCCGGAGTACCATGGGGTTCCCTTTGTGTACTCTCCCGACCCACCTATCCATCATACTCGCATAAACCCTTTGGGTCCACCTCCTAAACTTAATGCATTGGCTTTTGCTACTTGGCAACACTTAATGAAATCTCATATCAACAGTTCCTCTATCGAGCTTTGGAGGATCATTCAAGAGGGATACAAGGCCGTGAATCCTAACAACTTGACAAGAAGAGAGGTGGCCGAGAAACAACTCAATGCTTCCGCTCTCCACATGATTGAACTTGCCGTTGGAGAAAGTGGTCTTCATCACATTCAAAATGTCTCCACCGCCAAAGAAGCTTGGGAGTGCCTTGAGGTGGTTCTTGGAAATGAAAGCATGAAGAGGAATAGATTTGATGCTTTGAACAATGAAGCCGAAGGCTTCTACATGCTTGATAGTGAAACTCATGAAGAGATGTATGCAAGACTCAAGATTCTTGCCCAAGCCTTTTTCAATGTTGGGGCAACCTATGTGGATGATGCTTGGATCAAGAGGAAGTATGTGAATGCACTCATGCCCTTCGAGCCCATTGACTTGAAGGCCTTCAAGGAAAATTCAACTACCTTGAGATGACATCCAATGAAGTTATGCAAGAGATGCAAGCCTCCAAGGTTGCCACCAAGAATGCTCTAGACAACCGTGCTAGGGCCATGGGAATGAAGCAAGGTCCCTCTCTTGCTTTGAAGGCCAAGGTTGTGTGCCTTGATGAACATGATGAAGTTGAAGCATGCCCGAACAACCTTCCTCCCGATGATCTTGAACAAGCCCTCCATGGTCACATAGCTCTTGCAACAAGGACTTTTGGCGTGACCCGGCCAAGGCAAAGGCTCAAGTTGATCATGCAAACAATCCAAGCGGGAAGAAGGAGTTTGCTAATAGGATAAAGACTTGCTACAATTGTCATAACAAGCATCACTTCATCAAAGATTGTCCATATGAGAATAGAGAGCAAAACGGTGGAAGGCTTGTCCTCAAGGGCCAATCAAACATGATACAAAAGAAGCCTTTTGTCAAGAGGAAGCCATTCTTCAAGAAAGCACCAAGAATTGTGTTGATGACTCAAGAAGAGTATCCTTCCGAGGATTCCGAAGAAGAAGAAGAACCCACTCGTGAGGTGGCCGCTTTGGCCATTGTATCAACTCCACCTCCTTCTCTCTTCGAATCCCCCAATGAGAACCTCTCCATCAACACCGCTCGTTGCCTCATGGCTCACGTCACCGAGGTATCATCTTCTACTCCCAAGACTATGCATGAAATAGATGATAAAACTAGTCTTGTGATTAAGAAAGAACTTGTTGCTTCCGATACTATTGTGGCTAACTTGCAAGGTGAAACTAAGGCATATGTTGAGTCTCTCTTGAGACAACTTGATGCGGCCGAAGAAATCCTTGATGACAAGGGAAAATTGAGAGAGAGGATCTCTCACCATTGCATCCTTGAATGCTCTCTTGAAGAAGAGAGTGAATATAGAACCTCTCTTGAGGAAAGAATTGAGTCTCTTGATGATAAAAATGATGAAATAATTGCTAAAATCATTAAGGATAGAGACCATGTCTTTGCTAAATATAAAGTGATTAAAAAGGAGAAAGCCGAGTTTGTGGTTGCTAATGCTAGACTCCTTGAGGATGTGGAGAAACTTAACAAGGCTCACAAGGCCTTGGAAAGTACCCACTCTCTTCTAGTCAAGTCTCATGAGCAACTTCAAACTCAACTTTCTAAATCTAACTCACCTAGCACCTCTACTCCCTCTTGTGATCATGCAAATGTTATTGAGGAAAATGCTAGGTTGAAGGTTGAGCTTGCCAAGGCCACTAGTGCCAAGACCTCTATTCCTAAAGGTAAAGAAAAGGTTGTTGCTCAAATTTTTGAGCAAAAGCCACACAAAGGGAAGGAGGGTCTTGGTTATGTGGCCAAGGCAAAGAAGAAGAAGAGCAACACCAATGCCAAGCCCGCACAAGCCAAGACTTCCATTGCGGGTGGTAATGCCACTAGGGGCAAGACCACTCGTAGTGACTTTGCGGGGCATAACAATCCCAACTACATTCTTTATGTTGATTATTATGGGATGTTTATGCAAAATATGTTGGTCCTTATGATGGTTACATTGCTTATTCTATTTGGGTTCCTAAGACCCTTGTTGCTAACAAAAGAGGACCCATTGAGAAATGGGTACCTAAAACCAAGCAATGATTTCTTGTAGGACTATGCTTCCGGTGGGTCTAAATGGGTGGTTGATAGTGGATGCACTAGTCATATGACCGGAAGCAAGGAGATCATGACGGAGTTGGGACCAAATATAAATCAAGCATCCGTCTCCTATGGTGATAAATCAAAAGCGGAGGTAACGGGTCTCGGCAAGGTGGTAGTTGCAAAGGATATCACCCTTGTAAATGTCATGCTTGTCGAGTCCCTCGGTTACAATCTTATGTCCGTTCGTGCACTTAATAAGATGAATTTTGATGTCCATTTTACTATTGATATGGTGGTACTCTTGAGGAGCAAGACTCTAAAGGTCATGTTCGTTGGGTATGTTGAAAATGAGTTGTTCGTGGTGGACTTTTCGGGGTCTACCAACACTCAAGCAATATGCCTATTCGGAAAGGCCGACGTGGGATGGTTGTGGCATCGCCGCTTGTCCCATGTCAACATGAGAACTTTGCAAAGTCTTCACAAGGGTGGCCACATTCTTGGACTAAAAGACAATGTTTCTTTTTCTAGAGATCGTCTTTGTAGGGCTTGTGTTGAAGGAAAGATGCATGATTCTCCCCATCCAAGCAAGACCATCATTTCATCAAAGAGGATATTGGAACTTCTTCATGTTGATCTCTTTGGTGCCGTGCCTCAACCTAGTCTTGGTGGGAAGAAATATTGTTTGGTGATTGTTGATGACTATTCAAGATTTACTTGGGTTTATTTCTTCAAGACGAAGGATGAGACCCAACAAGCCGTCATCGACTTTTCCAATGAAGTTCAACGCCAACACAATGTCCCTATATTGGTCATTAGGAGTGATAATGGCTCCGAGTTCAAGAACTACACCTTAAATGAGTTTCTTAGTGAAGAGGGGATTCGTCATCAATATTCCGCTGCATATACCCCTCAACAAAATGGTGTAGCCGAAAGGAAGAACCGGACTCTCATGGATATGGCAAGGTCTATGTTGGCGGAGTTTAAGTCTCCACTCTTCTTATGGGCCGAGGCTATCTCCACGGCGTGTCATTCATCAAACCGGCTATTCTTTCGAGTTGGCAAGAAGTTTACATCTTATGAGATGCTCACCGGCAACAAGCCCAATGTCTCCTACTACCGAGTATTTGGTTGTAAGTGTTTCTATAAGAACAAAAGTGTTCGTTTGTCTAAATTTGAATCTAAAGCTTTAGAGGGTGTTTTTGTTGGGTACGGTGCCGAATCTCACACCTATAGAGTCTATGACAAAACCGTTGGGAAAGTCATAGAATCTTGTGATGTGAGGTTCGATGAGAATGACGGCTCCCAAGTGGCGCAATTTCATGTTTGTGATGTAGATAATGAAGAGCCTCAAGATGCTATAAGAAGAATGGGCATTGGTTTCCATCGTCCCGTTGAGATTCATTACGAGTCTCCTCAAGCAAGTCCAAGCTCCATTCAAGTGGAGGCCTCTTCATCACAAGTTGAAACGGCGCCTATCATGGAAGCAAATGATGCACCACCCCAAGAACAAGTTCAAGACCCTCCTCATGTTGACCAAGTTGCTATGCAAGAACCAAGTTCTCCTATTGTTGATGCTAGCCAAGGTCATGACCAAGATCAACCCTCTCCTTCCATTGTTGAAGATGTGCTTCAAGATGATCAAGGTCAACATTCCGGTCAAGACGGGGACTCAAATGATCAAGATGATCAAGAGATACCTCCAAGATGCAATAGAGATATCGAAGCCCGTCGTAAAGCAAGAGTTGAAAAGACTTTAAATAAAGAGTCACCGTCTAGAAAACATCCTTGGTGACCACAAGAGAGGTGTTACCACAAGAAGGCAATTGGCAAGCTTTAGTGAACATCAAGCTCATATTTCCATGGTGGAACCAAAGAAAGTGTTTGAAGCTCTTGAAGATCCGGATTGGTTAGAAGCTATGCATGATGAACTCAATAACTTCAAGCGCAACAAAGTGTGGAATCTAGTTGAGAAGCCAAAAGATTGCCGCAATGTTATAGGCAAAGTGGATATTCAAGAACAAGCAAGATGAGTGGAATGGTTGTGAGAACAAGGCAAGATTGGTTGCACAAGGGTACTCTCAAGTTGAAGGCATTGATTTTGGAGAGACTTATGCACCCGTGGCTCGCCTTGAGTCCATCCGTATCCTTCTTGCATATGCATCACATCATAACTTTAAATTGCAACAAATGGATGTGAAAAGTGCCTTTCTTAATGGTCCTTTAAAGGAGTTGGTATATGTTAAGCAACCACCGGGTTTCGAGGACCCTAAATTCCCTAACCATGTCTACAAGCTTGATAAGGCGCTCTATGGTCTCAAACAAGCACCTCGTGCTTGGTATGAGCACCTAAGAGAGCTATTGCTAGACCGTGGATTTGAATTGGGGCAAATCGATCCCACTCTCTTTACCAAGAGGGTCAAAGGGGAGCTTTTCATATGCCAACTTTATGTTGATGATATTATATTTGGCTCATCTAACAAAGCTTTCAATGATGAATTTTCAAAGCTTATGACCGATAGGTTCGAGATGTCTATGATGGGCGAATTGAAGTTCTTTCTCGGTTTTGAGATCAAGCAATTGAATGAAGGGACTTTCATCTCTCAAACCAAATATACCCAAGACATGCTCAAGAGGTTCAATATGCACAATGCTAAGGGAAGCGGTTTCCCATGGACACCAAATGCCATCTTGAACTTAACCGACGGTATCGATGTTGATCAAAAACTTTATCGCTCTATGATTGGTTCTTTGCTTTATCTTTGTGCATCTAGACCCGATATTGTGTTGAGTGTAGGGGTGTGTGCAAGGTATCAAGCCGCTCCTAAAGAAAGCCACATGGTGGCGGTCAATAGAATCCTTCGATATTTGGTTGATACCCCAAGGTTTGGTTTGTGGTACCCAAAGGGCACTAATTTCTCTCTTGCCGGGTACACGGATTCGGATTGGGCCGGTTGCAAGGATGATAGGAAATCAACTTTCTTGGTAGGTCCTTGGTGAGTTGGTCTTCTAAGAAGCAAAATTGCATATCTCTATCCTCCGCCGAAGCCGAGTATGTGGCGGCCGCTAGTGCATGCACTCAATTGTTATGGATGAGGCAAACTTTAAAGGAATACGGTGTCAATTGTGACAAAGTGCCTCTTTTGTGTGACAATGAAAGTGCTATCAAGATTGGCCACAATCCGGTGCAACACTCAAGAACGAAGCATATTGAGATTCGTCATCATTTTATTCGGGATCATATTGCTCGTGGTGATATTGAGCTTGGCTATATTCCAACCAAAGATCAACTTGCCGACATTTTCACGAAGCCACTTGATGAAGCAAGATTCACCTTCTTGAGGCATGAGCTAAATATCGTGGATTCTAGGAGCTTGACTTGACCATCTTGCATACACACCTATTTTTGACTATCTATTTGGTTTAGGTGTAGGCATGGACATAGGGGGAGTGCGGTCCTAATCCATTGGACTATCCCTCCCCCATTATGCCGATAGTAAGAACTCATTTGTCTCTATATTTTCATTATGAATTGTGAGCTTAAATGACGAGTAGTGGCCGTGAACCCAAGATATATCTTCGCGGTGTCACACCACACACTCATACATGGTGGCCTAGGCCACCGCCCTCTTCCTTGTGAAGAGTTGATCTTATTTGGTCTTATTGATTTTATTTGGTTCCTAGACCTTTTATTTTGTTTTGGGAGAAACACTTGGAATTGGCTTTTATATTTGCATCTTGCAATTCCTAGTGTGTATCCCACCATCAGTGACTTTGTTCAAACCTAAGCTCATCTTATCTAAAGCCGTGCTCTCTTGCAACATACATGTCCTCTTTGAAATCTGGCAGTTTTGGAGCATTTGGGTCCGGAGACTCCGGTGTGCAACACCGGAGACTCCGGTCTGTCCAGAGTCTCCGCCCTAAAATCTGGAAATCTCCGGTCCATCCGGAGACTCCGGTGTTTAGGCCGGAGACTCCGGACCCGGTCGTTTCGCTGGGTTCCTTAAGGGCTCGGGGTGGGGAGTTGTTTCACAACTCCCCACACCCCCGACCCCAAACTCTCCCCAGTCGCCGCCGGGTGCTCCAAGACCGTCTCCGGCCGCTCCCCGCCGCCGGAATCCGCCGTGCCACCGGCTCCTCCACCTCCCAAGCGTTGGGGATCTTCCTCCCCTCCGTTTGGATCTCACCATGAAGGACACGGGTACCACTCTCTCTCTTCCTCTAGGTTCTTCCTAGATCTAGTTTTGAGAGTAGTTCTTGTTGAATTTTTGGTGTAGAACCTTTAGGATGGCAATGTACTCTAGGAAATTGTTGGTGTCGATTTTTCGTTCAGTTTTGACCTAGATTGGAAGTTCCTGTCTCAGGCCGGAGATTCCGGTCCCCTGACCGGAGACTCCGGTGTGGCCGGAGATTCCGCCCCCTGAGACCGGAAACTCCGGTCCAGATCATTTCTGAAGAAAAATTCTCTCCAACTGTTTCTCTCTTTTGATTCCATGGACATGTATGCTTATCTCAATGCTACCTATCTACTCCTGTTTTTCAGCTAACAAAAGGTACCCCGGTGCTTCATCCTCATCCTCGAATATCAAGAAGCCGAAGAAGAACAAGCTCCAAGGTCGAGACTATTTGATCTATGATGAAGAACAAGACAAGTCTGTGCAGAGTGGTGCTCTAAAGCAGCAAAAGGCTGCTGAGGCTGAAGGTCTAGGCAGGAGGCTGCTCTTCTTCGAGAAGAAAAGGCCAAGAGGGCCAAGCTTGACAACTTGACCACCTTGACGGTTTGAACAAGGAGGAGTTTAGGACCATGAGGGCGCATAATTTCTATGCCATGCCCAACAACTCAGACGATGGTCACTTTTGGAGAAGGGAGCAAGAGCTCATTATGAAGGAACTCTATGCAAATTTGGACCCAAAAGCTCTTGTGTGCCCTCAAAAACCGCTGAATTTTGAAGTGTTGGCCAAGAAGACATACTTTCAAGAGGCAATATGGGTTGCTAGGAAGATCGGTCTTGAGCACCTCATTTCCATCCAACAAAATTATGATATTGAGATGGTCCAACAGTTCTTTGCCACACTTGTGCTTGGAGATGAGGAGGACACCAAAATGACTTGGATGACGGGCCTCTCAAAGTTAGTGCACACTTTTCAGAATTTGGAGAGGCTTTGGGATATGTGTTCAAAGGTGTGAACATTTCCGTTGGTCGAAGAATGCATGTTGAAGGAGTGGCCTATGATAAGAAGATTCTTGCCCCTCTTGCTGCTAAAGGGGTGCCATTGCCACTACCAAAGGTCTCAAGCCCATCTACAACATTTTGATTCGCATGTTTCGTTGGAGCATTGCACCTCAAGCCGGGAATACGGATGCTATCCGTGGAGCTCTTGTCAACCTCATGTATCATTGCCACAAGACATACCTTGCCGGACCGGATTGCCAAGGGTTTGAGATTGATGTCATGGATTATATAAGGTGTGAAATCAACATTGCTATTCATGAGAGGAAGAATCTTATGTATGCTCCTTATGTCATGAAGCTCATCCTCAAAAAGATTCCCCAACTCGATCAATCTCGTTTCAAGCCTCACACCTATGGTAACCTTCAAGTGCTCCACCATCATCTTGCTCAAGCCACTTATCAAGAGGTAGAGGCGCAAGAAGCGCCTAGGGCAAGAAGGAAAAATGCCACTCCACCCTCTTGGGTTCATGGTGGCAAGGAAAGAGTCAACAATGAGTTGAAGAATGTTTCGTGGTGGAAAAGGGCTATGATGTGCATGGGTGTTGCGGTGCACAAGGAAAATCATCAAACCTATGTTACCAACAAGAAGATCTTGTCCAACCAAGCCCATATGATGAAGGAAATGCGCAAAATCAACAATGGTGGCACCACTCCTCCTCGCCAAGAAGGTGATCCCGAAACTCCGCCATCCGAAGCAACTATCCCTCTTGAGAAGTGGAATGTGGATATCTTTCCTTCGAATGATTATGATGATGTGACCTCCATGTCTTCCTCTTCTCGCAACACCGGAAAGGCTCCTATGCGTGCTCAAGAAGAAAGTGATGATGAAGAAGAAAGTGATGAAGCAAGTGGTGAAGCAAGTGGTAATGACGACGATGATGAAGACGACGAGTGATCGCCTTGGGTTTCGTTAGCATCGCTCTTTTCCCTTTTTGGCGTTTCGATGCCAAAGGGGGAGAAGTAGTTCTACTAGGTTCTTCTCATGGGATTTGCATGGGTTGGACACAAGCATGCTCGTTTATCATTTCTTTAAAGCTTGTGTCCTTTTATCGTTGTTGTTGAACTTATTTGCCTCTTATTCGTGTGAGACTATGTTCCTTTCGTGTGAGACATATGGATATTTCATATTACCGATGGTTGAGATGGTATCTATAGATGTGATATGTATTATTGTGCATTGGTCTATAGTCTACTTTATTATGCACAAGGTATGATTACTTTCCACTCAACCCATTATCTTGATATGTCTTTGTGCTTATGAATTTGTATCATGTTCAATATTTCTTGTGAGTTGTCTCTCCTCTACATGTTTAGCATTTGTATTCAAATGCAAACTACTTGTATGCACACATGTAGGGGGAGCCTCTCAAATCCTTTGTGGAACATGTCGATATTTGTTGTGTGCTTTATTGCAAATCCGAGTGTTGTCATCTAACACCGAAAAGGGAGAGATTGAAAGGGCATATTTTATATCCCCTAGGTTTTGTGTGTTCACTACTAGGAAACTAGCTATAGACAGAAATGGATTCTGTGGCGCACCAAATAGCCGTGCGCCACAGAAAATATTTCTGTGGCGCATAGTTTTGCATGCGCCACAGAAAGGGACATTTCTGTGGCGCACGAAAACCCCATGCGCCACAGAAAGGGACATTTCTGTGGCGCATGGTGGTGGGTGCGCCATAGAAAGGACATTTCTGTGGCGCATGGTGGTGGGTGCGCCACAGAAATGTCCCTTTCTGTGGCGCATGGACAGAAGCATGGGGTCCCATGCGCCACAGAAATGGTTCACTCAAATCCCACCCCCACCCCCCCCCCCCCCCCCCCGTGGACCACCTTTTCAGTTTTGCAGACAAGAAAAGAAAATGATAAAAAATTCAAAAAATAAAATCCTTTGACATGTAGTTAGGTTTAGTGCCTAGTTGGTATAGAAATTTTTAAATATGAATTTTGACCTTTTTTGCAAAAAAACGAAAAAAAAAATATTGACACGGCCATAACTTTTGCATACGACGTCGAAAAAATGCGTTTAATATGTCAAAAAATCGTGAGAAAAAAGAAGCTCGATTTCACCCGGGTTTACCCGGTGAACTTTTCTCAGAATCGGGAAATTCCAAAAGAGTAAAAATTTATTTTGAAAAGAAGTTTTTTTCTACAAAATAAAAAAAATTAAAATTCAAAAAACTCGAGATTTTTGAATTGTTGAATTTTTTTGATTTTTTAGTTTTTTATTTTTTTGAAGTTTTTGAGATTTTGAGATTTTTTTGTTTTTTTTAATTTTTTGAGATTTTTTGAAACTTTTGAATTTCTTTTGAAACTTTTGAAGTTTCTGAAACTTTTGAAAATTAAAAACACAATAAGCGTGCTTGGGTTGGAGCAATTTGAGGATGGCTACACACACACATATACAAGCTTAAGAGGGTTGATATGATAATTATATCAATAAAAACTTGAGTAGCACAAGGGTGAGCTGAATAGAACTTAGTGGTTAAGCGTGCTTGGATTGGAGCAATTTGAGGATGGGTGACTTAGCGGGAAGTCATCATGTGAGATTGGTTAAAAAATTCAAAACAATTCAAAAAAAATCAGGAAAAAATGAAATAATTTGAGATTGGTTAAAAAATTCAAATAAAATGAAAAAATTAAATATTTTGGTTTTCCAAATTATTTCATTTTTTCCTGAATTTTTTTGAATTTTTCATTTTTTTAAGAATTCTGTGGCGCATATCTTGTAGGTGCGCCACAGAAATGTGAGAATTCTGTAGCGCACCAACCCATGCGCCACAGAAATATATTTTAGTGGCGTGCTAACAGTGGCGCACCCACCATGCGCCACAGAAAGGCAAAAGGGTGCGCCACAGATAGCATGTTTCCTAGTAGTGGTTAGGCAACAACACTAGATATATCTAATGTAATGTTAAGTGGTGCAGGAATCAAAAGAAATATTTACATAGTGCATCGCAACACTTGACAAGGTTGTTTGCAACTGCTTGTCCAGTCCGGAGTCTCCGGCCTCAGGGTCTCAAGGGCCGGAGTCTCTGGCCAGGTCGATTATCTGGAGCAAAAGCTCCACAGGACGGCACATGCGGTATTGGGTCCGGAGTACCCCGGAATATCACCGGAGTCTCCGCATGGGTCAGGAGTTTCCGGTCCGGCCGGAGTCTCCGGCCCTCCAGTGCGGAGTCTCCGGACCAAGTGGACTGAAAACGGCTAGTTTTTCTGGGAGGGGTATAAATACCCCTCCACCTACCTCCAGCCAGCTAGCTCACCCAAACTTGAAGTCTCCATTATTGCAAGCTCAAGAATCACTAGATCTCCCAATCCCTCCACCCAAACTCATTGATCTTTGGAGGATTGAAGGAGAAGGCCCGGATCTACATCTTCACCAAGCCGTTCTTCATTTCCCCCTCATTTACTTGAGGGCCCCTTGGCTAGGATTTCCATTAGGAAAACCTAGCTTCTTATTGTACTCACGTGTTGTCTTTGTGACAGATTTGTAGCTGTTCGGGAGCCCCAATCCTCTTGTAGGTTGTGCCCTGGATCGTTGTTGTAAGGGCTCCGGATTCCGCCTTGAAGGATTCCGATAGTGGAAGGTGAACCAAACCTTTGTGGTGCGGTTCATCGGAGAAGAAGGTGACGCCTTTGTGGCGGTTGAGTTTTGACCTTCGTGGTAGCTCGCACCTCTCCAACGAGACGTACTCCCCTAAAAAGGAGGAACTCGGGATTACATCCGTGTCTCCGCGTGCTTTCACTTCGGTTACTTCTATCCTTGTTTACCGTCTTTACTTAGTGTACCTTGCTTAGTTGCTAGCTTGTCATATAGGTAAATTCACCATAGTTGCATATCTAGAGAATTTACCTTTTGTGTCAAGCCTAAATTTAAAAAGTACTAAAATTGAAGTAGCACCTATTCACCCCCCCCCTCTAGGTGTCATCTCCCCCTCCGACAGAGTGCCAGAAAGAGATTCAGAACCCTCCCGAACTAGGGTTGGTGACGACAGCGGCTACGGAACTTTTCGTGGAATTGTGTTCGGCTATTTAGGGTTTTTGGGGACAAAGTGATTTATAGGCGAAGAGGAGGCGCCAAGCGAGCACCAAGGGGGCCACACGGCCTGGGGCACGCGGGCCAGCCCTAGGCCACGCCGTGGGGCTGTCCCCCTCATGGTGGGTCCCCTCCGTTTGATCTTTGGTCAGTGCATTCGTTCCTTCGCAAAAATAAATCCCGTAAATTTTCAGGTCTTTTGAAAAATATTTCCGACTAGGATTTCTGAAACAAAAAGACAGCAGAAAACAGGAACTGGCACTTTGACATCTTATTAATAGGTTAGTTCCAGAAAATGCATAAAAATGATATAAAGCTATTATAAAACATGTAGCATTTGTTATAAAACAAGCATGGAACATCAAAAATTATAGATATGTGATGGCCCTTGACGTAGTTAGCTGCGTCAAAAGAATATGGGTTAGGTTGAGACTCCAAGTGCAGAGTGTATAGTATAGGAAAGACGGTTTTCCCCACGAGGGGTGACTCGAGGGTTTAATATCGAACTCTCGGGGAATCAGCAGTGAAAGATTTATCTTCTTATCCTTCTCTTGAAAACCTACAAACAAAGTAAATTGTTTTGGCCCTCAACCTCACCAAGTGGTTGTCAAGCACAAGGTGTGAGAATGATATCAAGATAAAATGAATGCAAAACAGTAAATAAATATGCAATGATGATAAATAAATATGTAAGGATAGTGGAAACAATGATGGATGATATTTTTGGGTTTTGTATTATGAATGCAAGATATAAAAGTGTTTTTGTATTTTCAGATTTTTAAATGGCAGAAATTGTAAAGTGGATAAAAGTTGTTGGAAAGGTGTTTCTTATGATTAAAAATGGACCGGGCTTCATGGTTTCACAAATACACTCTCTCTTTATAAAGTGGTAGACAATGGAACACTAGAATTAACATATGAGATTGCAACAAAAGGTTTCATGACAAGTTACTAATTATATGGGCATCACGTCCTAACATAGAGATCTTTTGTTTATTAATCTCTCTTATACTCCACCAAGATGCGAACTAAATCATAACACCTTAATAATTAAGATAAATCAGAGCATAGCATTAAGTTTCATGACATGAAGTTAAATTAAGAACATGCTAGATCTAATCATGGAGTAGTGGCAATGGTCACACCCACATCTCCGGTAGCAAGGTATTTTTCTTTATCCCTAGTGAGGCAACAAAGTAAGGTAAAAACCCAAGTGGATTGCGGAACTTTCTCTCACGTTCACCGCACTAGCCACCCCCCGTTACTCCAACTAATGCACACGTTCCCCCTCACACGCTCTCATACAGAAGTTTGATCAGAACAAGTAAACAAGAACGGGGTACATAATATGCATCTACTTTCATAACTGAAACAAAACTATTGCAATCTCAAACATATATTAACTCATATAAAGATCCACCACAAAGGTATTACATAGATGACCGTAATCATGTTCAGCAGCTCATACGGTACTAATTAGTGAAGCTCAAGAGAGGAGAGATACATAAGTTACTTCCACAAACCCATAGTCCAGGGGTGGACTACTCCCTCTTCATCATGGAGACGGTGGAGAAGTCGTTGGAGAAGATGGAGACCACGCCGGCAGCGCCCCTCCAATCTACAACTCCAGGTCTCTGTTTCGTGCTTTCTGTGTTTCTGCGGCGCTCCTTTCCGAAGTGCGTCGGGGACTATTTTTATAGTCGTTTTTAGGTCAAGACGGAGGCTCGGGAAAAAAGATCGACGACAACGGAGCCACGAGGCCCCAGATGATGGGTCCCACGCGGCCAACCAGGTAATTTGGATGTCGTTTGGGTCCCTGACACGTCAAAATATAGAAAATAGGGTTTTCTGCCTGTGCAGAGTTAATTCCAGAAAAATAGGGAAGAATGAAATATTCCCAAAATCAATATAAAACAATGATATAACCCTTATATGATGCAAATATGATTGAAATATAAGTAATATAATGCAAAGTTCATGTATGCATTTTACATGCATCAATATGTTAGAGACGTATCACTGCTTTACATGATTATGGCCAATTTTGTATTACCATATCCTAGTACATATTTTGATTATGAGATAAGTAATGAGATACAATGTTCACTTATTGTTATGTTTTGTTGACGTATTGTTGACCCGTTCTTATATGCTTGTTTTGATCAAAGTAGTATGATAGGACTTGGAGGGGAACATGTTCATTAGTTGGAATAGATTGGTAGTAGCAACTGGATAGTGACAAAAAATCTGCGAACTACTAAGGTTTTTACCTTTGCCCATCCACCTCACTTTTATGGGTATGATGTCGTTTAGTCTACTAGTGACAACAAATGTAGCACTTGTTAATTCAAGGGAAACGCATGAGATCATCCAACATCATGTCACTTTGCCTAGAGAAATACTTTGTGTTTACACTTAATTCCCAGCATGCGAATGATACGTCCAAAATGTATCTATAATTTTTAATTGTTCCATGCTACTTTTTATCATTGTTACATACTTTTATCATGATTTAATTTCATATTGTGTCATTTTCATGAACTAACCTATTAACAAGATGCGCAATATCAGTTTTTGTATTTCATAAAAACTAGTAAGAAAATATTCTTGGAATTGGACCAAAATTTACGGAGCTTTTTTACGGAGGAAATACACCACAGAACCAAGGGCGCACGAGGGGCCACTCGAGGACCCTACGCAAGTGTCAAAGGCATGGTCTAGGTGGGACCCGCACGGGGAAACCGCCTGGGCGCCTCGGGCACCGCCACGGGTCACATCTTTGTCTATAAAATCCCTCCTGACCTAAAACACTCGATCCGGAGGATTTTTTTTTCTAGAAACAATACAGAGCACCGCTGCCTCTGAAAACCTATTTCGGGGTTTCGAGGATCCTGTTCCGGCACCCTGTCGGAACAGGGGTCACCTCCGGAGCCATCTTCATCCACCATGTTGCCTCCATGATGATGTGTGAGTAGTTCCCCCATGGACTACGGGTTTATAGCAGTAGCTTGATGGTAGTCTCTCTCCCATATTATTCAATACAATGATCTCCTGAGCTGCCTTACATGATTGAGATTTATTTATCTGATGTAATGGATGTTGTGTTTGTTGGGTGATGGCGTAGAACAACACGTTCGCTGGGAGACCCCAAGTGTAAGGTTTGATGTAATTTAGTAGCAAGTGTTCCGTTGATTACAAACCAAGGTTATCAATCCAGGAGGATTTGGAGAAGGCTCCGGAAAGGTGTCAATGGCGCCGTTTACGATAATTGACGTGGACCTGCGCACAGCGAACAAACTACTTTGCCCCAACGAAACAGAGAGGTTGTCAATCTCTCCGGCTTGCTGAACACAAAAGAATTAAATGTATGTGTGTAAAATAATATAAGAGCAAAAATGACCAGCGAGCAAAATGACTTAGAAAGGCTATTAGAACGGTGGTAAACAATATAGGAAAATAGGACCGGGATCCACAGTTCACTAGTGGGTATCTCCAAAAGATAAACATGTTGGGTAAACAAATTACAGCGAGGCAATTGACAAACATGGGCGCAACACAATACTATCATGACACAAAGTTCACCGTTTCATTTAATATGGGCATTACGACAAAATACATGGACCGTTATCCAACTGCATCTATGACTAATAATCCACCCGAGATCGCTATCCAGCATGTCACCCGAAAGTATTAAGTTGCAAGCAACAGATAATTGCAATAAGCATGGTGCGTAATGTAAGCAATGGTTACAAAATATAGCAATAAACACCGCTGTTTTATCCCTAGTAGCAACAACACATCTCAAGTCTTAATCGTTTCTGTCAACTTGAGCTCAGACAAGAGAGACATGAACCCACTATCTAACATAAATACTGAAGGGAATCATAGGCAGAAAACAAAAAAAAATTCCTAACAACGATAACCGAAATAGCCAGGATCTATTACTATGCAGATATAAAGTAACGGAGGGAACGGTATACATACCTTGTAGACCGTAAGCATCGACGATCAAAAGATCTGTTTCGATGCCGACGCGTGATGAAGACAGGCGGCGAAGACGACGCGGCGTCGACCTCAAGGTCGTTGTCGCAGCAGTGGAACACGGGGTTCCCCTAGTGCTGCCAAAGTAGGTCCACCCCATGTGGGCCCAAGATGAAGATGGACAAGACCAAGACTCAAGTCAAGCTGGCGGGTTCACCGTTAGGACAAGCAAGGCCTACGTCGACAAAGGGCTCCGGTCCTAGGGGCCTGCCGGGTCCCGAACCAACCAAGAAGGGAAGGAAGGACCCGAGAGCCGAGTTCCCGGCAGGAGGCCGGGCTCCCTCTCGGGTACTTCCCCACATCATGTGGATAAGCTCTCCACCTCACGCTAGAAGACCTCAGAAGACTTGGGAAGCAAGGCGAAGGTAGTGCGGGTAGGAAGCACAACCCGTGGTGGTGTCAGCCCCTGTCCACCCAAGGCGGACGCTCCCACCTAACCCAAAGGAGACGCTAGGCTGAGGAGAGGCCACGTCTCCCCCTAAACTAGAGAAGGAGGGTCCTTCACGCCGAAGGTCCTCGTGCCCCTCACGTGACCCTGTGGCAACCCTTAGCCTATAAAAGGAGGACCAAGGCACGGAGGAGGGGGGGTCGAACCAAGGAACAAGTCCAATGGTGGCTCTAGGTTGATAGTGCCAGAAACAATGCTTGTACGTCACACGTCAGTTGGGAACCCCAAGAGGAAGGTATGATGAGTGCAGCAGTAAGTTTTCCCTCAGTATGAAACCAAGGTTTAATCGACCAGTAGGAAAACGAGGTTTGCTTCGAAGGTGTTGGTGAAGGAGTGTAGTGCGGCGCAACACCAGGGATTCCGGTGCCAACGTGGAACCTGCACAACACAACCAAATTACTTTGCCCCAACTTAACAGTGAGGTTGTCAATCTCACCGGCTTGCTGAAAACAAAGGGTTAAACGTATCGAATGGAAATGATGTTTGTTTGCATAAAACAGTAGAGAACAATGATTGCAGTAGATTGTATTTCAGATGTAAAAGAATGGACCGGGGTCCACAGTTCACTAGTGGTGTCTCTCCAATAAGATAACTAACATGCTGGGTAAACAAATTACAGCTGGGCAATTGACAATTGATAAGTGCATATAACATGCATGTGTGAGCTGTGGTGTCTACTATGAGATTCATTTGGGCATTACGACAAAGTACATAGACCGCTATCCAGCATGCATCTATGCCTAAATAGTCCACTTTCCGGTTAACATCCGTACCCCTTCCAGTATTAAGTTGCAAGCAACAGACAATTGCATTAAGTAATGTGCGTAATGTAAACAATACATTCATCCTTGAATAAAGCATTGCTGTTTTACCCCTAGTGGCAACAACACATCTACAACCTTAGAACTTGCTGTCACTATCCCAGGTTAAATAGAGGTTGAACCCAACTATCATGCATAAATACCCCCTCTTGGAGTACAAGTATTCACTTGGCCAAGGCTTCAACAAGTAACGGAGAGCATGCAAGATCACAAATGACATAGACATGATAATATAATATTCAGCTCCACATAGGTATCAATATAAGTCAGATCCCAGCAAACACAACATGTAGCATTACAATAAGATGATCTTGATCATGATAGGCAGCTCACAAGATCTAAACATGATGGCACAAGTGGAGAAGACAACCATCTAGCTACTGCTATGGACCCATAGTCCAAGGATGAACTACTCACGCATCACTCCGGAGGCGGGCATGGCGATGTAGAGCCCTCCGGTGATGATTCCCCTCTCCGGCAGGGTGCCGGGAAGAGCTTCAGAACCCCCCGAGTTAGGGTTGACGACGGCGGCGGCAGCGAATATGTTCTGGATGAAAGGCTCGGTGTTTTAGGGTTTTCGCGTCTCGGGGAATAAATAGGCGAAGGGGCGATGTCGGCGGACCCCCGAGGGGCCCAAACCACCAGGCGGCGCGGCTGGGCCCACTGCCGCGCCAGGTGGTTTGGCCACCTCGTGGCTCTCTTCGTCTCTCCTTCGGACTCCGTGTACGTGCTGGAAAAATAGGGACTGGCCTTTTGTTTCGTGCAATTCCGAGAATATTTCCAGAAGTAACTTTCTGAAACCAAAAACAGCAGAAAACAGGGAACTGGCACTGTGGCATCTTGTTAATAGGTTAGTCCCAGAAAATGCATAAAAGTGATACGAAGTGTATATAAAACATGTAGCAAATGGTATAATATAAGCATGGAACAGCAGAAATTATGGATACGTTGGAGACGTATCAAGCATCCCCAAGCTTAGTTCTACTCGTCCTCGAGTAGGTAAAACGATAACAACAAATAATTTCTGAGGAGACATGCTTTCACACAATCTTGATCAATATATTGCAAGGCTCATGTCATGAATGAAGTGACTCAAAGCAATGATCTATAGTTTGCTAACAAATAGATAAAGAGTAAACAATGAATCATATAAGCAAAAACTTTTCATGAATAGTACTTTCAAGACAAGCATCAAAAAGTTTTGCATAAGAGGTAACTCATAAAGCAATAGATTCAAAGTAAAAGGCATTGAAGCAACACAAAGGATGATTAAGTTTCAGCATTGCTTTCAACTTGTAACATGTATATCTCATGGATAGTTGTCAACATAAAGCAATATAACAAGTGCAATAAGTAAATATGTAAGAATCAATGCACACAAAGTTGACACAAGTGTTTGCTTCTAAGATAGAAAGGAGTAGGTAAACTGACTCAACATAAAGTAAAAGATAGGCCCTTCGCAGAGGGAAGCAGGGATTAAATCATGTGCTAGAGCTTTTTAAGTTTTCGAAAGCATATAGAGAGCACAAAATAAGTATTTGAGAGGTGTTTGTTGTTGTCAACGAATGGTAGTGGGCACTCTAACCCCCTTGTCAACCAGACTTTCAAGAGCGGCTCCCATGAAGGACGTTATCTCTACCAGCAAGGTAGATCATCCCTCTTCTCTTTTGTTTACACATGTATTTTAGTTTCTTTATAGATGACACTCCTCCCAACCTTTTGCTTACACAAGCCATGGCTAACCGAATCCTCGGGTGCCTTCCAACATTCACATACCATGGAGGAGTGTCTATTTGCAAAATTAAGTTGCTTACTGATAAATCAGGGCAAAACATGTGAAGAGAATTATTAATGAAAGTTGTAATTAATTGGGGCTGGGCACCCCGTTGCCAGCTCTTTTTGCAAATTATTGGATAAGCGGATGTATATGCCACTAGTCCATTGGTGAAAGTCTGTCAGAAGTAAATGACAAGATTGAAAGATAAAACACCACATACTTCCTCATGAGCTATAAAACATTGACACAAATAAGGAGTAATAAAGTTTTGAATAGTTTAAAGGTAGCACATGAAATATTTACTTGGAATGGCAGGAAATACCACATAGTAGGTAGGTATGGTGGACACAAATGGCATGGGTTTTGGCTCAAGTTTTGGATGCACGAGAAGCATTCCCTCTCAGTACAGAGTTTAGGCTAGCAAGGTTGTTTGAAGCAAACACAAGTATAAACCGGTACAGCAAGAATCACATAAAAACATATTGCAAGTATTATAAGACTCTACACTGTCTTCCTTGTTGCTCAAACATTTTACCAGAAAATATCTAGACCTTAGAGAGAACAAATATGCATCCCAAGTCTCAACAAGCTCTACGGTAGTTCTCCACTACTAGGCTTTAACTACATGATGCAAGAGCTTAAACATGATCTACTTGAGAGCTCAAAACAATTGCAAAGCATCAAATCAAAACAAGACAATGATCTACAAGAATGCATATGTCTTTTCCAATACCAACTACTACATGTAGCATTTTCTTTCTTCCAAACAAACACCAATAATTTATTTAAACATAAACTCTCCAAATGATAATATAATGCAGCAAGAGAGTATTTATAAACAAGTGCTAACAGCTCGAAGAGATGCATGAAAAACAGGAGCTAAAAGCACTGCAGTAGCTAGTTAAGAATACTCAACAAATATAAGTGAAGAACATGAGTATTCACATGAAAAAGCGGAGCGTGTCTCTCTCCCACACAAGGATTGCTAGGATCCGAATTTATTCAAACAAAAACAAAAATAAAAACACACAGACGCTCCAAGTAAAGCGCATAAGATGTGAAAGAATTAAAATATAGTTTCACTAGAGATGACCTGATAAGTTTGTTGATGAAGAAGGGGATGCCTTGGGCATCCCCAAGCTTAGACGCTTGAGTCTCTCTGAATATGGTTGGGATGAACCACGGGGGCATCCCCAAGCTTAGGCTTTTCACTCTTCTTGATCACATAATATCACCCTTCTCGCTTGATCCTTGAAAACTTCCTTCACACCAAACTCAAGACAGTTCTCATTAGAGGGTTAGTGCATAATCAAAAATTCTCATATTCTGTAATGATACAATCAATCCCAAAGCTTCTGGACATTAGCTACAGCCACCAATGCTTTGTGGAGCAAAGAAATCCACACAAACACAGTAAAAGAGCGAATGCAAAACAAAAGGCAGAATCTGTCAAAAACAGAACAGTCTGGAATGACGAATTTTTTCGAGGCACTTAAGTTGCTCAGATGGATCTGGCCTAAAATAATGAAAGTTGCGTACATATCTCAGGAATATGCGTGATTTTTCTCAGAATTTTTTGAATTTTCTACAGGGAGATAAGCTCAAATCCGTGACAGCTAAAAATCTGTCACTGCGCAGAAATCCAAATCTTGCATCAACTTTCAATATAGAACTTTACTTGGCACAACATTGCGATAAAATAAAGATACAAAGGAGTTGCTACAGAAGTAACAAAACTCCTTGACTCAAAGAAAACAAAAATAACAGCAAATAAAAACGATGGGTTGTCTCCCATAAGCGCTTTTCTTTAACGCCTTTCAGCTAGGCGCAGAAAGTGAAAATCAAGTGTTGTCAAGTGGCAAATCATTCAAATCATCAAAAGCTTCTTCCAACACACAGCTTGTAACAATGGGTATCTTAGATGTTCCTGGAGGTGTTTCATTACCTTTAACCGTACTAAAAGTTTTATCAATTTTAAGCTCATAATGAGTCTTTGGTTTTGGCACTTTAGGAACATACATAAACTTTTGCTCTCTACCCACATAAACTTTCTCCTTTTTAGACTTAAGAGAAGTAAAGGTTGAACTTAAGGTTTCAATAGCTTCCTCTAACTCATCAATTCTATGATTTTGGGTGTCATGGATATTATTATCCTCAAGAACAGTGATTCTTTCATTGATGGTGGCTATTGATTCATTAGTCTTACCAATACAATCAAGAAAATTTGGAAAAAAATTCTCCATAGAGTCTAACTTATTTATAACATCCTCCAAGGTGATCTCAACTTTAATATCTTTAGTGGGTGGTGTTCCTACCAAACTTTCAATAATATTACAGGCTTCTAAAGCAGGAGTACCCAAGAAATTTCCACCTGTAAGAGTGTCTAGAACATACCTATACCAACTAGAGATACCAACATAAAAGTTCCTAAGGAGGATAGTGGTAGAGTGTTTCTTAGTACATCTATGATGAGCATCACTAATTCTATACCAAGCATCTTTCAAATTTTCACCTCCTAGTTGCCTAAAAGAACGAACTTCAACTTCAGGAGCATTCATTTTGAAAAACAAAATCAAACGAATTAAACAAGTAACTAATTTTTTTGTGTTTTTGATAAAGAGAGCAAACAAGACTAAATAAAAATAAACTAAGCAAGACAAATAACAAAGTAAAGAGATTGGGTGTGAGAGACTCCCCTTGCAGAAGCAATTCGGTTTTCCCCGGCAACGGCGCCAGAAAACGTGTTGGTGGCTCTAGGTTAATAGTGCCAGAAACAATGCTTGTACGTCACACGTCAGTTGGGAACCCCAAGAGGAAGGTATGATGAGTGCAGCAGTAAGTTTTCCCTCAGTATGAAACCAAGGTTTAATCGAACCAGTAGGAAAACGAGGTTTGCTTCGAAGGTGTTGGTGAAGGAGTGTAGTGCGGCGCAACACCAGGGATTCCGGTGCCAACGTGGAACCTGCACAACACAATCAAATTACTTTGCCCCAACTTAACAGTGAGGTTGTCAATCTCACCGGCTTGCTGAAAACAAAGGGTTAAACGTATCGAATGGAAAATGATGTTTGTTTGCATAAAACAGTAGAGAACAATGATTGCAGTAGATTGTATTTCAGATGTAAAAGAATGGACCGGGGTCCACAGTTCACTAGTGGTGTCTCTCCAATAAGATAACTAACATGCTGGGTAAACAAATTACAGCTGGGCAATTGACAATTGATAAGTGCATATAACATGCATGTGTGAGCTGTGGTGTCTACTATGAGATTCATTTGGGCATTACGACAAAGTACATAGACCGCTATCCAGCATGCATCTATGCCTAAATAGTCCACTTTCCGGTTAACATCCGTACCCCTTCCAGTATTAAGTTGCAAGCAACAGACAATTGCATTAAGTAATGTGCGTAATGTAAACAATACATTCATCCTTGAATAAAGCATTGCTGTTTTACCCCTAGTGGCAACAACACATCTACAACCTTAGAACTTGCTGTCACTATCCCAGGTTAAATAGAGGTTGAACCCAACTATCATGCATAAATACCCCCTCTTGGAGTACAAGTATTCACTTGGCCAAGGCTTCAACAAGTAACGGAGAGCATGCAAGATCACAAATGACATAGACATGATAATATAATATTCAGCTCCACATAGGTATCAATATAAGTCAGATCCCAGCAAACACAACATGTAGCATTACAATAAGATGATCTTGATCATGATAGGCAGCTCACAAGATCTAAACATGATGGCACAAGTGGAGAAGACAACCATCTAGCTACTGCTATGGACCCATAGTCCAAGGATGAACTACTCACGCATCACTCCGGAGGCGGGCATGGCGATGTAGAGCCCTCCGGTGATGATTCCCCTCTCCGGCAGGGTGCCGGGAAGAGCTTCAGAACCCCCCGAGTTAGGGTTGACGACGGCGGCGGCAGCGAATATGTTCTGGATGAAAGGCTCGGTTTTTAGGGTTTTCGCGTCTCGGGGAATAAATAGGCGAAGGGGCGATGTCGGCGGACCCCCGAGGGGCCCAAACCACCAGCTGGCGCGGCTGGGCCCACTGCCGCGCCAGTGTGGTTTGGCCACCTCGTGGCTCTCTTCGTCTCTCCTTCGGACTCCGTGTACGTGCTGGAAAAATAGGGACTGGCCTTTTGTTTCGTGCAATTCCGAGAATATTTCCAGAAGTAACTTTCTGAAACCAAAAACAGCAGAAAACAGGGAACTGGCACTGTGGCATCTTGTTAATAGGTTAGTCCCAGAAAATGCATAAAAGTGATACGAAGTGTATATAAAACATGTAGCAAATGGTATAATATAAGCATGGAACAGCAGAAATTATGGATACGTTGGAGACGTATCATCCAACCAGAGCAAGACTAGACTAGGGCTGCGAAGGTAGAGGGGAAGGTGATCTCCTCCGGGTCAGGATCTGTCCTTCTTCTACCTCCAGCCAAAACCCTTCCGGGTACCCCATCCGGGAGGTTCCATTGTAAGCCACACTATGAAGAACCCATCAATCCAGACATGCAGGAGTAGGGCTTTTAGCCTCCGGGCGGCCTGAACCTGGGTAGCTCCTTGTGTCCCTTTGGTTGCATGCTTTGATCGTGGAGAGGAGAGCTTGATCTAGACTCCGCCCAAGAAGACGATTCTCAGCCTCCTTCGCGCCCCGTGCCGAACCTAAAAGGGGGTATCCTATACTCCCGGTGTCCGTGCATCGAGACACGACATCTGGCGCGCCAGGTAGGGGGCGCAAGCGCTGGTTTCATCTTCATCAAGTTCATCGGCAAGTTCTTCGTCAAGCATGCCGCCGAAGAAGAAGGGAGACCCTGCGGCGTCCAAGCCGGTTCTCCCTCACGCACTCAAGCTTCAGCTGAACGTCGTGCTGCTGGCGCACGGCGGAGCGTCTCTCCGTCCCCGCCTCCCATGGAGAGGGTGGCGCCGGACGAAGTGGACGGTCGCGACAAGGACAACGGCCCTGGCGGAGCGGCGGCTCCAAAGGGCACCACCATGCCTCCTCCTCGCTCGGGGGAGAAGAGCGTCTGCAATGGCGCTGGCAAGGAGCCCACCGCTGGAGGAGGGAACCACGGCGTTCGCCCCAGCGGGGATCCACGAGCATCCAAGAGCAAGACCTCCGCGCACTCGCCTTCGGACGCGCAAGCTCGCCATGATGCTCTAGTCGCTGCCAAGGCCCTGATGCAGTTCCCTCCAAGCAGCGGCGATCCCAAGGTCTACCAAGAATGGAGGACTCGCGTCGAGAGGCTCCTCGACTTCGCCGATGGTGGTCCGTGGGTCGAACCCACTCAAGCTCCCACCGTCGACGATCCCGGAGCAGCACAAGACAAGACACGTGATCCGCGAGGCCAGCCTCGTGGTGAACGTCAAGCCAAGACGGCGCCTCCTCGCACCGCACCGATGGCTGATCGGCTAAACCGCGATCACGGCGAGGCCATCTCCATCGGGTCGTCTACCTCGCGCAACCCAGATCTTCGTGACGAGCTCAACAGCCGTCAGAACGAGGATATGCGCACCCGCATCGAGCGTCGCCGAGAACGTCACCGCCGGGAAGATCGGGGCATCGACCTCGCCGAAGGCTGCCTCGCCCTCGCCCCCGAGTTCCGCCACTTCAACTGGCCCAAGAAATTCAAGATCGACGTTCTCCGCTACGACGGCACCACGAACCCCCGGGACTTTCTGCAGATCTACTCTCTTGCTGCGATGGTTGCCGGGGCCGACGAGGTCATGATGGCCAACTGGTTCCCGTTGGCCCTGAAGGGAGATGCCCAGACTTGGCTTCTCAACCTTCCCAAGTGCTCCATCCGTTCCTGGCGGGCACTGAAGGAGCAGTTTCTGGGGGCTTTCCAAGGCGGGTACGAGCGCCCGGGGGCTCCCAGTGATCTCCACGACTTCAAGCAGCTGCCGGGTGAAACTCTCCGCAAGTTCATCCAGCGCTTCACCCAGAAGATGAACACCATCCCGTGCATCAAGGAGGAGTTGGTGATCCAGTCCTTCCACGCCAACGTCCGCAACCCCAAGATGCGCGAGAAGCTGAGCATCCATCGCGTCGAGTCTGCTCGTAAGCTCTGGGAGCTTGCAGATCGGTGCGCTCGAGCTGAAGAAGGAGCCAAGTTCCCCGGGGAGGATGAACCCGAGGACAAGGTCACTCCAGCCAAGAACAAGAAGCGGGACCCTGGACCCGACAAGCGGATCTTCGTCACCGAGCCTCTTCCGAAGAAGACCAAGCCCGCGCCGACTTCCGAGGAAGAAGGTGAAGGTGATCCCTGGTGCCACATCCATCCAGAAGGCAACCACTTGCTCAAGGACTGCCGCATGCTCAAGAACCTCGCCATCCGGGAGCAACGCCGAGCTGATGGGGTCAGTCAAGACGGTTGCTACAACTGCGGCACTGCCGGGCACATCGCTCGTGACTGTCCCACGGGTCGCCAAGGCGGAGGCGGCCGTGGATGGAACCGAGGCGGTGGCCGCGGGGGCCGTGGAGGAGGACGCGGCGGTCAAGGTGGTCGCGGGTACAACACTCCGGAGGCCGCCCACGGCGGCAACGGGGAAGCTCCGGCTCCCCAAGGAGGCAACGGCGGCAAGTATCAAGAAGTCACTGGAGTTGTCGGGTGCATCCACGGAGGGTCTTCTCTGCCTCCCTCCAACGGCGCCTGCAAGAGACTTGTCCGGGAGCTGAACGCGGTTGCTTCTGCTCCGTCCAAGCCCCTGGACTGGTCCAGTCAAGTCATCACCTTCGACCCAGAAGACCACCCTGCCAACACTGCCGGGGTCGGGACCCTGCCGCTGATCGTGTCGCCCGTCATCCACAACTACAAGGTCACCAAGATGCTGGTCGACGGAGGCTCCAGCCTCAACTTGCTGACGGCGAAGGTCCTGGCTATCCTTCAAATTCCCCTGTCTCGCCTGCAAGACACCGGGTGTTCCAAGGCGTGAACGGAAGTGTTACTCGACCCCTCGGGAAGATCACCCTTCCGGTCACCTTCGGCGACTCCAAGAACTTCCGCACCGAGGAAATCGTCTTCGACATCGCCGACACTCCGCTACCGTACAACGGCATACTTGGCAGACCTGCTCTGGCCAAGTTCATGGCCGTCTCCCACTTCGCCTACAACATGCTGAAGATTCCGGCGCCGTGGGGCGTGATCAAGGTCAAGGCCGACATCGACGATGCTATCTACTGCGTTCACCAGCTGAACCAGACGGTGGCAATCATGGCGGATGTCCCTCAAGGTGTACAGGAGGATGATGATGGGGCTCTCCCCGGGGGCGAAGGGCACCCTGGGGGCTCCACATCTACTCCCCCAAGAAGGCGCCATTCCATGGCGATCCGCAGCTGACCAAGAAGGTGGCGCTAACCAGCGACGGAGTTCGCTCCATCACCATCGGCGCCCGCCTCACCGACAAATAGGAAAGCGCGCTCGTCGCCTTCCTTCGGGAAAACTCTGACGTCTTCGCGTGGGAGGCGTCAGGTTTACCCGGCGTTCCAAGGGAGGTGATCGAGCACAAACTGGCGGTCAATCCGGGGGCTCGCCCCGTGAAGCAGGTTCTCCGGAACCAAAGCAAGGAAAAGCTGGAATTCATCATCGCCGAGGTGGACAAGTTGATAGAAGCTGGTGTCATCCGGTCGGTTCCCCATCCAACCTGGGTGGCCAACCCCGTGGTGGTACCGAAGCCCATGACCTTCAAGTGGAGACTCTGCATCGACTTCACAGACCTGAATAAGGCCTGTCCCAAGGACCCTTTCCCCCTGCCGCGGATCGACATGATCGTGGACTCCACGGCCGGGTGCGAGCTGCTGTGTTTCTTGGACGCCTTCTCCGGGTACCACCAGATCATGATGTCACTCGAGGACCAAGAGAAGACGGCCTTCATCACTCCCAAGGGCTGCTACTGCTACACCCGGATGCCTTTTGGCCTCCGGAACGCCGGCGCTACCTTCCAGCGCGCAATGCAAGCATGCCTTGGGCGCAGCTGGGCCGCAACGTTGAAGCGTACATCGACGACATCGTGGTCAAGACCCGGTACAAGGACTCCCTCATCCAAGACCTGCACGAGACCTTCGAGAACCTCCGCCGGGTCAACTTCAAGCTCAACCCCGACAAGTGCGTGTTCGGGGTCCCCTCCGGCAAGCTGCTGGGTTTCCTGGTCTCTCACCGAGGGATCGAGGCGAATCCGGACAAAATCAAGGCAATCGAGCGCATGGAGGCCCCGGCGGGTCAAGGACGTACAGCGCCTCAACGGGTGCATCACTGCACTCGGGCGCTTCATCTCAAGGCTTGGGGAGCGGGCCTTACCGTTCTTCAGGCTGCTCAAGAAGTCAGGCCCCGTGGAGTGGACCTCCGAGGCCGAGGAAGCCCTGCAGTCCCTTAAGCGCTACCTCGCCTCGCCACCAATCCTCGTGGCACCAGAAGAAAAGGAGCCCCTACTACTGTACATTGCTGCCACCAACCAGGTGATCAGCGCTGTGCTTGTGGTAGAGCGTGACGCTCCTCCGAAGAAGTCAAGCAAGATCAAGGGCAAGCGACCCGGGAACTCTCTCCCGGGACAACCATGCAAGAAAAGGCTGCCGGGTGACCAGGGGTCTCGATCCTGACGTCACTGCAACCTTACCAGACGGTGCGGAGCCCGTCGGGAATGGAGAATCTCCCTCCGACGAGACTTCGCCGGGGGCTACCTCGTCCCCACCCCAAGACGTCGACGTGGAGGAAGCCGAGCCCTTTCAGGACTCGGCGACCCGCAAGGTGCAGCACCCGGTCTACTTCGTCAGCGCAGTGCTGCGCGACGCCCGGGAGCGGTACCCCATGATGCAGAAGCTGCTGCTGGCAATCCTCATTGCCTCCCGCAAGATGAGGCCGTACTTCCAAAGCCATCCCATCACGGTGGTATCCAAGTACAACCTAAGAAGCCCCCTGGAGAACCCACTTGCCACTGGTCGCATATCATGGTGGGCCATGGAGCTTCAAGGTTTCGGCCTCAAGTTCGAGCACACGGACAACATCAAGAGTCAGGCGCTGGCGGACTTCACGGCCGAGTGGACCGAGACGGCGTTCGACGACCCGGAAGAGGAAACCTGCCTCCCCGGGAAGGAAGATCCTAGCGCCTGGACCATGCACTTCGACGGCTCCTACACCAAGGGGAAAGGAGGTGCTGGGGTTGTCCTAACCTCACCAACCGGGGACCGGCTGAAGTACGTCGTCCAGATGCACTACCAAGGGAACATCTCCAACAACACGGCGGAGTACGAGGGCCTGCTCGCAGGACTTCGTGCTGCCATCGGCCTCGGCATCAACAAGATCGTCGTCAAGGGTGACTCTCAGTTAGTCATCAAACAAGTGAACAAGGAGTACGCGTGCCCTCAGATGGCACCGTACGTCGAGGAGGTCTGGAAGCTGCAGCGGCGCTTCGACAACTTCCGGGCTGTGTACGTCCCACGGGGAGAAAACACGGCCGCGGATGAGCTATCGCAGGTGGCGTCCAAGCAAGAACCAGTGCCTCCCGGGATCTACATCGAGGTCCTCAGGCGACCTTCGATTCCACCCGAGAGGCTCGCGGCAAGATCTGCGCCGGGGGCTGGCGACCCTTCTACCTCGACAACACGGGTAGCCAGCCCAGAAGCTCAAGACCCGGCAGCCCCTCTGGCGGAGGAAGCTATGCTTTCTTTCCGTCGGATGGTGCTACCGGTGGAAGGAACCCACCCACCCTGGGCCCGGGACATCGTCAAGTACATCATGGAGCACGCCCTCCCGGAGGATGACCACGACGCCGAGCGGGTGGCTCGTCAAGCCAAGCTCTACGTCATGATCGACGGCGAGCTCTACCGGCGACGGGACAACGGAGTCAAGCTCCGCTGCATTCCTCAAGAACAAGGCCAAGTACTGCTAAGGGACATCCACGAGGGCACATGTTCAAGTCATGTGGCATCAAGATCACTGGCGGGTAAAGTTTTCGTCACGGGTTCTACTGGCCAACAGTCCTCAGTGATGCGAGCAGCTAGTCAAGACCTGTGAAGCCTGCCAGTACTATGCGAAGAACATACATCAGCCGGCGCAAGCTCTGCAGCCAATTCCAATCTCCTGGCCGTTCGCGGTCTGGGGGCTGGACATCGTGGGAAGATACCGAAGTCTGTCGGGGGCCATGAATACCTTTTCGTGGCCATCGACAAGTTCACAAAGTGGGTGGAAGTGATGCCAGTACCAGGCAGACAGCTCAAGCAGCCATCAAGTTCATTGAAGGGATCGTGTACCGCTTTGGAGTACCCAACAGAATCATAACGGACAATGGCTCTCAGTTCACAAGCCGATCCTTCCTCAACTTCTGTGAAGAGCTGGGAATCAAGGTGTGTTTTGCCTCGGTGTCCTACCCAAGGTGCAATGGGCAAGTGGAGCGAGCCAATGCGGAGGTCCTAAAGGGTTTGAAGACCAAGGCCTTTGACAAGTTAGAAGACAAGGGCAAGAACTGGATTGAGCATCTACCAAGTGTCTTGTGGTCCCTCAGAACCACACCAAGCAGAGCCACTCAAGAAACACCATTCTTCCTTGTCTATGGAGCGAAGCCGTCTTGCCAACAGAGCTCAGGCATGGATCCCCCGGGTACTTGCCTATGATGAAGACGCACAAGCTGAGAGGAGGATTGATGACATCAACTTCCTGGAAGAGGTGCGGTGTCGAGCTTCTTTACGATCTGCTCGATACCAGCAAGGGCTCCGCCGCTATCATGATCGCCATATCCGTTCACGGGTACTGGAACCCGGAGACCTGGTTCTCCGCAAGAAGCAGAAGCTTGATAACATGAACAAGTTGTCGTCCAAGTGGGAAGGACCTTATCGGGTGACGCATACCCTGAGACCCGGAGCTGTTTATCTGGAGGACGAGAAAGGCAGGCCGGAGGGCAACGCCTGGAACATCGAGAATCTCCGGAAATTCTACCCCTGAATACGAACATGAATCGCAGATAGTTCGAGTCAACTAAGCACGCCCAAGGGGCTAGTGTTCTGTATAAGGGTGTAAGAATCGTCGCCAAGGAATAAAAGATAAGTTTTTCAATTCCGTGAGCCTCTCTTGTTGTCGTGAAGTGTGTTATCCGTAACAACCCCCAAGCAGGGGGCTGACATGGTGCCGGTGGCTGACAGGTCGAGCGCGAGTAGCCTATCAGTAGGCGCTGCCACCTGATCGTGCCGTACTGCCGCGGTAAGAAGTGGAACGGGCAGTGCTGTGTTTTAAAGAACATAAACACAGAAATGCACATTCAACTTTGCTTGCGGGTTGCTCGGATGAAACACTTTCACGACATGTAAGGGAGGGTCCATTCTTTTCCTACTGAAAGTTGTTATGTGTAGCGCCTCTCCCGGGACAGGAATGGATGCTGAAGAGCGGCTCAGGAGCTGGATACCCGGGAAGGACAGAGCAGATCAAGAGCACGGCAAAAACCAGCTAAGTCTTTGCATGTGCATCTTGCATTCTAGGCATAATATCTCGCTCGGAGTCAATATACCACCAACCTGCGCATGCTTGACAGTTGATGAGAACCTTTGCGGGGGTAATGCGTCCTCCCCGGCGAACGGTCAGATTTCCCTTCTGGCCTAGTACCCGTGGCTGTGGAGTGGACTCCCGGAAGGCATAGTGCTCTTAGGGGTACTGCTACCGGTACAGGCGGTTAGAGTACTTGTCACCTAAGAGATCTCCTCTGAAAACTTGACGGCGCGTTAGTGCAAGGGAGGTTTGGGAAATGACCCCGGGAGTTGAGCCCTAGGGTTGCATTCATCTGAACTTACATTCTGAATTTACAATTCTGAATTACATTCAGTCGTGCTTTCCCTGGATACATATCTAGCCTATGCTACTAAGGCCAGCTCAGAGCTCCTGGCTGCGCAGATCTGTCTTCTGTTTTATTGCCTGCCGGGTGCACTCTTTCTTCCGGGGACGCCTGGATGAAAGGATAACACGCGTGCAGGATCTTGTCAGGCGCGTCGAAGAGCTCGACCCCCTTCTGCCGACCAGGGCGCTCCAGGGCCAAAGAGACGGAAGATTCCGTCCGCCAGTTCGCCTACGGACTGACTCTCGGCCTACGAAAAGCAGTCCAGGTCAAGATCGAAGTCATCCAAGAAAAAAGGCGGAAAACAAAGAAGAGCAAACAGTGAACCTGTTCGATGGCCTCGAGCTCAGCCACAACCAAGGACAGCTCCGGAATACCGGCAGTCCTTTCCTTCAGGATGGACCACAGGTGCCCTCCTCACTGCCCTAATCCTTGCCTCTTCTTGGGCAACAGGACCGGAGACAGCCGCCAGGCGAGCGACATTCTGGGCAGCAGAAGAACGGGACGCAACCTCGCCATCAGTGGCTCGGGCTCCAGCTTCGCTGGGTGCCTCCGCCGCGCCTCGGAAGACGGACTCCGCCGTCGACATCGGACAAGGCCTCTCTGCTTCGCCAGACATTGTTCTGCGGGGCGTGGAGAGGCAAAGGAAGAAGAGGAGCGGAGCAAGGCGAGAAGATGTGTCAAGGGAGTTGGAGTCTGGAGGGTCTTTTATAGGCCTCCCACGCTCCACCTACCCCTTGCGCTACGGCTGCTGCAGTAATGGGAGCGCGTTTTGCAAAAAACTCGTTCTCATTCACACGGACGCGACACGAAGACAAGGAGGAAACAAGATCTTCTTCATTTACAAGGACTACAAGGGGACGATCTTTTTTACAACAAAAAGGTTGGCTCCCATCGAGCAAGGAGCACCGCCGTACAATGGAAGGCGCTACTTCCAGAAGTACGTCGTCAAGGCCGGGGAGGAGGTCAACGAGATCTCCATGGCGCCCCCGAAGCTCCTCGCCTTCAGGAAGACGAGCTCCCCTCGACCTTGATGTCAGATGAGTTTTCCTCATCTTCATCCTCGTCGTAGGAGCTCGAACTGCCGCTGCTGCTCTCCATGCAGCACTCCACGCGTCCGCCATCGACACCGAAGATCTTCACGGAGAGCGTCGCATCTCCGTCGTACCGGAACGCCAAGCATTGCCCCCGGGACAGGCGGCGGGCACGGGAGAACGACTTCCACCCCGGACCCAGAAGCATGGCGCCTTCAGTGGTGCGCTCCGCCATGGCCCAGGAGGGGCCATTGGGGCAGCCTTCCACTTGCAGCCAGAAGCCGGAGGGTCCGATGTCCTCCGTCGTCGCGAAGGAATCCGGCAGGAGAAGCCGGCTGCGAGCCTGTGGTTCAGATCCACGATGAACTCGAACGGCGCGAAGCTAGTATGAACCATGCTCCTAGGAGGGGGAGCAGCGGTGCCGCGGCCTCCACGGCCGCCGCGACCGCGAATCCCACGACCTCGCGGAACAGCTCGACCACGAGTGGAGGGGCCACTCTCCGCAGCAGCTGAAGAAGAACGAGGGCGCCCAACTCCTCTCCTCGCTCTCGCCATTGGCGCTGGCAGCTTGTGGGGAGGCCTGGAGTTGGACTGAGGAAGAAGATGAACAAAAAGCAGGGGCGCGCCTCGCTTTTATAGCCACGGCGGCGCCTCTGTCAGGCGTCTCCTCGGTTCTTCCGTTACTGGGAATCGAGGGGGCCATCGCAGTTACTCCCCCAAGCGGAGTAACTCCAAGACCTTCAAGGCCATAATGAAGCAGAGCAAGGAAGACCAGGTGCCCGGGGACCCACTTTGACCTATCTTTAGGCCATGGCCCCGGCAGCTGGAGCAAGAGCCGCCGGGACCATGCCCGGGGGCTACTGTCGCAGCAGTGGAACATGGGGTTCCCCTAGTGCTGCCAAAGTGGGTCCACCCCATGTGGGCCCAAGATGAAGATGGACAAGACCAAGACTCAAGTCAAGCTGGCGGGTTCACCGTCAGGACAGCAAGGCCTACGTCGACAAAGGGCTCCGGTCCTGGGGACCTGCCGGGTCCCCGAACCAAGCAAGAAGGCCAGGAAGGACCCGAGAGCCCGAGTTCCCGGCAGGAGGCCAGGCTCCCTCTCGGGTACTTCCCCATCCCTGTGGATAAGCTCTCCACCTCACGCTACCTCAGAAGACTTGGGAAGCAAGGCGAAGGCAGCGGGGCAGGAAGCACAGCCCGTGGTGGTGTCAGCCCTGTCCACCCCAAGGCGGACGCTCCCACCTAACCCAAAGGAGACGCTAGGCTGAGGAGAGGCCACGTCTCCCCTAAACTAGATGAGGAGGGTCCTTCACCCGAAGGTCCCTCGTGCCCCTCACGTGACCCTGTGGCAACCCCTTAGCCTATAAAAGGAGGACCAAGGCACGGAGGAGGGGGTCGAACAAGGAACAAGTCAACCAGAGCAAGACTAGACTAGGGCTGCGAAGGTAGAGGGGAAGGTGATCTCCTCCGGGTCAGGATCTGTCCTTCTTCTACCTCAGCCAAAACCCTTCCGGGTACCCCATCCGGGAGGCTCCATTGTAAGCCACACTATGAAGAACCCATCAATCCAGACATGCAGGAGTAGGGCTTTTAGCCTCCGGGCGGCCTGAACCTGGGTAGCTCCTTGTGTCCCTTTGGTTGCATGCTTTGATCGTGGAGAGGAGAGCTTGATCTAGACTCCGCCGAGAAGACGATTCTCAGCCTCCTTCGCGCCCGTGCCGAACCTAAAAGGGGGTATCCTATACTCCGGTGTCCATGCATCGAGACACGACAGTCGTGTAGAGGAAGAAGACGTACTTCCAGTGCCACACGTGTAGCACCTCGTAGCTCTACACACGTACGGTGTAGACGACGACCTCCGGGCTCCAGATCCAGCGAAGCAGCAGAAGTGAAGACTTGGACCCAACAGCATGGCGGTGTGCGTATGGTGGAGAGAACTCTCTCAAGCCGTGCGCAGCTCCAATTGTGGAGCCACAACTTAAACGGATGAGAGAAAGAGAGAGGAAGGATTCCTTCAAAAGGCCAAGGGGCATCCCTATATAAAGGTGGAGGAGGGGTGTCACCCTTGGTGGCTAAGCCATGTGGGACTATTCCCACATGGCCAGCCAGCCAAGGGTGGTGCGCCGGCCCTTGGTGGGCCCCTTGTGGCCCACCTAGGCCGGTCGGCCCTCCCCTCCTTTGTGGTGTGGTTTCCCCCCAAATGGGCCCTTTGACCTCTGGTCAAGGCCCATTTAGGTGGGCTGCCAATTAAATTCAAAAATAAATATAATAAAAATATATTTAACTATTAATTAAATTAATTAATATTAAATACACTTTATTGAATTTATTTGAACTCCGAAACATTTTTCGTTGCCCTCTGAACTCCATCGGACATGTCCCGGAACCATTCCAGACCCTTCTCTATTTTCTCTTCAATATCCAATCTTATTTAAAACCGTCGCCTACCCTTAAGTGTGCCATCCTACGGTTCGGGATCACTCCAGACATGATCGAGACACGTTCTCCGATCAATGACTATCAGCGGTGGCTGGACGTGATAGCCCCTGTGCGTCCACGAATGTCTTTTTATCGTTTGAACCTTAGACGTCCAGTTTCAACCTTTTGCCTAGCGATACTTAGATTGTCCGAGACTCGTTCTCCGGTATCACGATTACCGAGCTTGATCTCGTCACTTGACAATTCTATCTTTACTTGTATGTGATATTACATCCCCATGACCTTGTCACATGCTTGCAAGCTTATTGATGTAATCTCACCGAGTGGGCCCAGAGTATCTATCCTGCTATGTAGATTGGCAAATCGTTCTTGATCACTCACCTCGACCACTTCCTTCGGATACCCGAAAGGGACACCTTTATTGTCACGCTAGATAAGACATGGCGTTTGATGCAATCAAACACCTTCCAGAAGCAGCGATTAAATACGATCTCACAGTCAAAGGTATGAACACTACGTTTCTATATATCTTGGGTGTGTGTCCATCACATCATTCACCTAATGACATGACTCCATTGTCAATTGACATAAATGTCCATGATCAGGAAACCTTGATCATCGGTTGCCCAATGGATTAGTTAAGAGGCTACTAGGGACCTGGTTGTTTACATACCACACGTGTATTAATGTTTCCGCTTAATACAACTATAGCATGGTACAAAACTTATTACGAACAATTGAGATATGTCAAATAAATATCTTTATTAATTGCCTCTAGGGCATATCTCCTTCAAATACCCACTCTAAGATACTAGCAATTATTTCGGCCAAAGCATCCACAAGCATCGGAGAGCATGCAAGATCATAAATAAAACATACGACAAACAATCTGAACAATAATGTCATGACTCCATAATTCATCGGATCCCCGCAAACACAACATGTAGCATTACATAAAGATGATCTTAATCATGTAGGCAGCTCATAAGATCTAAACAATGGAGCACAAAGGAGAAGAGACAACCATCTAGCTACTGCCATGGACCCGTAGTCCCGTGGTGGACTACTCACGCATCACTCCGGAGGCAGGCATGGTGGTGTAGATGCCTCCGGTGATGATCTCCCCCTCCGGCAGAGTACCGGGAAGAGCTTCAGAACCCTCCGATCTAGGGTTGGCGACGGCGGCGGCGGCATCGGAACTTTTCTGGAAAATATGATCGTGTATCGAGGGTTTTCGGGACGAAGGCAATTTATAGGCGAAAGGGCAACTCGGGGAGACGCCCGAAGTCGCCAGGTGGGCCCTTTGACCGCGCCTGGGTGGCGTCTGGGGGCTGTGGGGCCCCTGCAGTTATATTAAATTTTCAGCCAATTCCGAGAAAATTTCCCGACTAGCTTTTCTGAAACAAAAAGACAGCAGAAAACAGGAACTGGCACTAGGCATCTTGTCAATAGGTTAGTCCCATAAAAATATGCCAAATGATATTAAAACATTATTAAAACATGTGGCAATGTTATATAACAAGCATGGAACAATAAAAAATTATAGATACGTTTGAGACGTATCATTGGGATATGACAAATTGTTACATTATCACCAGTTTGGTTTGATGCCTAATATTTTATAATTGTTAATTTTTGTTGCTATGACTTTGTTATGCTTAATGCTTGTCAGTTGTCACTAGTGCATGAGTCCATGATTTCAGATCTGACCACTTTATGTTTTCATGAATATAGTTGTTGTTTTGGATCATATCTGCAAGTTGTATGCACCTGTTGCTTGTCCGAAACCGGAGAACAAAATGGAAAGTGATGCATCACATCGAGATGTAGATTCATTTTCCGCCCCAAATGAGATGGGGAATTAGTCACCTCTGTCCGTTCATCCTTTTGAAAGGAATCGAGGCCCGACCCGGCTCACGTTCTTCCAATAACATACGGGGAGCACCTTAGTATATGATCGATTGGATATCAAAGGGGAAGGCTGTAACTTGAGGATTACATGTATTCATTAAGTGTAAATACCTTGCTTTGGTGCTTTGTAAAATGAGTAATTAATTAGCCTAAGTTCTTTAAATTGGCCCCGCTGAAACGGGAGGGTACGACAAAATTGTTGTACATATTCTTATTGCAAGTGGATACAACTATGTTCGGTATGCATACCTACGTAAGTACGCCTGATTAAATTGGTTCAATTTTGTGAATTCCCCAACTATAATTTGTTCACCCAACATTGTTATTTTGTTTGGAGAGATACCTCTGGTGAACCTATGAAACTGGGTCCATATTTTACTATTATTGCTGGTGTTTTTACTCACTATTGCTCTCCGTTACTACTATTTTGTTATTACTGTTGTTACCTATTTTCCACTACCATCATATCACCATTCTGATAAATTCTTTTAGGCAAGATCAATTTCAAGTGGGGTTAAATTGACAAACTCAATTGCTAAGGCTTATAAATATTCTTTGGCTCCCCTTGTGCTGAATCAATAAATTTGGGTTGAAATACTTCCCTCGAAAACTGCTGCGATCCCGGGTCATCAGTGAACAAGCCACTTGCTTAGGGATTATTAGAGGGTTGTGTTTTTTATAACTTTGATCCGGATTATCAAATTACAGTACGTAGCCTTTCCCCCTAAGAGACCCAGGGTTTATCGAATCCGGGAAGTATTTTCTCGGAAAGGAAATATTATCAAGTTCAAGAGAATTTTCTTAAGGTTTGTTCTACCGGACCAAACTTGTTTGCTTGTGGTTGTTTTATCAATGGACTAAAATAGGCCAGGGCTTAAGGTTTCCAGCAGTGCATGTTATGTATGGGATAAATAAGATAAATGAAGCTCAGTTAGTCATAAATAATCATATGAATACAAAGATGTATTTGAGCAATGCGTCCAAGGGCACCAGTGTCTCACATATCAGGAGCACAAATGATTCATCTATCCACTTTGGCCCTACCCGTCTTGCGTGAGGTTGCCTAGATAATTAAGTCTTCTTTTACAAAGACAGTCAAAAGCAGTAGGTAATTTGTCACCATTGTTGTTCTCCAGGGAATTGCTTTTAGCTATTGTACATCTCGTACTGTCACCGAGGTTCTCGCATAGCCTTCCACTTTTCCAGTCAGTTACCTCTACTTTGATCACTCTTCGTGGTACCTGACAAGTCCTAGGAGTGAGGCATTGACAAGAGATATACACATGCATCATATCGTACTATTTACACTATTATCCCAATGGTTAGTTTGCACATAGTTGCGAGGTGACATGGTAATACATCTCGGGTACCCCATCATGAGGGTACCTGGTGCACGTAATGACTGAGGCCCAATAGCGAAGAGCCCACTCGAAGCTCGAGACAAGAGGCCAAGAAGATGGAGTACCTTCCAAGATTAGACATAGGCATAGTCGGTTTAGAACTTTCCATATGTATAAACTAGGTCGGTTAAGGACTCCCGAGACCCAGCCTATTTAAAGGCTGGGAGGGGCGCCGATCTAGGGACCAAGTCATATTCGAACCACCAAAGCTCTTGCGAGATCGTCATCTCGCCAGAGCCACCCTGTATCACATAATCTCCAGCGATCAATAACAGACAAGCAGGAAGTAGGGTCTTTACCTCCACCCGAGGGGCCTGAACCTGGGTAAATCTTTGCCTCTGCTTGTCAGCCGACGAAACTACCAGTACTACCACGTTCTCTCCCCATAATCTCAACCCTAGGTCCTTAACCATGGGATTTGATGGGGTACGCCTCGTCAATTGGCGCCGTCTGTGGGAAAGAATAGTGCTGGACTCGCGGTTTCTTCGGTTCCATCGGAAAACGACGACTCGCCGATCCGATCTACAAACGGCAACTCGCCGGCTGCATCGACAAACCAGAACTCGCGGCTCAGGCGGCACACGGCAACTCGCCGGCTCACTCGACAAACGGCAACACGCCAGCTTCACCCGCAAAAAGCACATCGGATCCTCTGATGGATTTCGAGCCACACTCGCCAGGATTCCAGGAGGCCTTCTCCGATCTCGAGTCAGGTTTGGGTCTAACCGTCGGTTCGTTCAATTTTTTCGTCAACAAGCTTGGTGTGCAGGACTTGACGGATCCGCGCCAACTCGCGATTTTCGCACCCGAGGCTCCATCGGCTGCGACTCCTTCGACTGCGGATCTTTCCGCTGCGTCCATACCATCATCAACCCAAGCCTGTTCATCTGCAACAACCATGTCCACACGAGAGATGCGCGAGCTCATTGAAGAGCTCCAGGGCGAGGAGGCCGAATCAGCATACCGCACAAACGATCCCGAGCTAGATCAACCACTCGAGGATAGTTTCGACTGCGGGATCTCCCTCAGCGACTTCGACGACCTCGAGACTCATATCGACAACCACGTCAACTCCGAGATCTGCGCCAACAACAACCTCGACTCCGAGGCTCACAACAACCTCGCCGACGCCGAGATGGGCATAGGCGACGAAGACGTCGACTGCGAGATCCGTCCAGACGAACCACTCGATGAACATGCAGGCTCAGACATGAGCCTCGACGAAGATGTCGAGTCTATGACGGGATTCGAAAGTACATACATATGCCCTCGGGTCATACCCCAACAGGTCTATGTGGCCATCGCCGCAGAAACATCAGAAACTGCGGCCAGTCGAAAGCCTATAGAACCCTCACAATCACTGCTGAGATAGCAGCAAAAGCAGATAAAGTCATCAAGGAGTGCACAATGATGCCAGCAGACGCAACACAAGAAGAGATGTTGACCTTCTAGTACTTCAACTGGCAGGAGTCACTTCGACTGAAGCAGATAAGAGCCACACTCGAAGAACGAAAAAAGCAAGCTTGTCAAGTGTGCGCAGAAGACAGCTCTCCCTGAGCTCCACCGGGCGAGCAGACACAGGACGCAGATCAAGGTTGTCACCCTCTCGCCAGCGAGAAGGCGGCACTCACCCGCAACTTAGGCAACTCCTTCATGACATACGACGAGGAAGGACTGCCGGTGCCCAAAACGCAGCAGGTGCTCTCTACACCGCTGCAGCATACCTGGAGGCAATCAAGCCCCCAGCGGATGACCCAATGCAAAACTACACCGCCAGCATATCAAATCACTCGCCTTAGCTGCAAAGGCCATACGCCAAGTTCCAAAAACTCCAGGTGGGAGTCGAGACCGTGCCCTAGTCGACGCGCCTCGGGAAGAGCATAATCACAGTGGTCGTCGCCACCACTCGAAGGAAAGAAGCGGCTCGCGAAGGCGCAGGTCCAGGAGAGGTCACGCAGATCATACAGTAGCGACTCATACTCCGATCGAGAGCCGGAGCCACATGGAGCTCTGTGCTTCACTCGACGCGTCCGCGAGACACGGATGCCCAAAGGGTTCAAACTCACATCTGAACAGCCCAAGTACAGGGTCGACAGGAACCTTCCGGGTGGCTGGAAGATTACAGGCTGGCTGTCGCATGCCAGCGAGGAACGAACACCACAGCCATGCAGTACATACGATGATGCTCGAAGGCACAGCCCGCGACTGGCTCAAGGCCCTACCTTCATCAAAGTACGACTCGTGGGATCACTTCCGCGATGACTTCATCAAAAACTTCGAGCCTCTGTGTGAGCGCCCAAAAATGTTCGAGGAGCTGCGGGCCTGCGTTCAGCGTTCAGACAAAGCGTTGAGGTCATACGATGGACTGAGATACGTAACTCAGTTGGAGTGGTTTCAGAAGATATGGCCATGGATGTTTTCGTCATGGGCCTCCTGCAAATCGCGACTGAGTGGGCAGATGGAGAGGATATGGCACGCACCGCACGCGGGTCCTCACCCCGTGACAAACACGAGAATAGCAGTCGAAGCCATAGAGACTCGTACAGAGATGACCGAAGGCGCAAACGTTCAAAACGTCATTACGACGATGACAGACCCGAATTCATGGCGGCTGGGTTCTCCACACCCCGCAACGATCAGGACAGAAGCGACCGACGGTCGGAAGAGCGAGACAGTCGAGACGACCGGCGAGACAGTCGAGATGATCGGCGAAACAGTCGAGATGATCGACGTGATGGCCAACGCAGTGACAGCTACAAGAGGAAGGATTGGCGCAAGTCACGGGCACAATCTGAGCGATCATTCGAAGAAAAGATGGACGCTGATTGCAGATTCCACCTGTACAAGGGGGACGATGGAAAACTGCGGTCCAACCACTCGATGAGAAACTGCAGGGAGTTCGACCAGATGGCGACTGATTACGTAAATCGCAGAAAGGCAGCAGCCGCACAAGCACCTGCACCCGTGCCTCAGCCAAACAACGTGCCTGTTCTGATGGCACCACCTCCACCACCACAGCCTGCCCCAGGCGGAAATCTCGCGGGTGCCATACAGCCCGTGCCTCGGGTGGACGAACCACAGTACCCTCCGCCCCAAGGGCAGATGTACATGATACAGAAAGGTCGACCTTCCAACAGGGAGCAAAAGCTTCGCACTCGACAGGTAAACATGGCGGTCATGTCACCGCCTGCGGTGACAAGTACTTAAAGGGATCTGATACTGCAATAAGCTTCAGCAAAGAGGACCACCCTCCGTCGGTTGTTCGACCAGGGCACTCTGCTCTGGTACTCGACGCGCAAATTGGAGGCTACGCCATGTCCAAGGTCTTCATGGATGGTGGGAGCGGCATAAACATCATCTTCGCAGATACGCTCCGCAAAATGAATAGGTCAGTCGAAAACCTGCCAAGATCCTCAAATACCTTCCACGGTATCGTTCCAGGGAAAGCAATAAGTCCAGAGGCACCATACAACTCGACGTAACGTTCGGGGACAAGCACCACTTCAGGACGGAGTCGATTGAGTTTGAGGTGGTCGACTGGAAATCACAATACCATGCTATACTTGGGCGCCCGACGTTCGCTCGATTCATGGCGGTGCCACATTATGCATACCTCCAGCTGAAGATGCCTGGACCAAAAGGAGTAATCACAGTCAAGGGGAACTTCCAAAAGTCTGACTCTTGCGACCCAGAATTCAGCAAAATCTCGGAGATGTTTGGCATGGAAGCAACACTCGCCGACCTAGCGGTCTCCAACGATCGAACACTTATGCCAGAGCACAAAAAGGTTGCAGTCGACAGAGCATTCAGTGCCACCAACGACACAAGATCGCATCAGGTGCACCCGACAGACCCGACCAAGACAGTCAATGTCTCGTCGAGTCTGCCTATCGCATAGGAAAGCGTGCTTGTCGAATTCCTCCGTGAGAACTGGGATATATTTGCATGGTGTCCAGCAGACATGCCAGGTATTCCTAGGGAATTCGCCGAGCACTCTCTCCAGCTACTTCCAGGTGCTAAACCAGTCAACCAAACAATGCGCCGCATATCTGGCCCAAAAAGAACTGCAGTCGAAGCCGAAGTCGACAGGCTACTCGCAGCAGGATTCATCAGAGAGATCAAGAAATCACAATGGGTGGCTAACCCCGTACTTGTAGAAAAGAAGCATACAGACATCCTGCGGATGTGTGTTGATTTTACAGCACTCAATAAGTGCTGTCCAAAGGATCACTTTCCACTACCTCGAATCGACCAGATCGTCGACTCCACCGCCGGGTGCGCTCGCTTATCCTTCCTAGATACTTACTCGGGTTAGCACCAGATAAGGATGAAGGAAGAGGATGAGGAAAAAACGGCGTTCATAACCCCACTCGGGGTCTACTGCTACACCACAATGCCTTTCGAGCTCAAAAACGAAGGCGCAACCTATCAGCGCATGATGCAAGATTGCCTCAAGAAGCAGATTGGGCGAAACGTCCAAGTCTATGTAGATGACATAGTCATCACCACAAGAGAAGAAAGCACGCTACTCGATGACTTGCGGGAGACATTCGCAAACCTCAAGCGCTTCCACATCAAGCTCAACCCGAAGAAGTGCACCTTCGGCGTGCCAGCTGGGCAACTCCTCGGGTATCTAGTCTCAGCTCGAGGAATCGAGGCGGACCCGGAGAAAATACAGGCCATCTTGACGATGCAAAGGCCTTCAAAGCTCCACGACGTGCAAAAATTGGCGGGTCGAGTTGCAGCGCTCAGTCGATTCATCAGCAAGCTAGGCGAAAAAGCACTCCCGTTCTATCGACTGATGAAGAAAGCAGATAAGTTCGAGTGGACGCCAGAAGCCGAAGCAGCCTTCACGGACCTCAAGCGAGTCCTCACAAGCCCTCCAATCCTCGTAGCACCAAAGGAACGCGAGCCACTATACCTATATGTCTCTGCAATTAACAGGGTGGTAAGCACCGTTCTAGTGGTCGAACGCAGGGAGGAGGGGCACGCGCAAAGCATACAACGTCCAGTCTATTACTTGAGTGAAGTACTCTCCACATCAAAGCAGCGGTACCCGCATTATCAGAAACTGGCATACGCCGTGTTCATGTCCTCAAGGAAGCTGACGCATTACTTCTCCGAGCACCCGATCACTGTAATCAGTACTTCAGGGATCGGGGACATCCTCACAAACCCCAATGCAACTGGGCGAGTAGCAAAATGGCTCATCGAGCTAGCTCCAAGAGACATTAAGTATGATTACCCAAAGGCCATCAAAGCACAAGTTTTACCCGACTTCCACACCGAGTGGATTGAAGCTCAGCTCCCAGGAGCACCAGATGTGTCCAATTCTTGGACCATGTACTTCGATGGCTCGAAGAAAAACGAAGGCGCAGGCGCAGGTGTCATCCTCATATCACCAAAGGGCGACAAGCTCCGCTACATCCTGCAAATGGGATTCGAGTTCCCATCCAATAACGAGGCAGAATACGAAGCTCTGATACATGGCATGAGGATGGCCAAAACCTTCGGGTGCACTCGACTGATGATCTACGGCGACTCGAATCTGGTGGTGCAGCAAACAATGAAGGCTGGTGACGCAATCGCAGATAACATGAACGCCTACCGTGACTTGTACAACATCATGGAGGGCAGCTTCGAAGGCTGCGAGTTACGGCACATAGGGCGTGAAAGCAATGAAGAAGCGGATAAGTTAGCCAACATTGGCGCGACCAAAGCTCCAGTGCCACCTGGTGTCTTTTTCGAGCGCATAGAGCATAGATCAATCAAAAAGAAGCGAGAACCTCCTGCAACAGCCGCACCAGCCAAGAGCAAAGCACCCAGCATAGAGGACCCACCAGTCGACGTACTCCTCATCGAGCCAACTTGGACTCAACCTTTCCTCGCATACATACTCCGCGGCGAGGTACCCAAAGACTTCACAGAGTCAAGACGCGTCACTCGACGATCTAAAGCATACACTGTCATCAACGGTGAACTTTACAAACGCAGCATATCAGGTATGTTCCAGCGTTGCATAGCATATGAAGATGGCCAAGCCATCCTTCGTGATATTCATGCAGGAACTTGCGGGCATCACGCCAGCAGTCGATCACTCGTAGCCAAAGCCTTTCGCGCAGGCTTCTACTGGCCCACAGCACTCAAAGACGCGGAGGACATCGTCAAAAGGTGCATCGGCTGCCAAAAAATTGCCACAAAGCCGCACGCACCCGCATCGGCGTTGAAGACAATACCATTGGCCTGGCCTTTTGCCCAGTGGGGGCTCGATATGGTTGGGCCACTCAAAAAATCCTCCCATGGAGGGCATACTCACCTTCTAGTGGCGGTCGACAAGTTCACCAAGTGGATCGAAGCAGTACCCATCACAAGTTCGACTGCCACTACAGCAGTCAATTTCATAAAGTCCATCATATATCGCTTTGGTGTGCCAAGTAGCATCATCACGGACAACGGTACAAACTTCACGGCTGAGGAGTTCAAATCCTTCTGCAAAGAGCAAGATATCATGCTCAATTATGCATCTGTGGCGCACCCGCAATCAAATGGCCAAGTCGAAAAGGCCAATGGGCTTGTGACAAGTTGGATCAATAAGCTCCTTCTGGTGCCACTCAAAAGGGTTGCGGGTGCTTGGGTAGAAGAGCTTCCGTCTGTGCTATGGAGCCTACGCACAACACCCAATGCCTCAACGCAATTTACTCCATTCTTCATGGTCTACGGCGTAGAGGCAATTCTGCCATCAGACGTAAGGTTCAACGCACCAAGAGTCGAAGCATACAATGAAGAAGATGCAGACGAGGCACTCGAAGACGCAGGCCGCCTCAACAGGTTCTTCCTTGGGTTCAATCCATTTTTCCTCCTCCTTCAGCACACGATGGATTAGGACCAGTGCGTCCACTCGTGTCTCTTGGTAGTGCTCCTCCATCGGCACAGGACCACCACCTAGTACGGGTGCGGGTCCCATCGCAATCCTTTTCAAATCAAGGTGCGGAAGGTGCGATCGCACAAAGGCAAGAGCAACGTTAGCCCCGCTAACCAGTTGCTCACGCACAAACTTCTTGATCGCCTCGCCCTTTCGAAATTTCTTCAGCAAAGCCACAAGGCCTTGTGGTTGCTCATTCAAAGGAAACAAAGCTTCGTGAACTCGAAATAAGGCCAGCCTGCAAGTCTCCAGTCGAATGGCTGTGCGCCAAGCACGGTCTAGAAGCCTTACCAAAATGGCACTCTTCTCCCTGTCTGACCAGAAGGGGTGGGCGGAGTACTCAGTGCTATTCGCATGACCATCGAGTCGATCCTGAATTCGTGCCTCCTCCTTTATTGGGTCAGAACAAACACCTGCGCAAAAGCAAAGGGCTCATCATCGCCCAGTCGAGTCACCTTGCTAAGAGGAGATCTCGATGATTCAAAAATGTCTTACATTCGAGTTGCAGGTTTTATTTTCCAACTCCTCAAGCAAAAAGGCCTCCCGTTCTGAAGTTGGGGATGGCCTCGACTGCAACTCAGCATACGCATCTTGTGCCACCTTCAGTTCGCCCTTCACATCAGAAAGCTTCTGCTGAAGGTAGTCCATAATTTTCTGGTCGTTCACGCTTCGCGACTTCGAAGAACCACCCACAACAGGGCCAGTTGATGGTTTAGAGGCTTGTTTCTACAGTCAGAATAATTAAATTCATAAGGAAGCATGAAGAGCTCAAGCAAAAGGCTCGGGGGCTGCGCCTCCCGATTGCTGAATTCCATAATTCATAACATGACAGATACGATGTCTGATGATTTACACTTAGGAAAAGCAAAAGGACGACATTCCTAGACCTAGTCGACAAAGGGATCACTAGCTAAGTCGTCGACTTCTTAGAGGAAGTTTTCTTCGCCTGGACCTTGGCTGCCCTTTCTTCAACAGTTGCCACCATCTGTTGAGCGTATTTTCTGGCGGCATCCATCCAAGGGTTGAACCCGACAGTTTTGCCGTCAGAACCCCGTGGAAACTTTGTCGTCGCCTTGTCAAAATCTGCCTCGACTCCGTGCACGAGCAACATGAGAAAAGTAGTCTGAGCACCACTTACCATTTGCTCGCGACAGAAATCGGCGACGGCGGTCCCTTCAGGATTGAACAGCTCCACTAGTTCCGCAAAAGAAGATGGAAGCTCTTCGCCGGGGAAAAAGCTGCCATGGAGGCCGCCTAAGACACTCGCCGCCCGCGTCAGCATCTCCCCTGCTCTGCTGCTGGTAGCCTCCGAGACAGCCACGCTTTCATCAAGTGAGGCGCCAAGGCTTTGCTTGCCAGTAGCAGAAGGGCCATCCATCACGCCTAGCATAAGGACAAAATGATCAGCACAATATATCAGGAACCTCAAAAGGAACACAGCAAAAATTCATACCAGTTAAGCTGGTGCTGGCGGCAGAAAGTCGACCAATTACCGACTCCTCTCTCAGCTTAGCTGCTTTCAGCCTCTTCTCTAGATCATCCACTCGACGAGTGGCTTGGTTCAAATTTTCTGCTGCATCAACGGCAGCCTCTGCAAAACAACCACACATGGTCAGCAAACTGCAAGAGGAATCAGACTTAACACGTAAAAGCATAAAAAGATACGCACTCTTCGCAGCTTCGAGTTGCTCCTGCAGGGTGGCGGCTTCCGTCTCCTTGTGCACATACTTGGCACCAGCCTTCAGCAACTCTTTTACAAAAGCCTAAGTGAAACGGCATAGACGAAATCATAACTCAATATCTGAGTTTATGCAAAAAGTTTGGCACTCGACGAAGCATAAAACTTACGTGCTCCAAGAAGGAAGAAGTCGACGCAGGGATATCTACAGCCGCAGCTCTGCTCTCAGTTGCTGCAACCTCCGGTTCGGGTGGTGTAGCTGTGGCCGTAGCAGCAGGAGTCGCAGACGTAGGCGGCTGCTCTGGTGGCAGCGTCCGTGCAGTTGATGTTGCGCTGCTCTTATCCGCCGTAGGTGGCGGAGGCATATCCTCATCCGAGGAAACACTGTGTCAAAACATTATCAGTATACCAAGTGGCATAGTTCATAAGGTGACAAAGCATATTCACATAATACTTACTCCCCAGTGAGGTCACATAAATGATCCGGCGCCATCATACCCATGCTGGGGCGTGATTTCTTCGGGACGCGAGGGGGAAGCGAGCGAATGGGAGGGACGTTGAGCGGCGGCTTTGTCGACTCCGTCTCATTCCCCTCCTTTCCCTCAGAATCAGCGGTGTCTTCTTCCTCGCGTGCCCGCTTCTGCTTGCCCTGCACCTCAGTATCGCCTTCATCGGCTTCTGGAGTGTGTGCAGTGGCGAGTGAAGCCACTTCATCATCTGAGCCCGCATCGAGTGGCTCGTTGTGCAGCACTGGGCCGTCCTCAGGCAGAGGAGGCATCGACTCATATATTCTGTGGCCCTGCACACAGAAACCGCAAAGGAGTCAATCTCACACATGCATAACATATGAACTAACATATGGTATCGGCTATTACCTCTGGAAGAGGATTGCTGGTCTCATAGGGAGCCACAGGCGAGTTCATCTCGCAAGGTTCTTCATCGGTGAGCTTGGTAAGGCCTCTTACCAATTTCTCCGCTTCGGCATCAGATAATTCAACTGCGCGCGAGCGGGTTGGATCAGAAGCACCGCTGTATGCCGACAAAGCATGCACTCGAGCTCGGAGAGGCTGCACTCGCCTCTTTGCCATGATGGCCAGAAAGTGGATGCCCGTAACCTCTCGACCAGCAGTGGTCTGGAGCTTCAGCACCTTCTCCATCAGAACGTCAGCCTCTTCGGCTTCGACTCCGGTCGGCTGGGAGATCCAGGAGGGCCTCTTCTTCACCAGAGCATCCGCATCAAAAGGAGGCAACCCGAAAGCTTGGGCATCCTTGCACAGACTCCACGAAGTTGATCTTGAAGTACTCGATATCAGGTCGAGTCTGTACTCCAAAACCACCAGGTCCCTTCGTGCTGTGCTGGCGCTTGACGTTGAAGATGCGGCGGAAGAGACCAAAGTGGGGCGCAACGCCCAGAAAGCACTCGCAAAGAATAAAAAAGCACGCAATGTGCAAAAGCCCATTGGGCGTAAAATCGTGCAGTTGCACCCCATAAACGTGCATCAGTGCACGCAGAAAGTTGTGAACAGGGAAAGAGAATCCCCTGTTCACAAAATCCACAAAGCAGACCCGCTCATTGGGGCCTGGGCGTGGGATTACCTCGGCGCCGGGGATGCGGACTTGCGAAACATCCTCAGGAATCAGCCCGTCGTTCCGCAGTCCGGTCAGCATCCTATTGCTGCAGGAGGACTTGGTCCAGGCGCCCTTCTCCCTCTTCAAACCGCTGGCGGAGGCTCCAGCGGCGCTATCCGCCGATGCGTTTGCGGCACTCCTGCCCCTCCGGGTACTCGGCTTCGCCATCGCAGTGGTGGATTGCAAAAGCTTTGCTATGTGGCTATGGCGAGGCGCAGGGAGAAAGAAGAAGAAGCAGCGGCGGCGGAGAGCAAATGGCAAGTTAAAAAACACTATTTACTCCGCCGTCCCCTTTTAACCTCAAAAGCAAAAGAATCTGCACCGTCGATGCGAGATCGTGGGCACATAAGCAAATCTAACCGTACACGTGGCAGCCACGGAGGGCAACCGTCGCCGGCTACTCCGTCCACTACGCACGGGAATCTAGGAACTACCATCATGGCCCCGGAGAAATCGTGCCTGAACGGTCAAATCCAGTCCAAACGGCTGTACAATGGGCCCACAAGACGTGTCACGTCCCATCTCTCGCAGCACAGCGCACGCCACCGCGTGTCAGGTGGCGCAGTCGCCATACAACGTCATCCCTGACGTCATTGCAGCAAATTTGTTCCGAAAGATGTTGGGTTCGCCTAAAGCATACTAATCACTCGATTGGTTGTCGACTGCATGGTCACTCGACTGTTTCTATGATCAAATACATATTACTCCCATCGGGAGCGTATCAAAAATTTCTTCGACTAAAGATGATCATGACCGGGTGATTCTGAGATTATCCTCCATTACAAGTAATAAAGGACAATCTCGGGGGCTACTCCCATCGGGAGCGCTGGCGCGCACCCGATAGAATTATGGCTAAAGGTTTTCTTCAACTAACAAATGTAGAGAAAGATGGTTTTGAGATTATCCTTCATTGCAATCAATAAAGCACAATCTCGGGGGCTACTCTCATCGGGAGCGCTGTCGCGCACCCGATAAAATAAGTATCAAAGTATCAGTCGATGAATATATCGACTGCGTTCATATGAAAATCATACTCGAAACATTCCCGAGTTGCGTCCGTCGCAAATTTCTCGGATTCTACATGCATAGTGCAAAGATAAGACCCGCCGAACTTTCGAGCTGGGCTAGGGACCGTTCCAGCAACGTCAATCCTTATATTTCCCGTGTCAGCAGACATGATGAAAAATCCCGACGGACGCGTTGGGTAAAATTCAAAGTTATACTGCAGATCGACTCAGTAAGACCTCAGCGGCCTAGTCGAATCTGACCAGTTTGTTCTAGATTCGAGTCCGGGGACTCGAGTTTGATTGAAAGCTAGTAAGGTATTACCCAAATGTGTAGTTAACCAGTCCCGATCCATCGAGTGAACTGGGCCTGCTAAGCTATTATCCCTTGATCATCATAAGCAAAAACCACAGTCGATGAAATACTCGACATAGCCAACATGTGCTATTCATACAGGAATTCCAATTATAAAAACAAAGCATATGACGTGCACTTACGAAAGAGTCCATGCCCGATTCTTCGAGTCAGGCAAGTACTCGGGGGCTACTGACATGGTTATACATCTCGGGTACCCCATCATGAGGGTACCTGGTGCACGTAATGACTGAGGCCCAATAGCGAAGAGCCCACTCGAAGCTCGAGACAAGAGGCCCAAGAAGATGGAGTACCTTCCAAGATTAGACATAGGCATAGTCGGTTTAGAACTTTCCATATGTATAAACTAGGTCGGTTAAGTACTCCCGAGACCCAGCCTATTTAAAGGCTGGGAGGGGCGCCGATCTAGGGACCAAGCCATATTCGAACCACCAAAGCTCTTGCGAGATCGTCATCTCACCGGAGCCACCCTGTAATCACATAATCTCCAGCGATCAATAACAGACAAGCAGGAAGTAGGGTCTTTACCTCCACCCAAGGGGCCTGAACCTGGGTAAATCTTTGCCTCTGCTTGTCAGCCGACGAAACTACCAGTACTACCACGTTCTCTCCCCATAATCTCAACCCTAGGTCCTTAACCATGGGATTTTATGAGGGTACGCCTCGTCACGAGGCTAGGCCTCAGCCCTTAGCCCGAGTATACTACTCACACATCGCGATTCTGGATCTTCTAGATTTTGCATGTATGCAGATATGCTTGAGTGGTTAGTGGCATGTACATAGTGATATATTGTCATTTGCATGACAAATATACAGTTTGAACACAGATGAAGATGCGCATATTTTGGACGCATTAGTTTCATCAAGTCTATGTTAGGACATGACGCCCATACGAAACACAGTCAAGCATTTACATAACTGTTGCTTGAGGGAAGGAAGGAGAAGTTGCGAACTCCTCTAGGATGAATACAAAACCCGAGTCACTCTTGTGGGGAAAATTCTCGATTGACGCAACACTCTGCACTTGTAGTCCCAACGAGTGGTAGACAACTAAGTTTTTTTTTGCCATCAGGTACGAACCAAGTATAACCGAGTATGTTATTATTTCCATTTAGCTACATTTCGCTATTTTGTAAGTTTGCATATACTTATCGTCAATTCTATATTTAAACACAGTGTCGGAGACTACTTGATGTATTGGATGTTCAGAGTCCGGCGGGATCATGAACCAAAGGAGGGAAGACATTTCTAATATCTTCTTATGTCCTTCCTTTGCAAAGGCGAAGACATAACCAAAAACAAACCTTGTCGGGAAGTTATTCCTAGGTGTTACCTTTGGTAGCCCGTTAATATTTTATGTTAACTTGTGGATTTTCAACTTGTAAGCTTTTCTTATCATGGAATATAACTTGTGACCATTGGTTCTATCTGTTGCAACTTACTTAATTACTAGTATTTGATTTATGTGCTTCCTCAGTAGAGTTGGGTAGCTCATAGGCACTGCATGATGCACTATTAGTGGGGAGGGAAACTGTTACATCAAACACTCCTTGTACTAAATTGTTAAATGAATTTTTATCAATGGCTTGTCGGTTGATTGCGAGTACATTCAATGCACTCACATGGCTTGTTGACGTGATCAGATATGAATGACTAGATCATGGAGGACGTTGTTTGATGACATCTTTGTGAACAAGGAGCGTTCTCCCAGTCACCCGCATATTAACATGGCTCCAAGTTGTATTTTGCTATTCTGCTGCAAGACTCTTGGAGTTTCACCATGTGTGGAACTGATGTAAGAGTTTGACCATAAGACTCTATTTGTGCAAGACAATGTGGGATAAAACTTTCATCAATCCGAAACGTTTACCTCCCCCAAGCTACTATTGCCTAAAACTTTCGTAAATAATCTGAAGATGTCTAATTAGCGCCAACAACAGTTTGGTTTACATGACAAGGAAGCAAACACCCGGGAAGAAGATGACGATCTGGCACTTAGCTTCACCACTCGGATGCTCCCACATTGACATGAATTGAGGGTAAACCCCTCTAAATCAAATCCACTGCGGATCGGATTGACATGAATTGAGGGTAAACCCCTCTAAATCAAATCTTTTCAAAATCTCCTCCAATTCATTCCAATCCGCTCCAGTCGATTGGGGGAGTGGATTAGTCAAACAAGCCTTTGTGTACTTTAGGCTCTATTTTGGACAAAATGTTGTAGTTTCTCCTGAAGGCCTCGACCTCGAGAGTATGTTTATGCTTTGTACCCTCTAGGCTCTTGCTGAAACTAGAGTTACTTTCAGAGTGAAGCTCTTTGCCTCCCTAGACCTGCTGATTTCGACCAAGTAATGGAAACGAGGGCCTTTTTGCCTCCCTGACAGTAACAAAAAAAACTCCACGACCACCCTTCAGAAATAACCCCACGACGCTTTGCTGTTAAGGAAAAACGACACTTCATTCTGTCTCTGCGAGATCTGCCGTGCTTCTTTCTCCCTCGCTCCCCGCCCCGACACCCGATCCTTCTTTTCTCCACCGATCCGGCTCCTTGCGATGGTCGTCTGCAAGTGCCGCAAGGTAATTCATCATCTCTCCACTATCCGGCGAGGCGGGAACACCCCTGCGGTGTGTTGCGCATTCTTTTTGTTGGGCATGGGCATGCTATGGTGGATTTTTGGATCTGGGCGGGCCGAGTATGCGGTGGCGGGTTTGGTGATGGCATGGTCTGGATCCGACAGGGCACCGCGAATGCCGCGGATTCGAAATCTTGCTCTTGGGTTCTTTGATTTGTTGCTGGTGTTGTAGAGATTTGCTGTTCCTGCCTGAATTTTTGTTGACAGGACGTGCGGTGCTTGCTTTGTGTTTTCAGGCGACGAGAGTTTACTGCTTCGTTCACCAGGTTCCCGTCTGCGGCGAGTGCATCTGCTTCCCGGAGCATCAGTTATGCGTGGTGAGCTTCTCGACTTGCTCCTCGTCCCAATTGGCTCAGGCCAAGAGCACACCGACAGAAAATAGAGAACAGTAGTTAATATATATTATGCGATTGCTCAATGTGCTGTATCCTGTTCAGTGATTATAGTCCATCACAAGTTTGCCTGTCATGTTAGCTTAACTGATTCTTTTTGGTTAGTTGATACAACATTATGCTTACTAGACCTTGGTTAGGTGGTACAACATTATGCTTGTTGGACCTCAAGTATCCTTTTAAATATGCAAGCCTTACTGCAGGGTGCCCCTGAATGCGATGCAGGCCACCCCTGCTTGTTCTATGCTCCTTAGAACACATAAGTTAGTAAAGACATTGCTGAAATAAATGTACAAAGCCGATCTTTCGTGATGAGACGTTGCGGATACATCGGATTCATTAGTGGTTCTGTGATGGATTCAATATGCTGGAGAGGTATTTAATAATATGGGATTTAGATTACTTGCCTTCGGAGTAGGGGCAGAATTGATAGGGGATGAACTAGAATTGTGTTTGGGGTGATAGCCTCTCTGCTGCCAGTACATCATAGTTCTCCACTAGCCAGTTTCAGTTGTGGATGTGGCTTGAATCCACCAAGACATAAGTATCGGTGTCACTGGTTCTGTGCTTCCCTGCTTGGAGGCGGCGACTCTAGGTAAGTCGCTGCTGGATTCGTGACTCTCCGAGACATTAGAGTTGCATGGCGAAGAAGTGGATTGGGAAAGACTCAGTTGGGGATTTTGGTTATTCTTAGATGGATTGCAGCGTGGATGCACCTTCAGAATCGAGGACGGCGCGGCGAGGGCACATCGAGGGGCAGGGGAAGGGGAATAGTGGAGCTAGGGGTCGCTCGATGGTGTGGCAATGGGCCAGAAGATATCGCGAGGCCTGCGTGTGCGGTAGCTGGCGAGGACTCCCGGAGGTACTTCCTCTGACCGCTGCAGATAGGTAACAATGAAGATCAGGTGGATTGTTGGCAAGAAATATAGCTGTGGGACGTGAAATGTAATTGTTCACGTTGTCATGAAAGATGGATGGCATGTGAGTAGTCATTAACAAACAGCTGTTGAGGCAACATTTTTGAATCCCTGGTGCTGCTGCTAGAGTGTCATATTTTTCCTCAGATATGTAGTGGCATCAGCACCTTTAAATGACTTCACCTATGTCTCAGCTTCTGTTTTGAGAACCCATTCCCCATATTTTCTTTTAGGTGAGTTCTTCTCAAAGACAATATTTTAATATCTAGTTATTAAGAACGGGAGAATCCCAATATTATCTGGCACTTTCCTGCATGACCTGGAGCATAATATCAAAATTCTGCAAAACGAATCATAGCCATGCTCAAGCCATCGATCTATAGGGGATATCCATTTTTCGACCATATCTAGTTTGACCCGGAAGGGCAGCCCTACAGTTTCCACCTGCACCCTGCTTGCTCAAAGCCTCACACTTTTGGGATTCCTTAGGCCCTCTTTGATTCAAAGGAATGGAAAATCAAAGGAATAGGAAGAGGATAGGAATAGCAAAGGGTGGCAAGTGTATTCCTTTCTTGTTCCCTGTGCACAGGATTGCAAAAATGAGCTGTGACTGAATTTTTTATTTCCTGTACGTTCTGCCTTGAAACTGACCTACAAAGGAAATTTTCCTCTACTTTTCCTATGCACCGTTCCTACAAATCAAATGGATGAATAGTAGCAAGTATGGAAATTTTCCTAACCCTATGTGTTTCCTCCATTTTTCCTTCAAATCAAAGGAGCCCTTAGTCTTTCTTACTCTTGTTGCTGCGCCTCTGCTGTAATAAATTTTGACATCAGCGATATGCATAATATGATCATATCTCTTCTCAGTTCTGTTTATTTTGTGTGAAGAGAAAGTTAATAATCACATGTAACAATGTTATTGGCTTCTTATCAACAAATTAGTATCCTTACAAATTTGTTAAAGTAGTCATACTGTATTAATTTTTAAATTATATCCTTAAATTTGTTATTATCATATTGTATTAATTTTACAAATTTGGTATCCTTTTTTACTTATTCTGTAGGTAAAAAACTATGCTGAATGGGTTGTTAATTCTGATTATGACTGGCCACAACACTGCTCGTTTTGTAATTTGGTTCTTGAAGCTGGAAGTGAAGAAACTACACGATTGGGTTGCCTCCGTATGTACCCCTTCCAGTAGAATATTTGAATCGTTCGTCTCTGGGAGCCATCTTTATTAAATATAACAATATATGCTGTCTTCTTGACATCCTTTAGATGTGATGCACACAAAATGTTTGATATCGCATGTCCAAAGTTTTCCAACCCAAACAGCACCAGCGGGATTTGTCTGCCCCTCATGTTCCATACCTGTAAGCTAATCTCTCTCTCTGGCTCCATATGCTATCACTCTGAGGCTCCAACAGTTCTTTGACTCTATATTATTGTATACATGATTTCCCTGAAAGATATGGCCTCCTTTGAGTATTAAAGATACAGGATCTCGCCTTCACGCAAAACTGAAGGAAGTAGTAGCCAAGGTTAGTCCTTCAATCTGTTCCTGCTTGCAAGATCAAAAGCATTGCACACTACCTATGTACTACTGCTCCTGTAGCTAATTATATTTACCGGAAGATTGTTTTTGTCCAGTTTGACAACTTGCAATTTTCCTAACATATCACAGACTGGATTGGAGAAGAATGTATTTGGAAATCATTTCGTGACAGTGCCTAAAGCTGATGCGGGCACACCCCCTGCATTTGCTTCAGATCCCCTTAAGCGTCTATCAGGTTCAGGTGAATCTAATGGTGTAAACACAGTTAACTTTTCGAAAGATGCATCTTTATCATCAGTGGTACTCTCCAAGGAGGATAATCGTCCTGCTGGGATGTACTCTTCTGGGACTCCTAGTCACGTGGAACCAGAAATAGTTGAGATAGATGGTCCTAGTCCCATAACAACCCAACTCCAAGAACAGGAGCCAAATTTCATCAGAAGTCCAAGCCCACACGGGGTAAGTCATGACATGACCTTGTTTGTATGGTGGGGCTCGGCTTGTCTTTTCTTCAGCTTTTGCTTACGCACAACCTTAGTGATCCTATTCCTTTTATTATGTAGCCTGGTGCCACAACTAGAAAAGGTGCTAACTATGTTGAGAGACAAAGTTCAGAGATGTCTTATTACGCTGATGATGAAGATGCAAACCGCAAAAAGTATACTAAAAGGGGTAAGCCGTAAGCATCAATTATCAAAGAACTACGTTCTACATTTATCTTTATATCAAATCCAAGGCTACTTGAGTTATCAAAGAACTATGTTCTACATTTTATCTTTATATCAAGTCCAAGGCTTCTTGAGTATAACTTCTACCAAGCTTTTGTCATTAGATTATTTGAGTTAAAAAGAATCAAGAGCTCGTTTCTGTCTCCACAAACTCACAAATTAATTGCCAGACACTAGTCATGTTGCCAACCACCTTCGAAATGATTGCTATCATATTTTATTGCAGTTATCTATCCACCCTTCTTTCAAAATGCACCTCTATGCTTGGGGTCGTGATAGATCTAACATGAAATATACATGTGAATGCTGGAATGTGTAAAAGTAATTAGTTTGGTTCATAACTAGTTGAATTCGAGCCGGAACATTTGCTTGGCTGCTTGCTTCTTACGAAGCTTCAGTTTACAGGTACATTCCGTAACAGATTTTTAAGGATGCTGCTACCTTTCTGGTCTAGTGCATTGCCAACATTGCCAGTTACAGCACCCCTTAAAAAAGAGAGTGATGCTCCAGAAGGCCGCTCACGACATCAGAGATCATCACGAATCGATCCCACAAAGATCTTACTTGCACTGGCAATCATGTAAGGTTTCTGCCGTGCAATACTTCTTTGCCTACTATTATTCTTCTGGAATGAATACTTTATTTCGTTATCAGTAACCTTAAAAATGAAGACTCATTTGATAATGGCTTAAGGTGTTTTGGTCAATTATGTCTGCCTAACATTTTGCACCACAATTCATTTACATGCTCAGAAGTGATAGGAAATAGTCACTGATCCACTGTCAATCAACTGTACGGCTTTGGAAGACCTCTGTTCCCAGCTGGCATTACACTACCAATTACTAGTTGATCTAACATACCGTGATTAAATAATCATTTTGTTACTTAAAGACATGAATAAATGTCGGCATGGTTGTCAGCACTATTAGCTTTCCCCTTTAAAGCCTCTGCTTCTGTGTTTGAGTAATTGCGGTGTGCAGCAGAATTTATTATTTGAGTTCTGGACTATTCGCAAGGTAGCTTATATCGCAATTTGATTTAGTTGCACCTTTACTATAAGAGTGATCGTCTATGATATCCATTCTATACTCTCGACTTACTGTGTACAAATAATAAATAGATATCTCTCAGGTTCATTCATTTGTTCAGACTTGATTTGCTAATAGTTTGTGTTACTTGTGGAATCTCCTTCGTATTTTCATGTCAATCTGTAAAATTTGTTTCACCTCCTTCAACTAGTTTCTATTAGGTACGAAGTTCTTATTCCTCTTGATAAATGAACTTGAATTAATGTTCTAAAAATGTCTGTACATGCAGGGCATGTATAGCAACCATGGGAATTCTCTACTACCGTTTGTCACAGCACAGTCTTTCTGATAACTTTGTGGATGATGAGGCTCAGTAGTGCTGTTTGTTTTCTGGTACAGCCTTGCTGCTGATTCAAGGGTTTGCCCTCCATGTATTATTCTCTTTTCCCGTATTTCCGGCTTTCGGGGTGGTTGGGGTCGGGAAGGTGGAAGTAGTTGTTAGTCACATAAGAGTTATAGTAGATTCTTTTTTAGATGCTGATTCATGCTCATGTTTTGTAAGTTATAGTGTTATATCTGTTATCTTACACCTGATAGGAAATCACACCTTCAGAACTGCTAGAGGTGTTACTTTGATCGACCCAATATATAGCCATGTTATTTCTCTAGTATATTATTCATGTGTAGGCGCACGCAGGCAATCAATAGGAGTTTCATCCCTACCATGGCATGAAATCGCGAGATTTTCCGTTTTGGCGAACACAGACGTCGTGTTGATTCATTCCAGTAGCTGTAGAAGTGCAGTGCAAGGCTGCAGCGTTAAGTGATATCACACCAAAATTTACTGTTGCAACTATTATACCTGTAACTAGTTTTTTTTATTGTCCCGTAATTAGTTCCATAATAATAGTAACAAACGTCGCAAATAAATATAATAGAAATACGACATGTTATATAAAGTTTACAGATGTTATTTATCCTTGCCATCTTCTAATTTTACTCACGAGCGAATTCAATTGAAATGCCGTTTTGGTACTTCTGGACTTTCATCCCTATCCTCTAGACTAGGTCGCTCTAGCATGAAGAACAGAATAAACAGTATGCATCTATAAATATCTCACAATCAACCATAACAAGAAGTGCATTGAATAGATCATCTCATGAATAATGATCCTCCATCAAAGGTACATTATAATCGATCAGTCATGTAGGATGACTCATCGCTGGCTACATCACTTTGATGCATAGGCCGGGGCTATGCTCTCATTTCGGTAAAAAAAATGTAGGATGACTCATATGATCTATAGACCGCTACTAGCACATGTCCCCCTTCGTCGAGGAGTAGACACGAGCTTGATGAGGGTGGTGAAAATGTCTTTGACGATGATTTGGTGATGGATCCCATTCCAAACTACTCCCTCCGTTCCACAATATAAGATGTTTTAGGCTTTTTCCACATGCACATGCACACACATGTATCTAGACATATTTAAGTACATGTGTCCATTATTTTTAGTATGAATCTAGACATGCATGTGTAACACCTAAAACATCTTACATTGTGGAACGGAGGGAGTACTTTTGACAACAACATGTGTTTCTATGTTTTCGCCTTTGGCCTATGTGGTACGTGTAGGGGTGTAAACGGATTGGATAATTTCCGCACCGTATTCGATTCCGAAACCGTTTTGAGGAATCTATATCCGATTTTAAGAAATCCGACGGATAAGGATATCTGATTCCGAACTTGACACCTGGATATGGTATAAGATATGGTATGATAAAAGCCTAGAATATGGATTATCCAAAAATTGAATAAGATTATCTGATGGTTTTTTATCTGAATAATCCGATTTTCTACCGAATTTTATAACCTAATAGAGCATAATTTACGGTCAGTAAGTTGTCGAGTACTATGGAGTACAACTTTGCTAGTTACTAGGTTATGGAACAATTATTTTTGGTTGTATGGTTTGACAATGAACATATGCGCGTATCTATCCGATTAATTTCATTTCTGCTCTGAATCCGCTCCGTTTCCTTTCCCGAATCCATGACCACATATATCCGAATCCGCATCTGATCATTATCCGATCCGAATCCGATAGAAAAATGTGGTAAAGGATATGTTACAGACAAAATCTGATCCGATCCGTTTACATCCCTAGGTACGTGTCCCACGGTGAAAACATCTTTATATAAATAGGGGGTATTTTTAGGATTGAAGTAGTCCCTTGACCGAAAGGTGGAGGCGAAGGCCCTTCGTGGGTCCCACACGCCCTCCCACGCGGTCAGGTCCTAGCCTCCTAGGAGGGCCAAGGTGGCATGTGGGACTAAAGTGGCGTTAGGAAAATGGTTGATACCTTAATCCGGTTTATTGAGTATAGTAGCATTTTCCCTAGAGACGTAGCTAGATTTTACTTAACCAGGAAGTAAATACTTTGAAAGGTGATTTCTAACAAGTTTTTGCAAGCCTAAAATGTTGTCATTTACCGAACCAATGTTTTTTGGTTCTTTTACCAATAGGAGAAAATAGGCCCGGGGCGGAGGTTACACTTGCAGTTGTGCACACACAAAATGGGATAATAAAGATAAAAAAATAGGCACTATTAGTTATAATAGATACGTACGTTAACATGGATACATGAGGTTGATGCGTTCTTAAGACACCATAGCCTTACTACCATAGCACTATGGACTTGATTATCCAATCTTGGCCCTATTCCGTTGTTCTTAAGACACCATAGCCTTACTACCGTAGTACCATGGACTTGATTGTCCAATCTTGGCCCTCTTCCGTTGACACGGGTTACCTTGACTAAGATAAATAGATCAATGCATTAGATTCTGTGACGTCATCATTGTTTTCCAGAGAATTTCTTCACTCTCCTTTACTCTCTTCAGGTTTCACACATAGCTCTCCGTTCTCCTCTACTCGTGCCTCTACCTTGATCACTCCTCAGTCTTGGGTACCTGACAATTCCTAAGAGCGAGGTATATACAAAAGAACATACATATGCAACATATCGAAACAATTAAATTGATATCCAATATTAAAAGTAGACGTGCACTGCCAGGCTACACCTAAACCCTTAGGTCGAGTGGACTACTCACGCATCACGATTAGTTCAACAACAGAAAACATTGTAATGGATATTACCTAAATATGAATGATTGATAGTCTTACAATGTCGCCAATCGCGAAGTAGTCAAGATTACAAGTATGTATTTGAAGATGCTAGGGGAATGGAGATGGCTATGGAGTAGTGACGACGGAAGCACTTCGAGGAGGAATGATGGATGTGCGTCTCTCTTTGGCGGCTGCTCCCCTCTCCTGTATATAGAGGTAGTGGACGGAATTAGGTGTTTAGAGGCCTTATGATGCAAATCTGATGGTGGCCCTTTGATGAAAATTGAATGGTTTGGTCTGATGGAAACGTCGCCATACAATACATACAATACGGTCGCCAGTATTGTTGCATGCGACCGTACCCTTGGTCATAAGGGCATCTCCAGCCGTCCCCCCCCCCCCCCAGCGCCCCCCAGGAGGCCTTTTTAGCGCCGCTTTGCGCCGTTTTCTACCAGTCGCCCCCCCAGAACCTCATTTAGCGCCGCTTTGCGTTGTTTTTAGCGCCGTTTTGCGCCGGTGCACCCAAGCCAAACCCAGCGCGCCGGGGCTCGCTTGGGGGGGCAAAAGGCGTCCGTGGGCCAGACCTGTCGACGAGCAACGGCGGTTTTCCCTCCATATTTTGCCCTTCCCTCCATAATTTTGCTCTTTCCCTCCATTTTTCGCCCCCACATACACCCTCCCCCGCCGGCCGATCCCGCCATTTCCCTCAGATCTGCCCGCCATGGCTCCAAGCAAATTCACCGGCCCCCGCGTCGCCGCCATCGCCGCGCCCTCCGCCGCCTTGGAGGTGAAGACGCTGAGGAAGCCAAGGGCGCCGAGGGAGAGGCCGCCAGGTTGGACCAACGCCAGGTGGATCGCCGACGAAGCGCGCCGGAAGTCCGACAACACCCAGCGCCGGGCGAGGGAGAAAAGGCAGCGTGAAAAGCTCTTGGCCGAGGGCCTGGCCGAGGCTGCCGCCGAAGAAGAAGAGGAAGAGGAGGCGGTGATGGCGGTGGAGGAACCGGCTGCTGCTGCGGCTCCGGCGCCGCCGGCCAAGCTGAGGATCGGCCTCCCTCCTCATCCCTAGTTCGTCGGATGGGCCAGCCAAGCCAGCGTCGCGTCGCCGACCGGCTACTCTCCATCCCCGTCGCCGCGCTGGAGCACGTCCCCGCACCGCTACTCCTCCCCTGGGTATGCCGATGCAGACCCCCATGGTGGCTTCAACCCCAACGTCGCCTTTCCCCACCCTCCTCCGGCGATGTACGCTTCGCCAGGCTACTCGACCTCGCCGTCGCTTCGCCGCGCGCTCCCTTTCGCCCCTCAGCAGGACCCCCGCCTCCTGTTCGGCGGAATGCACGCTGACTCCTTCATGGAGGAGATCATCACCACCGGCTCGATGGCGACGGCGGCATGCCCGGGCTTTCTCTCGCAAGGTGGGGAATTTTTCTCACAAAGCGGCGGCGGCTCCGACGGCTCCGGCGGCTCTGGCGGCGGGGAGGCGGCTGAGGAAGGCGCGGCGGCCGATCCGGCGGTCGTGGACAAAGGAGGGGCACCGGCCAAGGGGGACGAAGCCGGCGGCCGTCGGCCCAAGAAGGTGCCGAAGGCGCCGAAGCCTCCCGTCGAGCCGCGCATCAAGTGGACGGCGAAGGAAGATGTTCTCCTCGCCGAAGCATGGAAGACGGTCAGCCTCGACGCGATCGTCGGCGCCAACCAGAACATGGACAACTACTGGAAGAGGGTCAAGTCGGCATACGATGAGCGCCGGATGATCGACCCTGAGTACTCCTTGTGCGTCACTCGCGCGGCGAGAAGGCCATGGCCAACCATTGGTCGAACATCCAGCACGCTTGCAACAAATGGCATGGCATTCAAGAGGAGGTCGCCAATCGACCGAAGAGCGGCAACAACTACGAGATGGAGGTGAGCTCTTTCCCGCCGTCATTTCCCTTTTGACTTCTTCGGTTTGCTCATTCCAGCCGGTTTCACATGTAGATGGTCTGGATGTTCGACATGTACCACAACGACGAGAAGGCGGACTTCAAGTTCCTTCACGTCTTCATCATCATCGAGGGGTGCGATAAGTGGGCGCAAGTGCGTCATTCTCTCGGCAAGGGCAAGGCGTATGTGCCGGACGCGCCGGCGGCCGGTGCGGCAGATGGGCGCCCGGATGGCCACAAGAAAGCCAAGGCGGCGAGAGACGCGGCGCCAGCAGCCGCGAAGCTCCAAGCGTCCATCGACACCTGCATCGTCGACGCTCAAACCCACGCCGCGGCGAGAGAGGAGAAGAACGAGGCGAGGTGGAAGGCGCTCATGGCCAACCAGGGCATCAAGCTCGACCTCCTCAAGAACAACACCGCGGCGAAGAAGAGGAACAACGACCTCGCTTCCTCATGGGAGGCAACCCGGAGGCGATGGACCCCGAGGTCAGGGCGTGGTTCATGGCGCAGCGGCGCGTGATTCTCAGCCAGATCGCCCCCGCCCCGACCCCGACTGCAACGGCGACTGCGACGGCGGACGACATGAGCTCGGCCACTCTAGGCGACACGAGCTCGGCCACGATCACGCCGCCGCCTACCGCCGAGCCTACCGCCAATCCGACCTCTGCCCCTGCTCCGACGACCACGCCCATCGATCTCAACGAGGATACCGAGGTGTCGCCGGCGACCATCTGATCTGATCTGCGCAGCAGCATGCCGAATGTGGCCATTTCACCAGATCGCCGAACTGTGGCTTGATCTATTCGCCGAACTATATGGCTTTTTTGTATGATCGCCCAACTGTGGCTGTTTCGATCGCCGAACTCGGGCCGTTTTTGGGGCGGGGATGAGAACTTTGAAATTATGTTGATTTGTGTTTTCTGGGGGCCGAAACAAGTGGAAACTTCGCCCCCCCAGGTCCTCAATAGCGCCGGCGCAAACGCAAAAAGGCGCCGCACCAAAACCTGGCGGGGCCGAACGGCTGGAGATGCCCTAAGTCTCCTGTTAATTGTGTTCGCGCCCCCATTGACTTGAGCAAGTCCCCATCACATGATTCTTCCCATATATTCTCGTATGTCATCATAATAATATCCATTTCTATAAGAAAATAATTAACCAAGAAAATCTACACATCTATACAATAATTAATGATTAGTGGTAGGTTAAAGGAATAATCTCATCAATTTATTTAGAAATATCCGGTTTAAACGAGGATCAAAATGAGTGTAAAATCCACTCATCAGTGGGCTATGAAAATTCTCTCCCCATCACCCGAGGGAGGCAGGAGAGAGGAGGCCTTGACAAGGGCTAGTGCCAGGATGGTAGCTAGTAGTTACAAACTGAAAGGCCGCCCTACCAAGGTCGGCCACCACATCGCGAGAGTCTTGTCCTAAGAGATTCGACGTTCAGTGGAACAACGATGAATTGTATATTCTTGCCATCCCGAAAGAGTTCAGGGCTTACGTGAAGGGGCACCCTAATCCCAGTTAGTGGTGATCTAGAGCAATAAAGAATGCAAGTGGGTTGTTGATACGTCTCAAACGTATCTATAATTTTTGATGTTCCATGCTTGTTTTATACCAATTGCTACATGTTTTGCATCTACTTTATATCACTTTTATACATTTTTTGGGACTAACCTATTAACAAGATGCCGAAGTGCCAGTTCCTGTTTTCTGCTATTTTTGTATTCCAGAAAAGCTAGTCTGGAAATATTCTCGGAATTGGACGAAACTACACGGGGGTCCCTATTTTTCCAGAACACGCCTGACGGAGCGAAGGAGCAACAGAGGAGGGCCACCAGGTGGCCACACGCACCTAGGGTGCGGGGCCCCCTCTGCCGCGCCCTAGGGTGGTGTGGGCCCCTCGGGGTCTCCAGCCGCCGCCCTTTCGCCTACTTATTCCACCCGACGCGAAAACCCTAAGTGCCTGAGCAAATATCCACGAAAAGGTCCAGAGACGCCGCCGCCGTCAACCCTAGCTCGGGAGGGTTCAGAACGTCTTCCCGGCACCCTGCCGGAGAGGGGAATCGTCACCGGAGGCTTCTACATCGCCATGCCTGCCTCCGGAGTGATGCGTGAGTAGTTCATCCTTGGACTATGGGTCCATAGCAGTAGCTAGATGGTTGTCTCTCCACTTTGTGCCGTCATGTTTAGATCTTGTGAGCTGCCCTACATGATCAAGATCATATTATTGTAATGCTACATGTTGTGTTTGCTGGGATCCGATGAATATTGAATACTATGTCAAGTTGATTATCAATTTATCTTATATGTTATTTAAGATCTTGCATGCTTTCCGTTACTCGTAGATGTTTTGGCCAAGTAGATGTTTGTAACTCCAAGAGAGGGTATTTATGCTAGATAGTGGGTTCATGCCTCCGTTTAACCTGGGACAGTGACAGAAAGTTCTAAGGTTGTGGATGTGCTGTTGCCACTCGGGATAACCCAACGATGCTATGTCCACGGGCATATGTGTTTGTTTACACTACGCGCTTTACTTAATGCAATTATCCGTTGCTTGCAACTTAATACCAACGGGGGACTCGAATGACAACCCGGCGGTGGATTATTAGTCATAGATGCTGTTGGATAACGGTCTATGTATCTTGTCGTAATGCCCAATTAAATTTCATAGTAGTCAACATGTCATATATATGCATTGTCATGCGCTCACTATTTGTCAATTGTCCAGCTGTAATTTGTTCACCCAGCATGTTAGTTATCTTTTATGGAGAGACACCACTAGTGAACTGTGGACCCCGGTCCATTCTTTTACACTGATTAAACAACCACAAACTGCAAACTGTTCCTTTTTCATTCTTTGCAATTTAATACTCAATTTTCCACACGAGACATTTAATACTTTGTTTTCAGCAAGCCGGTGAGATTGACAACCTCACTGTTTCGTTGGGGCAAAGTACTTTGATTGTGTTGTGTGCAGGTTCCACGTTGGTGATCGTGTTGCGCCGTGCGGCCACCAACAACCTTCTGAAGAGTTGCTGCTCCTACTGGTTTGATAACCTTGGTTTCTTTCTGAGGGAAAACTTGCTGCTGAACTGCATCATACCTTCCTCTTGGGGTCTCCCAACGAGCGTGTGATTCACGCCATCAGTTGTCCATGATAATCCCTACAAAGACAAGGTCGTCCTTGACAAAAAGTGACATGCATTTGATATTACATAACTTGGTGGCTAAACTACCTGATGCTCAAGGTCACGACACACCGGTTCAAGATGACAATGTTTGATTGCATCACCTCTTGAAAGAAGGTGTTGACCTTCAATGAGCTCTAGAATTTTAATTATATTCTTGTTAGTTTGTTGGTGGTCTTTCATGATCTGTTTGCGATGATACTCACAAATATGGTACTGTATATGATATCCTTCTTCCAGTTACCAAAAGGTGTCTTGAATAGAATGGATTACTTCCGATCAAGATTCTTTTGGCAAGGGGACGGTGAGAAAAAGAAGTATCGACTGGCTAAATGGGACGTTGTTTGTCGACCAAAAGATCAAGGAGGGCTGGGTATTCATGATCTTTGCATCAAGAATTCAGCTCTCCTAGGGAAGTGGCTATTTAAGCTGCTAACCGAAGATGGTATTTGGCAAACACTCCTTAAAAGAAAATACATCGGCACAAAGGCGGTATCACAGGTGTTTTGGAAACCTGGTGATTCCCACTTTTGGGCTGGCCTAATGGCGACTAAGAAACATTTCTTTCGCTTTGGTGTATTTAATATTAAGAATGGCACGGAGATTAGATTCTGGGAGGACATATGGTTAGGAAACACCACCCTCCGGGAGCAATATCCTACTCTATACAATATTGTTCGTCACAAAGGGTATACTATAGCCACTGTTATGCAGTGCTCACCACCCAATGTGTCGTTCAGACGAGATTTATTTGGTCCGAGATTAACATCTTGGAACGCCTTGCTGGCACGGTTGGCCTCTGTCCAACTTACACAAGGCCCTGATGAATTTCGGTGGAATTTATGCGGGAATGGAAAATTCTCAGTAGATTCTATGTATAGGGCGCTGGTGCATTCTGATATTCCAGTCGATGATAACAAAAAAATATGGCAAATAAAGATCCCACTTAAAATAAAAGTATTTACGTGGTATCTTCGTAGGGGTGTCATTTTAACGAAGGATAACCTTGTCTAACGGAATTGGCATGGAAGTACTAAGTGTGTATTTTGTCCACATCAAGAGACAATAAAACTCTTATTCTTCGAGTGTAGTTTCGCACGTTCTATATGGTCATCTATCCAAATAGCGTCTAACTTATATCCACCCAAGTCTGTTTCCAATGTTTTTGGCAACTGGCTACATGGGATAGATAAAAAGCTTAGAACGGTTATTAGGGTGGGAGCGATTGCTGTTATATGGTCGCTGTGGCTTAGTAGAAATGACAAGGTTTTCAATGATAAAAATGTTTCTCACATGCAGGTACTCTACCGATGCACAAGTATTCTCCGTACGTGGTCCACCTTACAACGCGTGGGACATCGAGACCTCTTTACGGAGGCGTGTGCACGGCTGGAAGAGGTGGCGAGGGACATTTTTTCACAACATGGGTGGCCGCTTGATCGCCGGATTGGACCTCCATAGGCTGTCGAGACTGCCAATGACATAGGCGATTTACTTTATTCTAGCTGATTGTAATTCGCCATTTGTTGCACTACTTTTTTCTCCATTGGATTGCGGCTGTGTGCATCCCTTTGATGCAGAGGCTGGGTGTAATACTTAAACTCTTGAGTAATAAAGCCCTTTATCTAAAAAAAATAATCTGTTTGCGATGATCAGGTGAGTTGTCCCAGTCTTAAATAGTATATGTATGCATAGATGATGATGATCAGTGGGTACAATGCCCCCTTAACTACGATGTGAACTGAGTTGCTCATCGGCCTTTTGTACTAGGGGAAGGGAGTTTGGTAGACCCTGGTATAAGTATGCAGCTTGCATGGTCATGTTGGTTTCTGTCTGCCATTTTGTGTTGTGTGTTTTGATTCCACACCATCCATACTTTGTCGCTGAATACACACCCGTTGGAATTTGAAACAACGCCTATGTACACATTACCCTTCCCACTTTGTTTATCTATAAATGGCAGAACTGAGCATTGAAATCTCGAGCTTAGAGGATCATTCTCGTCCATCTCGATGGAGACATAACCATAATTAAAATTAAGCATACATCTATTTGAAATTAATCAGAACTACAAGCAAATCCCAGGCTCACGAAATTTATGACCCCCTGCGTTTAAAATAATAAAACTAACAACACATAGTTCAAATTTGACATATTTTCGGGACATCGATGGACATTCATTTAAATAGGTAAAAATAGCTGGAAAGCGAGAAAATTTAAGGTATTTGGATAGTAGCCAATTACTATGGTCTATGTTCTGTGAAAATTGGAAACATGCCATTTTGCATCATATTAATTGTACTTGCTACACAAACACCCCCTCCCACCCCATATTTTCGCATTTTGAAGTGAACCGGACATGTAGAGGTGGGACATGTTGAAAACCCCATATGGTACACTCCCGATTTACATGGTTTTGGTCCGGTACGAATGTAGCATGGGCGTATCTACAACAAAATAAATAAAGAATTTCTCTTCGTTGAACCTGACATGGCTATTGATTTGACTAATCGCACAGAGTTTGGGACATCCAAATTACTACTCAGCTCAACCGTGCTATGATGGGCTATACAACTACTGTTGGGTTGCGAGTATGGTAATTTAAAAATTTGACTACCATGCTACGCAACAACCCAAGATCTATACTATGGAGATATGCTGCACCCATAATGCTAGATCTAGAATACTTACAAACACCGTTGTGTAAGATCTTGTGTTTGTCGAAGTAGATATTGGTGAAACCCGATGAAGAATCTCACGTCCGCACCGGGAGGTGAGATTGTTGTCGATTCCGTCATCGAGGAATTGCTTCCGCAACCCGCTCTTCAAGTATCCACACATACACCGCGCCAATCCGTCAACGCTCCGCCGTCTAGAGCACCTCGCGCCGACGAAGAGGAGACAACCTTTCGGCGTAGTTTAGGTGGTAGATCTAATCAACAAGATTAGATCTATATGAGATTAGAGAGATGTCTAATTCTCAACACATGAGATCTAATTAGAGAGAGAACTTCGGGAGAGGACACCTAAAAACCCAGGAGCAAATTGTGTGTTTCAACCCATTGGGTTTGGGGGTTTATATAGTAGGTCAAGGGGTAGGGAGGCTTGGGGGAGGGGTTGATCCCTCCCCTTGTGCCGCCGCACCAAGGAGGGGAGGAGTCCTCCTACAGCTCCCCTCCCCAACCACCTCACCCCATGGGCCCTAGGCCCACTAGGGTTTGGGTGGAGGGGGAGGCTCCCCCCTTCGGCGCCTTGGCCCACCCGCCCCACTTGGGGGTGCGGCTGCCTAGTGGGCCCCATGGGACCACTTGGCAGCCCCTTTAGTGGGCTCCAAATAATTTCTTTAATATTAATATTAATTTAATTAGTTATTATTTTGTCTAATTAATACCTAAATGAATATTTCCTTTTACAGAAAATTTCCGGAATTAATTACTTATCATATAAGCCTATTTATATGATCCGGGACACCCAGTGTCCGCTAACAAAATATTTCGGATAAATATTTCACTCTTATATAAACCCTCAGAATAAATCCGACAATAATAGAAACAATTCCTATTATTCCGAGACATGTAATGTCTGCCTTCTCTTTCTCTATACCTTCACTGGAACAAGTTTCTGTGACATCGGAGCTACTCCGACACTATCTCATAACCACTAAAACCACAACTTTATTCTCTCAATAAAAGATTGACTCACAGCTTAAGTATGTGACCCGGAATAAATGACAAAAAACCACCACATTTGGGGAAACTGTGACACCCGTGTGTAAAAAAACCACCAGATTTGGGGTAAAACGACTGTATTTGTCACAGTTTCCCCAAATGTGGTGGTTTTTTGTCATTTACTCGTTCGGTAACACATAGACATGTCCGGGTGCTTACCAGACAATAACCAGCATTGGGACCTAGACGGCTGTATTGGCTCCTATGTATTCACGAGTGAACGACGGAACCTCTTATGTTCCTCATTACGCTAATTCCCTTACGTACACGATACCAATGATATCACGAGGTGAGACAAATGTGTTCTAGTGTGATCAAAACCATTTGACCAGACATTCTCTTTTCTCATTCCGTATTCTCAATGTCGTGTGATAAATCACACTGTGTCTGACCAGACAATTGGGGTGACATGATAATACTGAGATGGCCTGGAGGATGTATCTCTCCATCGTCTGGAGGAGTAAGTACCATTCTTGAACAACCTCTGCTCCATCACGTATTCTAGTTCACACTTAATGGTCACCGTTATGATCCTCAAATTAATGTCGGATGGTTGATGACGATCAAAGTGTGAGTGTCAAATTCGCGGTCACTAGATGTTCTCAAGGTATAGGAATACAGCTAACGAAAACTCTATATAATCAATTGCTAATCTTCATCTTTGACGATTTGTCTCTTAGCAAGATCATAAGATGGGACGGTTCAGTACTATTATCATTCCGATAATAAACTCCTATTGTTGTGTGAGTTATACAAAGTCCATGATTAGGAAAACATGATCATCTAACAACAAGATAGACTAGTCTTAGAGACAATACCAGGAACTCTTTTGCTTTGTTCATATCTCTACACGTGCATTGGAGATTTTCCTTTGAAGACTCACTATTCAATTGCCAATACAGTTGTAGCATAAAGATATAAACATTTAATAATAAACTTGGATACAAAATAATACTAAATATTATTGTCTCTAGGGCATATCTCCAACAACTACTTCTATAGTTATCTATACTCGGTACATAACTTTTTCTTAGCTTTTTGCCAAACTTTTTGCGGAGAAGCTATCCAATTTTGGTCGTTGATTTTGGATGGACAGACAAAGTGATGCTAGGAGACAGATGTTTGACGTAAAGAATGGACCCATACATTGGGGCAGATTTTCATCTATTCGTTTCACTATTCTCTTTCTTTCTCGCTGTCGCTCCGCTTTCACAGAGAACTCAGGTGTAAGACCCTTCTCTTCCAACCACCCGATTTTTTCGATTCCTCCTTTGTCTAGCGATGTTTTTAAGTAACCAGTCTCATGGGCCTCCTTTAATACAAAGAGATTCCTTATTTAGAAAAAATCACATGAATTGAATTTCAGTGTCCCATCCAAATGACCATTCCTTTAGTTTTCGTCTATTTTGCATTCCTCTGTTCTATACATGCAGTCCTATCAATTTCTGAATACTCTTACTCATGCGTTTTGTAATCTCGTGATTCAGAGGAACTATGCATACATGCACTGGTTGAGGTGCTTTTTTTTGCGTTTGACTATACCATGTTAGGGCTAATTCGGTTGTGAGGGAAATAACAACCAGGGGTAACAAACCACGCTTGAGATTTCCCTTGTCATCCGAGAAACCAGGGGTAGAATACCACGTGGAAAACCATTCCATGTCATCATTTGGTAGAGAGGGGGAGATCCGCACACGTACAACAACAGAAAACTTCGTCGACAGAAAATAGAGAATACATCCACGAGTTGGCGATGCCGCTGGTGCAGCGTCCGCATGTGAGGAGCCAGCTTCGGCATCTGGAGCTCGCCGTAGCAATTTTGTTGGAGCTCGCCGTAGCCGATAATCTGGCAGATCTGAACTACCAGAAAACTGTAACCAGCAAAATCTATAGGGGAAACCTCGCCGTAGCCTATTGTACTGGAGATACTCCGGTAGATCTGGAATACCACAAAAATTTATCCACCAAAAATCTGCCGTGGAATGCACTAGGAGATAATTGGTTCGCCGCGACGAAAGATCTCCTTGGAGAAGAGAACAGGAACCACCACCTGATGTACGCAGGATTCAGCGGGAAATCGGAGGAGGGTCCAACGCCGGAGAGATCAATCGGTCGCCAGAGGATTTGGCAGCAAGGAAGGAAAACAACACTCCAAAATCTCCGGAGGAACAGGAGCTTAGTACATGGAGAAGGAGCAGGAGCGCCATAGCCGGGCCGCCATCGTCGCCGGGGAGATCGAGATGGAGCAAATCTTGGGGGGTGGCAGGAGACGATTGCCGAAGAGGGGAGGGGTGGGAGCGCTCGGGAGAGGTCCTTGCTTCTTGGTCGCCGGAGGAAGTAAACGGTCGTCGCCCCAGCGTCGTCGCCTCTCTGTCGCGAAACGAGAGCGAGAAAGACGAGGATTTCGTCACGACATCCCGACTAGTGGAAAACTCACCCGGGAAAGGCCGCGGAAGGGGCCGATTTTCCTCCCCTCGTGAAGCGCCAAATGGGCCCGTGAGCTCCCCTGGCCAGATTCGCCCGTGGGCTTTTCGCCGGGGAAAAGGCCGGGATCTGGGCTTTTCCCTGCGTACCAAATTAGCCCTTAGTGTTTCAAAAACGAGGAAAGCAAACCCCTAGGGGATTTTAAACGTGCACACGGTTTCCCCAGGTTCGCGCAGAGATTTACCCTTCCCCTGTGTCCGTTTGGTTCCAAGGGGAAATCTCAGGCACACTCTCTTGTTACGTAATAAAAATCATATTTTTTACTATTTGGAAGCACAATACATACATGCACAGATCAATTGACACTCTCCAGTCTCCACAGTGCACAATACGTACATGCACAAATAAATTCTACGATAAAAACCGAAAATAAATATAGAAAATTTGAATAAGATGTGACTCCACATCAGATCATCAGGTCACAGATTTACACAAAACAACAAGAAAATCAGAATAACAAAGATAATTCTGGAGCATCCAACCGATTCACATCCTCGAGCCTCAGACACTTGACAACTATGATTCAATCCAGCACATTGCAGTTCATATGTTCAGGCAAGAGTATTTTCACAAACTGTCGTACATTACTCTCATCGAAAGATACATAATTTATAAATTATAAAGCTCCATTGTGCTTTCCCACTCTAGATTTAAAGCTTGTGAGCATACAGAACTGAGCTCATTGCGAAGATCTGCAGGCATATGCAAAGAAAGAGTAATATATGCATCATCAGTAGTATGAAATCTGAAGGTGAATATAGCTAAGATCAAGGTGCACATTCAGATTTTAATCTGTAGGCCTCCATAGGAACATGAAATGTAATCAAGAACAAATAAATGTAGAATAGAAACTATTCCAGAAAAATATCTAACAAACAGATTCTACAATTCGGCCATTAAATATATTTCAATTCAGCCATTAAACTAAATATATTAGTTTTTATACTAGGTATCACATTTCCTCACATATCACAAAATGGTGCGTTCTTGTCCCAAATACCTACTGTTAATTAAGCAACTTGCATGAATCCACCATGCATAGATCAATTGTATCAGTGCTAATACCCGGTACATCAGCTAGAAATACATAGGTGTTTAAGTACAAGAGAAATTATGTTCAGTTTCACTAGTACTTGCATAATAGGAGGTGCTTCAGCTCAAAGCAAGCAGCAAACAAACATACACCTACAGAGAAAGCTACGCAGCTTTGACTTTCATGTGTAGAGGCTGTGAATATAGAGGGGATTTATCTTTCTTCCACAGGGATCAAGCTTCAGAGAAAACAAGTTCTAACAGTCTAGTCACAGAAGGTTTTGAGATTGTAACCTAAAAGTAAATCAACCACGGGCGGATCTATGTGTATGTCAGGGGGGGCCGCCGCCCCCCAGACTTTGAAAATCAACAAAGAATTTTTTTTGGGGAGGGACTTGGATGTCAGAAAATGCATGCTTTTGCCCCCCCCAAGCTTCCATTATTTCTATTTTGCCCCCCCCCCCCCCCCCCCAGCCATACTTGACAAGCTCCGCCACTGAAATCAACAATAAACAGCATAAACTAGCAAATGGATCAGGAAACAGAGTCTCACAACAACAACTACTAGATCCACGGGTTTGATCACAAGTTTGGACAGCAAAGGGTTTAATAAGAACAGATATGCTTTCGGTCTGACGAACTGTCGAACAGGTTTCGGCTACACCGTATGCCACAAACTACAAGCACATGACTAGAAGCTAGACGAACAACAAGAGATCAAGAAGAAAGAGACATCACAGAGATGATCCTATGATGAAGAGCTCGAGTTCAGAAGCACTCCTGCTTCAGACGGTTGCTGTTCTTGTCGATGAAGGTCGCGATGATCTTCACGAGACCGTGGCTAAGAACGTCGCCACATCCTCCTTCCTTCCATTCCCGATCTTGATCTGGATCCTCTCTCCTCTCCCTTGCGGTGCGCGTGTGTTGCGGGTCTGTGTCTGCTCCAACCACTCCCTCTGCTTAACTAGCTCCTGGCAGCATGATGCTGCTTCTTCTGTTCTGGCCAACAGCCCCCTGAGGTTTTGATTCCTTTTCGCACGCCCGTCCTTGCTCAGCTGGTTCTTTTGCCGGAAGCACCTCCTTCTTCTTCGTTATCTTGTACTCTTGTGTAGGTTTTAGGTGCCTATTCACACAAATCTGTAAAATGATGGTTTATATGTATCATAGTGTATAAGATGAATGTTATATGCTTAATGGGTGATGATTTGGACATGTATGTATGCAATAAGTGGAAATATCATGCTAGAATTGTATGGAAAACAAGATGATAAAAGAACTGATCAAGTTCCCCCACACTTAAGGTTTTGCTTGTCCTCAAGCAAAGATGTACTGAGATGAGCAGATAGTTAAATGATAGACAAGCAACATTTCTTGAACAGATATTCAGAAAGTTTAGAGCATCCTAGGGTTGGAAATGGTTCATTGTACTAATTTCTTTTCACATCTATGAGAAATAAAATGATAGGCAAAGATAGACAGATGGATTGTTGATGGCTATTCCCAGGTTCAGAGTTAGCCTCCTGACTCACACAGTAAACAACTTATCATCAACAAGATGTCAAAATACAAGCTTCACGTGTCACCGATCCCGAGACCATGATACGCTAATGTTGTCAGTTAAATTTCTGGTTAGTGCGTCACTTGCCACAGATCCAGGGATCATGGCAAGCTAATGCTGTTGAGACAAATTACTTTGAGTTACTAGTCAGTGCGTCACTTATCACCGATCCAGAGATCATGATAAGCTAATGCAAAAAGTTTCAGCTTAAGGAACTATTAGTTGGGCAAAGAGATCAGTTGTCAGTATGTTTAAATGTCAGTGCTTCACATATCACCGATCCAGAGATCATGATATGCTAATGCAAAAATTGTTAAGCTAGTTAGAGGAGGCAAGAATCTGAACAAGGCAACAATCTGAACTTCCATCTGTATCTTATATATCAAGGTCTTTCTCACAGCTAAGTAAAGAGACTAATGCAAGTACCAAGTTACACCAGAGGATTCTATAAACTTTAAGATACCTAATTAACAAGGATTAGAACTGGTTTAATTTTTAACTAACACAAATACTGACAAAACTCATTCACGCAAGATATTGACTAAATAGACAAAACTGTAAACTGACAATGATGTAAAGGTGAATAAAATGATCATGAATTTTTTTTAAGATTGCAAAGCAAAATGTGTTGGAACTGAAGCACCTGGTTTTTGCTGACTTCCATAGATCTGGAACTCCTTCTGCACTTCTGATCCCTCATTTCTGTACTAACTCTAGTCCTATTTTATTCAACTAAGAAAAAGAAAAGAAAAGAAAGCATTAAAGTAAAAATTGTGTCAGGCTGCCTCCCAACCAGCACTCTTTTAAGGTCATTAGCCTGACCAAGCTTCAACTGTGAATTCAGTGTTCCTGCAAAGCTGCAGAACCCACTTCATCTGGTCCATCAACTCCATGTGTGTTCCTTTCTAACTCAGCTTCTTCTTCTCCATCTTCTTCTATTTCCAATGAATCTCCCTGATGATACTCCTTCAGTCTTTGTCCATTTACCATGTATGCTCCCTGAGACTGGCTTTGGACTAAGACTGCACTGTTTGGAAACACCTTCTTCACTGTGCAAGGTCCATACCATCTCGATTTGAATTTCCCAGGAAATAGATGAAACCTGGAGTCATATACCAGAACTTGCTGTCCAGGATGGAATTTCCTTCCGAGAATGTGTTTGTCATGCCACTGCTTGGTTCTTTCTTTGTATATCCGAGCACTTTCATATGCCTCTAGCCTGAGCTCCTCTAGTTCACACAACTGAAGTTTCCTTGCCTTTCCAGCTAATTCAATATCCAGATTCAGCTTTTTAATAGCCCAGAGTGCTTTGTGCTCTAATTCCACAGGAAGATGGCAAGCCTTGCGATAGACTAACCTGAATGGGGACTTCCCAATAGGAGTCATGTAAGCTGTCCTATAAGCCCAGAGTGTATCTGACGGTTTACTAGCCCAATCTGTTCTGGGATTTTGAAACAACTTTCTCCAGAATTGATTTAATTTCCCTGTTTGACAGCTCCACTTGACCATTGGCTTGTGGATGATATGGAGTTGTTACTCTGTGATTTCTAACTCCATATTTTTCCAACAATGCTGCAAGTTGGTGATTGTTAAAATGGGCTCCTCCATCACTGATAACAATTCCAGGCACACCAAATCTAGGGAAGATTGTGTCCTTGAATAGTTTACACACTGCCTTAGCGTCTGTACAGACTGTTGGTACTGCCTCTACCCATTTTGACACGTAGTCAACGGCCACTAGTATGTGCTTGTACCCATTTGAAGGTGGCAAAGGTCCAATGAAATCCACTCCCCAAACATCAAACAACTCCACTTCCAAGATACCTTGCTGAGGCATTTCATGCCTTCTAGTCATTTTTCCAGTTCTCTGACAGGGATCACAGGCTTGAATGAAATTGAAAACATCCTTGAATATAGTTGGCCAGAAGAAACCTGCTTGAAGTATTTTTGCCTGAGCCTTGGTTTCTCCAGCATGTCCTCCATAGGGAGATGAGTGACATGCAGAAATGATGCTGAGGTAATCTTCTTAGGCTACACATCTCCTAACTATTCCATCCTTGCAATGCTTAAACAAATAAGGCTTATCCCAATAGTATTCTTTAACATCATGGAGAAATCTTTTCTTTTTCTGATATCTAGCCTCAAGTGGTGTAATGTTGCACACCAAATAGTTCATAATGTCTGCATACCAAGGTGAACTGTCCTGCACTTGACATGCTTGCATGGTTCGTTCCCCTGTCAATTCTTCTTCAATATGGATTATTTCCACTTCCTTATCCTGAGTTCTGGACAAGTGATCAGCAACAACATTTTACGATCCCTTCTTGTCTTTAATTTCTATGTCAAATTCCTGAAGTAGAAGAATCCACCTTATCAGCCTTGGCTTAGCATCTTTTTTACTCAATAGGTACCTTATTGTGCATGATCTGTGTAAATTACACAGTGATTCCCCACCAAATAGGGTCTGAATTTGTCAAATGCATAGACAATGGCCATAAGTTCTTTTTCTGTGCTAGTGTACTTGGATTGAGCTCCATCTAAAGTTCTGCTTGCGTAACTGATAACACACAACTTCTTATCCTTCCTCTGTCCCAAAACTGCTCCCACTACATAGTCACTAGCGTCACACATCAATTCAAAGGGCAAAGTCCAATCTGGAGCTTGCACGATTGGCGCTGAGATGAGAGCTTGCTTAAGCTTCTGAAATGCTTCCTCACAGCTAGCATCAAAGATGAACTCCACATCGTGTCCCAACAGATTAGTGAGAGGAAGTGCTATTTTGGAAAATTTTGGGATGAATCTTCTGTAGAATCCTGCATGACCAAGGAAGCTCCTGATTCCCCCTCACACTTGAAGGAGAAGGTAATCTAGCAATTGCCTGAACCTTGGCTGGATCTACAGAAATTCTTTTTCCTGAAACTGAATGTCCAAGGACAATTCCTTCTTTCACCATAAAATGGCATTTTCCCAGTTTAAGACAAGGTTGTGTTTACTGCACTTCTTCAGAACCGTTTCAAGATTAATCATGCAATTTTCAAAGCTATTTCCATACACAGTGAAATCATCCATGAATATCTCCATTATTCTTTCAATTTCATCAGCAAAAATAGACACGACACATCTCTAAAAGGTGCCCGGGGAATTGCACAACCCAAATGGCAATCTTCTGTAAGCAAAAGTTACATATGGACAAGTAAATATTGTCTTGTCTTGATCGCTTGGATGGATTGGTATCTGCAGAAAACCGGAGTATCCATCCATGTAACAATAGAACTCATGACCTGCCAATCTTTCTAACATCTGATCAATAAATGGCAAGGGGAAGTGATCCTTCCTCGTTGCTTTGTTCAATTTCCTGAAATCGGTACACATTTGATGAGGATATGATTAGCCCGGATACGTCCGAATCTGATTTAAATAGACATACTTTTCAGGTGAATTCTAGTAGTAATTATAAAATATATTATTTATTTATTATGAGCAAAATTACTACATTTATGTTTTTATATACAGAATTAGAAGGGACATGTACAAGCCTCGCATGAAAATGCGACGTCCATTCCAACAAGAGTTCGACGCGAGAGAAATATGCGTGCGTGTGGCCGATCGATCAGCATGGAACTATCTGAAGCAGTCCAAGCTAGCCTCTCGTATGCACCAAGGAGTTGTACGAGTCATGCATGAAAAATATCTAAAGGAGGTGCATGAAAAATATCTAAAGGAGGTGGGCCTCATCTTATATATATATTTTTTTTAGAACAACCATACCACTTTATTGAACTAAAACATTGTTTGAGATACAAAGACCATCAGGAGGTTGAAGGAGCCAAACCCGACGTCCAATACTACTCGAGACATTTGCTCGTGCTAATCTATGAGCATCCTTATTTGAAAATCTACTCTCATGAACAAAATACGCCTCCTGAAAGCTGCTTGAATCAGCTTTAACCTCGGCAAGGACCATGCTGTATGTCCCCGCGAATGGCTGTTGCATGTTGCTTATCACTCCTAGGCAATCCGTCGCCACTGTAATACGGCTAAGAAGCAGATCCCTTGCTAGTGCGAGACCCTCCCGGCAAGCGATTGCTTCAAGAACTGCAGGATCGGAGATGCCTGCAATGGTAAGCGACGAAGCACCTAAGTAGACGCCCGTCTCACTCCGGCAGACTGCCCCAACCGCGCCTCCCGTGCCTGTCTTCGCCACAGCAGCGTCAACGTTGATCTTTGCACACCCAGCGCGCGGTGGTATCCACCTGGGGTGTGTCACCTGCACCCCCACTCTCGAGCTCTTCTTGTCCGTGGATGAAATAGACAGATCCTCGAGATACCTCTGGATAAACAAATGTGTAGACATCGGGCTCTGAAACTCGCCCTCATGAATAATCTTACGCATCGCGTACCAGATAGCCCACATAGTCACTGTCACTTTTGCAAATTCCTCACGGGACAGTGTCTCCATCATCGTGAATAGCCATTGTTTCGCCGATGGATCTTCATTCATACTCATGTGTTCAGTCACCCCTTCGTCCGCCAAAGCCCACACGCTCCGAGCGATCGGACAGTTGATCAGGGAATGGCGCCATGAGTCGTTGCCGCCACATATAGAGCACACGCTGGTCTCGGCCATGTGCCTGTGGAACCGGACATCACCAGTCGGCAGAGATTGTTGTGCTAGCCGCCAGAGGAAAACACGCAGTTTAGACGGGACTTGTGTCTTCCACAGCCGCTGCCACGCCTTGCTCTCCCTAGCTGTGTTTGAGCCTGCTGATCGGCCCTCGAGCCAATCCTCCCTCCTCTTCTTTGTCTCGATAAGGAGTTTGTACACTGACCGAACTGTAAGAATACCAGTCTTCTCATATTGCCAAGCCCAGAAATCGCTCATCCTGCGAGTGCTTAAGGGAATGGATCGGATCACCTCAGCATCCATGGGGAGGAAGAACTCATCCAGCATCTCACTCTTCCATGTCGCTGTTGTGTTGTCAATAAAAGAGGCCACCATCATCGGTGGGTTCTCCTTCACACAAGCCACCGGGCGAAGCATAAAATCACGAGGCAACCAGTTATGGTTCCACGCGTTTGTGTCCTCACCTATACCAATTCGTCTGATCATGCCTTGTTTCATTGCATCTCGGCCTTCCACCAGGGCACGCCAAACCTGCGACGGTGAGGAACCCAAAGTGGCATCGAGAAACTCCGTATCCGGAAAATACAGTGCTTTCAAAATTCTTGCACTGAGAGACGCTGGGTTCTGGAGGATGCGCCACGCTTGCTTCGCCAACATTGCCAGGTTGAAAAGCTCGATGTCACGGAAACCCATACCCCCTGCAAATTTTGGTGAGCACATGGTTTCCCATGAAACCCAACACGTCTTACGGCTGCCATTCTTGCTGCCCCACCAAAAGCTGCGCAACATTGAATTTATCGCCAAGCATAACCCTCTAGGTAACTTGAAGCAGGACATAGAGAAAATAGGAATTGCCTGTGCCACTGCTTTAATAAGAACCTCCTTTCCACCAGAAGCTAGGAGCTGTTCCAGCCATCCTTGAACTTTCGCCCAAACCCTATCTTTTAGGTACTTGAAAGCACCATTCTTTGACCTCCCAACATCAGAAGGCATGCCGAGGTATTTCTCATTAAGCGTCTCATTAGGGACGTTAAGAATGTCCTTTACTGCTTGCCGACGCTCGTCTGGACAGCCCTTGCTAAAGAACACCGAGGACTTATCAAAGTTTACCCGTTGTCCAGATGCGTTGCAATATTTCTCCAAAAGATCATTGACTTCCATGGCTCCCTCTTCACTAGCTTTCACAAACAGCAGGCTATCATCAGCAAACAAGAGGTGGTTAACCGCAGGTGCGGTGGGGGCCACCTTTAAACCCTGAAGATGCGATGATTGACGACTTTGTTTCAAGAGGCCTGAGAGGCCCTCTGCTGCAAGTAAAAATAGGTAGGGGGATATAGGATCACCTTGGCGCAAACCTCTAGAAGGGCGAAATTCGTCGAGAGGTGCACCATTGAATAACACAGAGAAGGATACCGATGAGACTAAACTCATAATCAGATTCACCCATCGCATGTGGAAACCCATGCGAGTCATGATGGCTCGAAGATAATCCCACTCAACACGATCATATGCCTTCCTCATATCCAGCTTCAAAGCACAATGTTGATGTTTTTTAGCTCCATTGCGTTTCATGAAGTGGAGGCATTCATATGCCGTGATGATATTGTCTGTAATCAGCCGTCCAGGAACAAAAGCCGATTGCTCTTCTGAAATGATCTCAGGAAGGATCTCCTTCAATCGATTCGCCAAGACCTTTGAGGCGATCTTGTATATGACATTGCACAAACTGATTGGGCGGAACTGGCCCAACTCCACCGGGCTTGCTACTTTCGGTATCAAGACTATGAATGTCTTGTTTATTCCCTCCGGGCTATCCTCACCACGGAGCACACGTAGCACAACCTGTGTAACTTCATCTCCACACACATCCCAATGTTTCTGAAAAAACTGTGCTGGAAAGCCGTCGGGTCCTGGTGCCTTCAGAGGATACATCTGAAAAAGAGCACATTTAACCTCCACGGCTTCGAATGTTTGGGCCAGAATTACTACGCATCATGCACGAGGCCCAGGGCTACCGCGTGAGGATCTGAAGGCACGGCAAGACATCCAACGCGCCGCCGTCTTCCAACTGCCAATATATAGTTAGCTTTTCTAGGGTTAAAACTCGGGTTTTGTTTAGTCAAAAAATTAGCCATTGTTGCAACTTCGTGTTCTTTGTTTGTGTCAAATAGATCAGATCAAAACCGCTATTGGAACCCCAAATTATTTGTACTTCATCCATATTCGCAATATTCAGATTGCATCTCAATTCTTACTTGTTCTTCGATTGCCTGCAGGAATTGGACCCTAGTGGTTGGGTCGACTGTGCTACAGCGCTGTCAATAACCTCCCGGAGTTGGTGTAGCGATTGCCAAGGCGCAATGTCGTCGCACGTTTGTAGTCGGATCGTCAACGTCGACGCCACCCAAATCGATAGTTATCATCTCATCGAAAGATCGGACACATTTGTCTCTATCAAGTGGTATCAGATTTCAGTTTGCTCGGTGAGAACACAATTTATCCCTAGATTAGATTTGTTCATACCAACAGTCCACCGAAAAAGCCATACAAAAATATTTAGATTAGTTCATCCTTGCCTATAGACAGTCTTAGCCTTTTCGCCTAATCATTTGGTTTTTGTTTTGTTGAATTTTCGTTGCATCATCTGTCGAGTTACTGGTTTCTAGTGTCTAGTGTTTTAGAGTTTCAAGTTCTAGTCACGTTTTGTTCACGCCGCGTATCCACATACACCACCATCTCTTTCTTTTCTTTTCCGCTGCCATTTTCTTACTTGCCACCATCATCCGTTCTTGTTCGCCGCAGCCGTAAAAAATAGAGAGCTTTAAGTGCAGATCCGTATCCCTTGGAAATTGATCCTTATCTTGGTTTGTTCTCCGGTTAAAAGGATCGATTGGAAAGTTTCCATCGGTGGCATATTTCCTTTTCTTCGCCACCATCGTTGCAGTTGTTTTCAGCGTCCACTACTTGGCTTCCTCCTGATCGGCAGGTGCAGATTCGTTTTGATAGCCACACAAAAATACATCAGTTTGTTTCGCATATCCGGAATCAGATTCGATTTCCTGCCTTTTCTGGTCACGTATTGGAGTTGAAACTTCTGGTCTGGTTGCCTAATTCGTGGGATCCTGATCTGATCTTTGGCGAAATTTTTTTTGCCGATCAGATCGTTTCGTTAGTTGGAAAGTTTGGACCGGAAGAGGAAAAAAAAAAGGACGGTGCGGAATTCTCTTGTCCGTTCGGTCTCAAACTGCCTGATTGAAGAGTATCTTTGACTGATTGACAAAAGGGCAATGCTGAGCGTCCTCCGGGGGTTTGGAACGCCCGATCCTCCGGATGGACTGCTCGACACGTGTCCCCCATCGATCAAAAGTAGCCGTTGACCACTTGCGTGCCCCCCTACAGCTTCTCTCCTTTTTCCATCTCTCCCTCGCGACGCTGACCCAGCCCCTCCGCCTCTCTCTTCCCCAAGACCCCAACCATACCTCCTCCACAAAAATCGACACCACCGCTGCAAAAAATACTCCGGCGAGCTCTTCCGACGAGGCTTCATTAGAAGCACCTGGCAGCACCTCCACCTTCTCCTGGCAGCATCACCAGCAACCTCGGGTAGCATTTATGTCTCCTGTGGGTAGCATCGACATGTAGCCGCTAGGAGCAGTACCGACCATGGTTTCCAAATTCAGTGAGATTTCGTCGAAATTCAATGAATTTCAGTGATTTCGGTACACCTCGAAATAATTGCCTTTCGGTCAAAATATTTCAGCACTTTCAGTATTAAACAAGAATTCAAAAATTATTTAAAATATTTTGAACATTTTTAATATTTAAATGAATTTTAAGAGAAAATTTCGGTCATTTGGCCGAAATGAAAACCGAAATTCAGTGGTGGCCGAAATTTTTCCGAAACTGAAATTTTAAACCATGGTACCGACTGCCATCGCCACCATCTGCTTGTAGCAATGCCGCCTTCCGCTGGTAGCATCGGACGTCGCCGGTGGCAGCACCTACACGCACCTATGGTAGCACCGGCCGGCACCACTGGTAGCAACGCCGCCTTCAACGGTGGCAGCACCTCCACGCTCATTGGTAGCACTAGTCGGCACCGCTGGTAGCATCCGACGTCGCTGGTGGCAGCACCTCCACGTGCCTAGGGTAGCACTAGTCGGCGCCGCTGGTAGCATCCGACATCGCCGGTGGCAGCACCTCCACGCGCCCAAGGTAGCACTAGTCGGCGCCGCTGGTAGCATCCGACGTCGCCGGTGGCAGCACCTCCACGCGCCTAAGGTAGCACTAGTCGGCGCCGCTGGTAGCATCCGACGTCGCCGGTGGCAGCACCTCCATGCGCCTAAGGTAGCATCGGCCGACGCAGTTTGCAGCATCGCCGTCTTCGGTGATAGCACCGCCGCCCTTCCTCCGGAGCAGCACCGACGAAGACAGCTTGTAGCACAGCGGCCCTTCCTTCGCAGCACCGTCGCCCACCGCCGCCCACCGCCCGCAGCTCCGCCGGAGGCCATGATTCCAGCGGCGAGTGTAAGGAGGTGCACGGGGCACACTTTGCAGCAGCAACACGTACATCTCAGCAAACCGGCAGCGGGAAGGGAGGTGCAGGGGGAGAGGAGCTGGAGGGACACCGGCAGCGGGGGGAGGAGGTGTAGGGTACAGACATCGGGCAGAGCTGGCACGTGTGAGGAGGAGATGGATCAGTTGGGACTTGGGAGGAGGAACACGAGCTGGAAGACGACGGGAGTAGGTTTTATTCTCGTGATCGGTTTCTAGTTTGGTCGAGTCTAGCTCCTTAATTTTGGATCCAGATTCACACAAACATTTAACAAATTTTGTCCAATTCGTCTCACTCGATCATCCGTTTGAATTTTCATTCGTCTCACTCGATCATCCGTTTGAATTTTCATTTCACAAGTAGATATATACCACCCTATATAAATCGGCCCTCCGGAATAAAACTTTTTGGAAAAAATTCCCGCTCTGCAAAAAAAGCCCTCACGTTTTCCTAAAAAAAATATAAATCTGCCTCCTGGAATAAAAATGCGTGGTTCTTTTACGCAAAGGTCCTTGCGTTCTCCAGATATTACAAACTAATTTCTGTAACATCACCACCAAATAACTTTTCTAAAACCAATTTTACTAATATTATTTTTAGCAGCATATATATTTCATATTGCGCTGCAATATTATTTTCTCAATTTATTTCCCAAGTGAACTAATTCACCGACGAAAAATAACAGTAATACCGCAGAATTTTAGATAAATTTCCACAAATTCGTAACTAATTCATTATCCACGGGAAAAAATTGTTGAACATATCAAAATGTTCTTAAAAATAAATCCTACTTATTTATACCGAATTTACGAATGGTCAGAAAAATTAACCATGTTTATTTGACACAACAAAATTAAACAACTTTTAACCATTCTTAAAATGTCAAAACTTCCCCCTAATTCACAATGTGTTTATTCTTTTGGAGAATTTTAACGTATATGAGTATTTCCACACTTCTATCAGCTACAGAATATTCATATGTATATGACTATTTTCCATCCTTACAAAAATTACAGAAAATTAAAATGAACTACATCAATAAAACTACACGGGTGCGGCGTGCCGCCGCGCCATCTTACCTAGTTATTTTTAATGTCTTGGAGCTTTCACATGATAGTCGAACACAGATATATTCATCTCTGTTGACAGGTTTTCTTCTTGATCGATACACTGCCACCGATACACTGCCACCGGGATATCCTATTTCGGCTGTGTTCCATCTGCTTGTGCCATCGACGCCGCCCGCATTCCCGCATTATCTCTGCTTTTTCCCTTCGATTGTCCTTTCCAGTTCATAAATACGATCCATATTAAGTCTATTTGTTCCTGTCGTGTCTCGTTGCACGGACACCGGGAGTATAGGATACACCCTTTTAGGTTCGGCACGGGGCGCGAAGGAGGCTGAGAATCGTCTTCTTAGGCGGAGTCTAGATCAAGCTCTCCTCTCCACGATCAAATCATGCAACCAAAGGGACACAAGGAGCTACCCAGGTTCAGGCCGCCCGGAGGCTAAAAGCCCTACTCCTGCATGTCTGGATTTATGAGTTCTTCATAGTGTGGCTTACAATGGAACCTCCCGGACAGGGTACCCGGAAGGGTTTTGGCTCGAGGTAGAAGAAGGACAGATCCTGACCCGGAGGAGATCACCTTCCTCTCTACCTCCGCAGCCCTAGTCTAGTCTCGCTCTGGTTCTAGCTTGTGTTCGTCCTTGGTTCGATCTCGTTCTATCCTGTCTTCCCTCCTCCCGTGCCTTGGTCCTCCTTTTATAGGCTAAGGGGTTGCCACAGGGTCATGTGAGGGGCATGAGGGACCTTCGGGGTGAAGGACCCTCCTCATCTAGCTTAGGGGGAGACGTGGCCTCTCCTCAGCCTAGCGTCTCCTCTGGGTTAGGTGGGAGCGTCCGCCTTGGGGGTGGACAGGAGCTGACACCACCACGGGACGTGCTTCCTGCCCGCGCTGCCTTCGCCTTGCTTCCCAAGTCTTCCGCAGTGAGGTGGAGTGCTTATCCACAGGGACGTAGGAAGTACCCGAGAGGGAGCCTGGCCTCCTGCCGGGAACTCGGGCTCTCGGGTCCTTCCTGGCCTTCTTGCTTGATTCGGGACCCGGAAGGTCCCCAGAACCAAAGTCCAAGTGGATCGCTGGCGGTGTCTCTTTCTGCCTCCGGAGAGATGCGGCGCACCAGTACCTGGAAACATTCACCAAGGCCTCGGTTGGAGAATGGAGGCACAATTGGTATTTTGTCGAAGCTGACGGGACCAATCCCCATCTGATGACTCCATATTATCCAGCGGAGCGACTGGCACACTCGAAGGAGAGAAGCTCTCAAGGGAAGCACTGGTTCCAGTCATCAACAGGTTGGCTGCGCTTCGTGCAAGGGGAGTGATGGGTGCCATGATTCTGGCAGACTTTCTTCACAGGGGGATTGCCCCTCTGCAGTTCCGGAGCCGCCCGCTCTGGGAACTCAATCAGGTGGGCAGCAGCCTTCCACGGTCTAGATTCCACTTGACAGAGACCACCTGGGCTCTGTCCATGGGCTACATATTGCCATGGGTACCCTTCGAGTTCCAGGATGAGACCTTGCCGCTGTTCGAAGATCCGGCCGCCGACGGTATCCGATCTTCGATGCCAGAGTGTAATGAGTACGGGGTGGCGGGTACTACCAAGATCGAGCCCCCGCCGGCACCCAAAACACGCAGTCTTCAAGGAGGTAGGCCAAGGGAGCAAGGCCTTGCCCACGGGGACGTTTCCCCTGAAGAACCTGGGACTTCGGATGATGAAGGCGACGGAGCGACTCCTCCGGGAGTACCCTGCGGGCGTGGAGGCCCCGGCGCTCCTTCCGGGGCGGCGACAAACCCGCCGGGTGACGAACTCCCAGAGCAGCCTGTGCCGCCGAGCTCGCCGTCGTTGCAGGAGTCTGATCAGGTGTCGGAGGCCATCCCTCCTCCCCTTGCTGACATGGAGGTAGGGGAGGAGAGCCTGTCCTTGCCGGACCTCTTTGACGACTTGGTGCAGAAGAGATGGAGCTTCTCCGGATCGAAGAGAGCCCGCCGGTAAGTTTTGATGGCATCTGTCTTTGAAAGCGGAGTTGTTTCTCTTCTGCCGCCGTCCTGACTTCTGACTTTCATTTCTTGCACAGGAGCCCGACCCCGGAGTGGCCAAGCAAGCGACCCCGGAGAGGCGAGGACGTCGAAGCGTCGAGCTCCACCGGCACCTCCGACGGAGGCAACTCCGAGCCCCCAAGCCCCCAGTCCGCCCCAAGGACCAGGGGGTGGCTCCGGTCGTCGCAGACGAGGCGGAGGCTGTCGGCGCGAAAGGCCCTGGGGAGAGGCGCGACGTGGATCCCCAGGCGACCCTCGGACCGCGAGGACTCGCAGCAGGCGGGTACATCCCCGGGGGCTCCGCCCTCGGGAACGCTGACCCCTGCCCTGAACCCGGGAGAGTTGAGGAAGGCCCCGGGTTCTCCAAGACGTTCTCCAGCGTCTCGGAGTTCTTGTCTTCTGCCCGTGCCGAACTGGCGCGGCTGGTGCCCCCGACCTCCGACAGCGGGGAGCACTCGCAGGCTCGCGAGCTGCGGCTTCCCTCTGGGGAGGAAGCTCTTAGCGCCCGTGAACTGAAGCTGGCGGCGGACGAAGAGCTGCTCTATGCTTGGGAACAGCGAGTGGCCAGCCGCGAGAAAGAGCTGGAGCGACGAGAGGCCGAGCTGGAAGATGAAGAGCGCCACTACCTTGGCACCATTGAGGAGCTCCAGATCAGAATGGAGCGGGACGAGGACCGCTTCGAACAAGGCCTGGAGAACGTGGCTAGCTGGGCTCGCAGCGAGGTCGAAAATGACCTTCGAGCCAAAAGCAGAGCCGCCTCGTCGCTAGGCAAGCAGGTCTCTAAACTCCAGAGCGAGCTCAAGAGCGAGAGGGAAAGGCGGGAACAGCCTTCTCGGATTTCCAGAGAGCCAGGGGCGAAAGAGATAGCTTGTCCGCCCGGGCTGAGGCGATGACGGCCACGATTGAGGCGCAGAAGCAGGCCCTCAAAACAGCTGAGAAGTTTAAGCAAGAGGCCACGGCTGGCCGCGTCGCCATGGAAAGAAAGATCCGGGAACTGGGCGATGCAATTGACTTCTGGAAGGACAAAGATGCGCGCATGACTGTCCTTCGCAAGAAAGAAACAAAGGAGCTGGCTGATGGGCGTGCGGCGATGGAAGCGTCCAAATCCCAAGCTCAGATTGCGTGGCACCAACATGAGCAGGTGTCCAACCAGCTGACGGGAGTGCAGGCAGAGCTGGCGGAAGCGAAGGGTGCACTTGAGAAAGAGCGACGGCGATTCGCTCACCACCGCCGTGATGATCACAACGTCTTGCTCCAGATGAACCACGGGTCCTTGGACATCGTGCAGGAGTTCACGAACTTGGGAGTGCCTTCTCCGCCCGTCCTCATGGCCGACCATTCCACTTCCTTCGCCCGCTATCCAGGGTTCTTGAAGTACGTGGCCTCGCTCATCAAAGGTATCAAGGAGCAGGTTAGCAGAGCCACTCGCCTTGCTGGGGAACAGGCAGTGAGGCAGGTGACGACCCGATTCGTCACAGCGCTTCGCCAGCGACACCCGCAGCTCTCCTTGCTATCCGAGCTGGAGGCGCCTGAACCCGGGACGCCGCTTCCTCCAGACGTGACCCGCCAGGTGGAGGAGATCTTGAAGCACCTCTCTCGAGAAGATGACCCGTGAACCTGTGAAGTCCTGAAAAGGACAATACCAGGGGCCGTGAACCATGCTTTTGTACTGATATTGCCAACTGGCTTATGAACTCATGCTTTTGAATGTAAATAACTTCTTCCCAAAGTATATAAGTTTTATTGTACTCGTGGGGGCTTTACGCTCTCGGGAAGGATCCAAAGGTGTGAGCGCTAACCAGCCGTGGGCACTCAGACTGATCTGAAGTGCGGACACAGGGCGCAACCCCCCAAAGGACCCACCGTTTCCTGACCGCACGGACCTCAGCCCACGATTCCACTGCCCGAGGGAAACTGACAGTGTCATCGCGAAGGCGCTGCCCCAGGAGAACGCCCACTTTCGCCTTAGCCAAAGCACATAAAACTGATGTACCCGGGAACAAGCCCGTGCAAGCACGTTTATACTTAGCTCGCGTTTTGACTCCTTCTGGCTACCTCGGTAATCGTTCTGTCGCGCTGCCGCCAAGGCGGGTCTTCTATGCCGTGTTTCAGACATAATTCTGCCTTGCCCAGCAATTCTTGGCGGGGACAAGGCTTCCAACCGAGATAGCCTCCAATGCCGACCAAGGGCATGACTGGCTGGCTTGCGCCGGTCCGGAGACCATTTGTGCTACTTGCTCGAGTTACCCGGAGACCACCCAACTGGTGATCCGGCGGCTTGCTGGCGTATCAGAGACGCCGGTCCGGAGACCCCACGGTTGTCTTAGTTTCCTGGACCCGGATGTTCCTTGTTTGGTGATCCGGCAATCTGGCTGGCTCATGCCGGTCCGGAGACCCTGAAGCTGCTTTACTCGCGGGATCCTGATGCTAGCCACTTAGCAATCCGGTACTTCTGAGGGGGTCCACTTGGTCCAGGCTGTATCGTGACGATGTGACCCGGGAGATCCCATTCTCCGTGGGCCACGTCTCCGCAAATGAAGGTTTGATCCCAGCTAGCTGCAGCTTGCCCTTGACTGCTTTGTATCTGGGGGGCTCCGGTGGTAAGCAAGGTTCCGGGAGCTCTTCAGTCTGGGTGGATGCATTGGCAAAGGTCCGGAAAGATCTTCCCTTCTGAGGAACCCCAGCTGTGGCACTCCTCTTGGCTTTCTTGGACTTCTTGTTGAGGGCAATCTCGGCTGATGTGTCCTGGTTCTCCGCACGAATAGCAATCACCGTTCTTCTGGCGTATCTGGATGTCGTTGAACTGTCGGCAATCTTCCAGACTGTGCCGGTCAGATCTGTGGTACATGCACCACACTCCAGGCTGGCCATCTTTGCGCAGAGGAATCTGGAGTTCTTGGGGCACGTAGATGAGAGGATCTTCTTGCCGAGGCTCGCTTTTTGTGTCTTGGTCGAGGTTTTCCTCCTCCGGAAGCGGCACTGTGGTCGGCGCGTCGGAACAGAGTTCCTCCTTCGCTCCATGCGTCCATGGGGAAAGAGGGACATCAATGTTCGTGGCACCTTCCTCAGGTCTTCCCATGCTGACCAGAGAGCTGACATAAGCGGCTGGAGGGACGAAGTGGACTCCGAAGGCGCGATCTTTAGCGGCAGGTGCCGGAGGACTCGTCAAGAACGAAACCGAGGCCGGGTACCGCAGGAAAGGCTGCCTTTCCCTTTCTCTTCTTTGTCATCTTGGAAGTCGGATTCGGTACTTCTCTTCACGAGAGCCGAAACTAGCGCCGTTCCGAAGGCGTTGGAACAGATCTTGACACGGACTGAGAGCTTGACGATGAACTTGAGGTTGATGAAGAAGAAGACGAATCCAGCACTTGCGCCCCTACCTGGCGCACCAGATGTCGTGTCTCGTTGCACGGACACCGGGAGTATAGGATACCCCCTTTTAGGTTCGGCACGGGGCGCGAAGGAGGCCGAGAATCGTCTTCTTGGGTGGAGTCTAGATCAAGCTCCCCTCTCCACGATCAAAGCATGCAACCAAAGGGACACAAGGAGCTACCCAGGTTCAGGCCGCCCGAAGGCTAAAAGCCCTACTCCTGCATGTCTGGATTGATGAGTTCTTCATAGTGTGGCTTACAATGGAACCTCCCGGACAGGGTACCCGGAAGGGTTTTGGCTCGAGGTAGAAGAAGGACAGATCCTGACCCGGAGGAGATCACCTTCCTCTCTACCTTCGCAGCCCTAGTCTAGTCTTACTCTGGTTCTAGCTTGTGTTCGTCCTTGGTTCGACCTCGTTCTATCCTGTCTTCCCTCCTCCCGTGCCTTGGTCCTCCTTTTATAGGCTAAGGGGTTGCCACAGGGTCACGTGAGGGGCATGAGGGACCTTCGGGGTGAAGGACCCTCCTCATCTAGCTTAGGGGGAGACGTGGCCTCTCCTCAGCCTAGCGTCTCCTCTGGGTTAGGTGGGAGCGTCCGCCTTGGGGGTGGACAGGAGCTGACACCACCACGGGACATGCTTCCCGCCCGCGCTGCCTTCGCCTTGCTTCCCAAGTCTTCCGCGGTGAGGTGGAGTGCTTATCCACAGGGACGTAGGAAGTACCCGAGAGGGAGCCTGGCCTCCTGCCGGGAACTCGGGCTCTCGGGTCCTTCCTGGCCTTCTTGCTTGATTCGGGGACCCGGAAGGTCCCCAGGACCGCAGCCCTTAGTCATCGTAGGCCATGCGTGTCCTGACGGTGAACCCGCCAGCTTGACTTGAGTCTTGGTCTTGTCCATCTTTATCTTGGGCCCACATGGGGTGGACCCACTTTGGCAGTACTAGGGGAACCCCATGTTCCACTGTTGCGACAGTTCCGTTCACGTGCGTGATTTCATCTGTGTCTTAGCCTCGCGTCTCTAGCACGGTCTAATCTAGGACCAGCACTTGACAATTTTGAACGGATTTTCAGCTTTACATTGACTAACGTGATTGTGGTATGTTTCTCCAACTATATTAAGCATACCTACAGCTCCACATGTTTCTACACCGTGTGATCTACGTTCACCTGGCAATCGCTTTTATTCAATCTTCGGGTTATTTGACATTGTTGTTTGCCAGTCACCACCTGTTGCATGGTAAGAACTTGTAAGACTTGATGTTTGCAATACTATGAGCGATTTGCCACCACATCCTAGTAGTGATAGGAACATATACTTGTGATTTGTTTCCTGTTGTCTACTAATCATGGCAGGTTCTGGAGTTAGGATTTCTTGGACTTCGACTATAGTTGGAGATTTGCCACTACCACGATGACCACCACAAGAGGTAAAGACACACAACAATATACCCCATCAGGTTACTGCGTCTATGCCACCGTTTGCGGGTCGTTACAGGCCTGATTTATATATTGAATGGAAATATGCGATGAATACGATATTTGTTTCCCATAATTTTCCTGAGCATAAGCGACTAAAGGCTGCTACTAGGAAATTTGTTGATTTTGCTTCTATTTGGTGGAGTGAATATTGTCGTACAAATGCAGAAAATGTGCCAAAAACGTGGAGTGAATTGAAAATAATTATGCGTGATCGATTTGTCCCTAAATATTATCTTAATGACTTGTTTCGAAAATTACAATGTTTAAAATAAGGTAGTAACACAGTGGAAGAGTATTATAATGATTTGCAAATTAGCTTGTTTCATTGTGGGTTAGAAGAAAGTGAAGATGTTATTATGGATAGATTTTGGGATGGGTTAATTCATGACATGCAGGATATACTTATGCATGAAGAATATTATTCTATCACTCGTATGTTTTTTCTTGCTTCCAAAGCTGAACAGAAAATACAAAGGCGTTTCCATAAGACCAGCAAGTGCAAGAAGAAGGCGGTAGATTTTTCTGCTCCTCTGCCAACCATGATTGAGGTGTCTCAAGATTTTGACGTGTCACCACCAACCGTAGCTGCCACATCCGAGACGGACGAACATGGTAATATTGAAGGTAGAAAGTTTGTCTCATCACTTGATTACTATGAATGCCCTGCTAAATTAAAAACATCAAGTGTTGAACTATCTACTTTGGTGACACCTACCGTACAGGATTTTGTTGCTAATTTAAATCCTGCACGTGATATACCTGCTGTTTTGAGTGCTCCTAGCGATGGAATTAATTCTTCCATTGATTCGATTGTCCACAATGAAATAAACGTTGATAAAATTGAGCCTTTTGATTTGTTTACTCATCGTTTGGATCACATAAAATTGTTTACGCATGATGAGTCTTCAACTACGATTTCTTATGATACTTGCTTATGGTCTATTAATATGGATCCACCTGAGCCTCAAAAAAATATGGATCCACCTATGCCGTTGTCACATGCGATAAATACGATTGCTGAAATCAGATGTTTGCGTATGTATAATAGTGTCTATGCCCTGGATTTTAAATTTAACTTAATTGGAGAATATGGCGTAGCCAAGAATTTTTGTGTGCATAGAATTTGCATAACATGTGATGACCTAGCTGTCTTAAATAAGAAGATTTTTGTGCAAATGCTTGATCATTTTGATATGACCTCCAATGTTGGTATTGATTGTAGGCCAAATAACTTGTTACATGTTTACTTATATAAACATTGTGTAGCTTGTAATTTGGATATGGTGAATTTTTCTTTACCTATTTTGGGATGGTTTAATGATAAGTGTTGCCAATCTGATTATACGAATAAGAACTTGACTTATATGTGCAAACTGAGTTGCAATAATTTCATGTGGTTTGTTTCTTATCATAATTCTTTGGCTTTATATTTCACAAGACATGATAATTACCTCCGTATTAATGTGTCATATGTGCAACAACCGAGGGAAATAAAAATGGATGACATATACATATATCATGTGTACGCCTTGTCTCTTTTGTTAACCATGTTTCCGAAGAAACATCACCGAGGACGGCTTCATTTTTAAGAAAGGGAGGATGATGAGGACATGATTAGCCCGAATACGTCCGAATCTGATTTAAATAGACATACTTTTCAGGTGAATTCTAGTAGTAATTATAAAATATATTATTTATTTATTATGAGCAAAATTACTACATTTATGTTTTTAATATACAGAATTAGAAGGGACATGTACAAGCCTCGCGTGAAAATGCGACGTCCATTCCAACAAGAGTTCGGCGCGAGAGAAATATGCGTGCGTGTGGCCGATGGATCAACATGGAACTATCTGAAGCAGTCCAAGCTAGCCTCTCGTATGCACCAAGGAGTTGTACGAGTCATGCATGAAAAATATCTAAAGAAGGTGGGCCCCATGTTATGCATGCCATGCATGTACGCATGTAATGTTTGGGCCAAAATTTACTACGCATCATGCACGAGGCCCAGGGCTACCGTGTGAGGATCTGAAGGCACGGCAAGACATCCAACGCGCCGCCGTCTTCCAACTGCCAATATATAGTTAGCTTTTCTAGGGTTAAAACTCGGGTTTTGTTTAGTTAAAAAATTTGCCATTGTTGCAACTTCGTGTTCTTTGTTTGTGTCAAATAGACCAGATCAAGACCCCTATCGGAACCCCCAAATTATTTGTACTTCATCCATATTCGCAATATTTAGATTGCATCTCAATTCTTGCTTGTTCTTCGATTGCCTCCAGGAATTGGACCCTAGTGGTTGGGTCGACTGTACTACAGCGCTGTCAATAACCTCCCAGAGTTGGTGTAGCGATTGCCAAGGCGCAATGTCGTCGCACGTTTGTAGTCGGATCGTCAACGTCGACGCCACCCAAATCGAGAGTTATCATCTCATCGAAAGATCGGACACCTTTGCCTCTATCAACATTCTCCAGCCAGTCTGTTTTCTGGTTGGTATTTCTTCACCATCTTCATTTTCTTCAACTGTCAAACCTCCTTTCTTGGGCACCACATGAATTGGACTGACCCACTCGCTGTTAGAGATAGGATAGATTATTTCTGCAGAGAGGAGTTTTAGTTTTCCTTCTTTACTACTTCTTGAAGAGTTGGATTAAGTTTTCTTTGATGCTATCTAGTTGGCCTTGTACCCTCTTCTAAGTAAATCCTGTGATTGCATAATTCAGGACTGATGCCCTTCATGTCAGATATCGAATACCCAATTACTTCCCTGTATGTCCTTAATAGCTTAACCAGATCTTCTGTCTCATCACTTGAAAGCAAGGCACTGACTATAACTGGAATTCTAGTCCCTTCCCCAAGTACACATACTTCAAATGAGCTGACAGCGGCTTTAGCTCAACAACTGGTCTTTGACAGTTCTCATTATTTGCTTTATACTCTTCATCACCAGCTATCTGGTATATTGCGAAGTGGCACTCATCTTTCACTTCTTCACTGTCTTTCTGTGCTATAACCACTGGTTCAGAGAATTCTTCATTGACACAGCAGGTAATTGTGTCGATTCTCATACATCCCTCAACTGATTGAGGTATATGTGTGGGGTGTTTCATGTCAAACATGACCTCTTCAGTTCCAAATCTCAGTGTCAGCTTACCTCCTTGAACATCAATTAAAGCTCCTGCAGTTGCTAAGAATGGCCTTCCCAATATAACTGCTTCACTCTTGTCACTCATATCAAGAGCTATGAAATCACAGGGTAGGCAAACTTCCCCACTTATACTGGAACGTCTTCAAGTACTCCAGCTGGCTTTCTCAATGATCGGTCTGCCAACTGCAGTGTTATGTTTGTTGGTTTTAAATCTCCCAATTGCATGTTCTGCCAGACTGATTCTGGCATGACACTCACACTGGAGCCTAAATCACACAATGCACCGTAAGATTTCTTTCCGATGACACATGGAACACAAAAGCTTCCTGGATCGTCAAGCTTGGTCGGCAATGAATTCTGAATAATTGCACTGCATTCTTTGGATAGTGTGACCACTTCAGGCTCTTCCATGATTCTCTTCTTTGTGAGCAAATCTTTGAATTTTTTTGCATACATGGGCACATGCATAACAACATCAAGAATATGAGTAGTTCTCTGCACATCCTTCATCACTTCCAAAAACTTATTGAATTGCTTATCTTCTTTCCCTTTTTCAAGCCTCTCAGGGAAAGGTATCCTCACTGCTTCTGCAGGTTTTTCCTGAACTGGTTTTTGAGGGATATCACTGTTCTTGTTCCTGCTTTTCTCCTTTGGTTGCTCTGGTTGAGCACCCTGATTCCTGAAAGCTGGAGCTACATAGGTTCCTGGTGATGGAAGAATGGCTTCAGTGCTAGTTCCTGCTCTGGTTACCACTGCGTTCACTACTGCACAGAGACTCCCTTTAGGGTTTGGTTCAGGTTGGGCAGGCAATTTATCTTGTTGTCTAGTATCAGAGGAGCTTCCTGATACGTCTAAAACGTATCTATAATTTTTGATTGTTTCATGTTAATATTATGCCTTTGACACTTGTTTTTATATTAAGTTTATGATTTATTTGGACTAACCTATTAATAGTTGCAAAAGTGCACAATGTTCTTGTTTTACTCTTTGATGTGTAGGAATTATCAAAAATACAAGAGGAAACCTTGTTGGAGTCGAATTGGGACTTTCCTGAAATCTGTCTGAAAACTCTTTTTAAAGATTGTCACGTTACGGGTCGAAGACCGCGTCAAACGGAAATGTCGTCGAAGACAAAGTTGCAGAAAATTTTCCGCCGAACGTTCTAGACGTAAAATTCGCCTGATTCCGAGTCCGGACGGCCGAGATAAGCCCGATTTACTGCAACCCTAGATGGGATGACGGGAATCCGAGAAGCTATATAAAGGGAGAAAACCTAACTCGTGGAGAACTCCTCCAACCACGAATTGCAGCCACCAAAAGCCACGTTTTTGCCTCCCCCATGGATCCCATCTCCATGGGGAGGGCTCCCAAGAAGCCATGAAGGAGGGAGGCTAAGGGGCGGCGCTCCCCCATGATGCCGGCGGCGGGGAAGGAGCTCCCCGCACCGCCGCCGGCGCCGCCGCCGCCCTGCGCCACCGTGCTGCCTCTCCGCCGTCTTCACCGCCATCTCCATCACCAATTCCTCCTTGTATTCAGTGGTTCATCCTCCCAAAACCTCTGTACCGTCCTATGTAAACATGTTGTTTGATGCTATAATATTTATCCTATGATCTATGACATGTTTGTGTAGTTTATTTGTCTTTTGATTGCTTGGTTGAATGTCTTTGGTTCATTAGAGTTGTATGTTGATATGGTACTGTCCTTTGGTGTCCATTATACTTGTGCGCGCATGGATCAAACATCACGGGTTGGTAGTATTTGTAAACGAAGGGGGAGTCCTGCCGGAGTGACAGAAACCTAAAGGCGCGAACCGGTTAGTTACACGTATGGGAGTAAGAGGACCTTAAACTTAAGGCTATGGTTGGGGAAACCTTAATGCATTGTTAGTATTCGCGGATGCTTTCTAACAATCCAATCATATAGTACTTGTAATCCCAAGTAGTGGAGTGCATGTATATTTAGTCTCCCACATAGAAAACTGCATCGAAGACAATGAACCCGATATATTCGGTAATTAATCTTGGACAAAGCCATCACAATTACCACCACTTTTCCACACTCATGGTACTGTTAGTTTATGGTTACTTAGTATACTTTATTGCTGCAGCACTAACATTTACTTTCTTGTATTTATTATTCGCAAAGCTATCTCTCATACCCGTATTGTAGTCTAGTTTATTTCCTAGATAAAGTAAACGTTTAGTGTGCGTAGAGTTGTATCAGTGGTTGATAGAACTTGAGAGAATACTTATCCTACCTTTAGCTCCTCGTTGGGTTCGACACTCTTACTTATCGAAAAGGCTACACGCGATCCCCTATACTTGTGGGTTATCAAGACCTTTTCTGGCGCCGTTGCCGGGGAGCCATAGCGTAGGTTAATATTCTTGTGTGCACTTGTTTGCTTTATCTCTAAGTAATTTTTATTTTCAGTTTTAAGTTGTTTTTATCTTAGTATGGATAAAGAATGTGAATTAAAAAAAATTAGTTGTACTTGTTATCTAAAAACGTTTTCAAAAAGAGAGTGATTGGAAAGATGAGCAATGGTTAAGTGGGGGTCGACCTTGAACACTTGTGTTCATGCCTATGAAACCAAAGCAAATCTTTCCATGGAAGCTTCTCATCCAAAAACATGTAAATATTGTGTATATACCTCTGTACATAAAAATAAAATGATAATAATAATCTCTAGTTAATTAGAAGTTGATAGTTTTACTTTGCTGTCCAGAAACAGATTTTCTGTGCTCCACCGTATTAAATGTTTAAAATCACCAGAACGTGATCTTGATCTGAAATTTCTTGAGTGCAAAGTAATGCTTATTATCTTTCTTTCATTAGACTAACTTTTTGTGATTTGAGTTACGTAGCTGTCTCGAAAAATTCGATCTTCACCGACTGTTCAATTTAGACAGATTCCTGTGCTTCACTGTAAAAAATCGTGATAAATCTCAGAATAGTATTTTGACCTGAAATTTTTTGCATAAAACTGAGATTATGATCTGCCTTTCATTAGTTAAAAGTTTTTCGATTTGAGCTACTTAACTATCTCGTTGAATGCCATCTTTACGGACTGTTCAGTTTTGACAGATTTCTTTGTTTATTCAATATTGTACTTGGTGTTATTAGTTTCATTAGTTTTTCGACGGACAACGGAAATCATGAACACCTTAGTATATACAGTGGCTAATGTTGAGTAAAGATTATAAAACTTGTCAATGCTTGAACATGAGTGGATTTTATTTAATGAGTACTAACCCTACTAATGAGTTTTGTGAAGTTTTATGTGGATGTAGCCTATAAGATCTAATCAATATGGTGATATAAGATGAACAAGAAGACGCAAGAGCTCAAGCTTGGGGATGTGTAGGTGCATCCCAAGAACATATTCAAGAAGATACAATCATCTAAGCTTGGGGATGCCCGAGTCATCCCCCTATTCATCAACTAACATGAGGTTGTCTCGTTCATACTCTATATTACCCGTCCACATGATATGTATTGTCTTAACTTGTATTATAATTGTTTTTATATGTCTTGGTTTTACCTTCTTTAGTTTTATTAGGATCTTTATTTGGTTTTTATTGCTTCTTTACTTTCACTTATAAATTCAAAACAACAAAAATATTTTCTTTTCTTTTGTTCTTTATTTGGTTCTTTCTTTGTATTCTATAGGTTTTACTTTCGATTTTTTTTAGATTTTTTATTGATGTAGCTAGCATGTTTAGGTCTTGCTTAGCCTCTGGTCTTTTAGTTTATCAAAATAATGTACCAAGTTTTACCCTTTTAGCTTAGTTGATGCATATGTAAAAAGTGATTTTCTGTTTTCGGTATCTACTGCTCATTGCGCGATTTTTCATATTTTACTGGAAGCTCTAAAAATCACGAAAAATTACTGATGTTGTATCACCGAATCCTCTGCATGCACAAAAATTGGCTAAAATTTCGGACATGTTTTAGAGCACCTAAAAATTACGTTTGCCAGCTGCTGTTTTTCTGGACAGATTCTGACTTTTGTTGCAAGAGTGGCCTCTTTGCGTTTTCATTTGATTATTAATGGTTCTTACCTTTCATTTAGAAGTTGGCCATTTAAGCAACCTTTCTGTAACTTAAAAACAAAATTTGATTTGGTTTAATAGCAGCACTTTGGAAATATTATGTATTGCAATAAGTGCCTAGCTAAAAGGCGTTAAAGAAAAGCGCTTATGGGAGGCAACCCATTATTTTTATTTCTGCAATTTTTCTTTTCTTGAGTCAAGGAGTTTGTTTACTTCTGTAGCAACTCCTTTGTATCTTTACTTTCATGCATTGTTGTGCCAAGAGTAGTCTCTAATGATAAGATGTTGCTAAAATTTTGATTGCTGCGCAGGAACAGATTTCTGCTGTTCACTGTACGAAATTCATAAAATCACCAGATTGTGAATTAAATCTGAAATTTTTGTGCGTAATCCTGATATATGTATGCATCTTTCGTTAGTTCAAAGTTTTTCGATCTGAGTAACGTAAGTGCCTCGAAAAAATTCGTCTTTGCGGACTGTTCTGTTTTAGACAGATTATGTCATTTATTTTGCATTCTCTCTTTTACTAGTGTTGAGTGGAATTCTTTTTTGGGTGGAAGAGCTTCACATAACATCAGTGGCAGTAGCTAATGTTTAAAGTAACGGTCATATTGCGTCCTTACAGAACATGTGAGTTTTTGATTGTGCACTAACCCTCTAATGAGATTTACTTTGAGTTTGGTGTGGCGGAAGTTTTCAAGGGTCAAGAGGAAGAGTGATATAATAGGATGAAGAGTGAAGAGCTTAAGCTTGGGGAGGCTCCCATGGATCTCCCCAGCATATTTCAAGAAGACTCAAGCGTCTAAGCTTGGGGATGCCAAGGCATCCCCTTCTTCATCGTCAAAATTATCAGGTCATCTCTAGTGAAACTATATTTTAATTCTTTCACATCATATGTGCTGTTCTTGGAGCGTCTGTATCTTATTATTTATTTATCTTAGCATCAAACACCGGTTACATTAATAAGTTGATCGTCACATATTTTATTTATCCTCTGTTTTCAATGTTTACTTGGTTAATGGATTACTTGTTGAAACTTAAAAATGATGTGTGAATAATACTGTTTAGTAGTTTATGTTTTCTTATGGTTAGTCTCAACTAGCTAATAGTGCATATTATGTTATTTTGATATTAACATGCATTGTCCTGTTCATAAGATGGTATGGAATTGTGGTATCCTCCTCTGAATGATTTACTTGAATCGACTTGGCACATGCTCACACATGTTCATGACTGAAAAATAAAAGTCAATTAAGCCTTGATGATCTATTTTGCCTCAGAGTTTTAGTATCATTTTTATGCCTCCGTTAATTTTATTCTGTCGCAAGTATGATTATGACGGTTATTGCTCTCTTGATTGTCGCTTCCCAGTCTATTGCTAGCCTTCACTTGTACTGAGCGGGAATGCTGCTCGTGCATCCAAATCCTAAAACCAAGTTATCCCAAAGAGTCCACCATAAATTCCTATGCATGGTATTTCAAACCATTCCAAGTAAATTTTCATGTGCTACCTTTAAAACCTTCAAAATACTTCTCATTTTGTGACACTGTTTTTAGCTCATGAGGACGTAGTAGTTGGGTTTGTTATCTTCCATACTAAATTAAGTCCCCGACTTGCATGCTTCATCTGCTCGTCACTAATTTTGCAAAGAGCTGGTTAGACCATTATAACATCTAAAAAGTAAAATAAAATAGGCACTCCTCCATGGTATGAGATTGTTGGCAGGCACCCGAGGATTCGGTTAGCCATGGTTTGTGAAAGCAAAGGTTGGGAGGAGTGTCATACTATATAAAAGTGCATGCTATAAATGCCTAATATCAATAACTCGGAACCGCTCTCAACTTGTTTAGTATGGAAGATAACAAGAACTCTATTGCTGATTCGTTGACAGGAACAACCACCTCTCAAAACATTTTATTTCTGTTTTAAAAATAAAAAGCTCTAGCACATGTTAATCCCTGCTTCCCTCTGCGAAGGGCCAATCTTTTATTTTAATGTTGAGTCATCATCCTTTCTTTGAGCACTTCCTCGAGAGCATAACTGTCATTCTTAGTGTAATGTGCTTGTCCCAGAATGCGGTTATCTGCGGTATAACTATGATGCTTTTACCTTTGATATCTTTACATCTAGTCTTCACTTGAACTTCAGAGGTGCCTTGGCATTTATGTTTTGCTCCACAATTAAGGGCAAGCGAGATACCACTCTATCATGCTTTATTATGATCATTACAATCTTGTTGATGTTTATAAATTTCATGTTATAAGCTCTTAGTTCGTTGATACTTTTCATTAGGTAACATGATTGCTAAGTTTTATTATCCTTACATCATGCAATTGTTAAAGACCTGATCATAGCATTTACAATCAAAAATTATTTTGTTATCATTTACCTACTCGAGGACGAGCAGGAATTAAGCTTGGGGATGTTGATACGTCCAAAACGTATCTATAATTTTTGATTGTTTCATGTTAATATTATGCCTTTGACACTTGTTTTTATATTAAGTTTATGATTTATTTGGACTAACCTATTAATAGTTGCAAAAGTGCACAATGTTCTTGTTTTACTCTTTGATGTGTAGGAATTATCAAAAATACAAGAGGAAACCTTGTTGGAGTCGAATTGGACTTTCCTGAAATCTGTCTGAAAACTCTTTTTAAAGATTGTCACGTTACGGGTCGAAGACGGCGTCAAACGGAAATCTCGCCGAAGACAAAGTTGCAGGAAATTTTCCGCCGAACGTTCTAGACATAAAATTCGCCTGATTCCGAGTCCGGACGGCCGAGATAAGCCCGATTTACTGCAACCCTAGATGGGATGACGGGAATCCGAGAAGCTATATAAAGGGAGGAAACCTAACTCGTGGAGAACTCCAACCACGAATTGCAGCCACCAAAAGCCACGTTTTTGCCTCCCCCATGGATCCCATCTCCATGGGGGAGGGCTCCCAAGAAGCCATGAAGGAGGGAGGCTAAGGGGCGGCGCTCCCCCATGATGCCCGGCGGGGAAGGAGTCCCCGCGCCGCCGCGGCGCCGCCGCGCCCTGCGCCACCGCGCTGCCTCTCCGCCGTCTTCACCGCCATCTCCATCACCAACTCCTCCTTGTATTCAGTGGTTCATCCTCCCACAAACCTCTGTACCGTCCTATGTAAACATGTTGTTTGATGCTATAATATTTATCCTATGATCTATGACATGTTTGTGTAGTTTATTTGTCTTTTGATTGCTTGGTTGAATGTCTTTGGTTCATTAGAGTTGTATGTTGATATGGTACTGTCCTTTGGTGTCCATTATACTTGTGCGCGCATGGATCAAACATCACGGGGTTGGTAGTATTTGTAAACGAAGGGGGGAGTCCTGCCGGAGTGACAGAAACCTAAGGCGCGAACCGGTTAGTTACACGTATGGGAGTAAGAGGACCTTAAACTTAAGGCTATGGTTGGGGAAACCTTAATGCATTGTTAGTATTCGCGGATGCTTTCTAACAATCCAATCATATAGTACTTGTAATCCCAAGTAGTGGAGTGCATGTATATTTAGCCTTTCCCACATAGAAAACTGCATCGAAGACAATGAACCCGATATATTCGGTAATTAATCTTGGACAAAGCCATCACAATTACCACCACTTTTCCACACTCATGGTACTGTTAGTTTATGGTTACTTAGTATACTTTATTGCTGCAGCACTAACATTTACTTTCTTGTTATTTATTATTTCGCAAAGCTATCTCTCATACCCATATTGTAGTCTAGTTTTATTTCCTAGATAAAGTAAACGTTTAGTGTGCGTAGAGTTGTATCAGTGGTTGATAGAACTTGAGAGATTACTTATCCTACCTTTAGCTCCTCGTTGGGTTCGACACTCTTACTTATCAAAAAGGCTGCACGCGATCCCCTATGCCTGTGGGTTATCACTTCCCACTATGCTTTCAAGTTTGTTACTTAAGTTCTTCATGGAGTCTTTAATTCCATGCACTTCTGAATTCATTCTGTTGAGGAGTTCCACTTGCATTTTCAGAACCTCATCCATTTTAGAATTCTGCGAGGTATTCTCTTCACGTCTCTGATTACTATATCCTGACTGATGCATAAAAGGCTTTGAACTGGCACTTGACTGCCCTGAATTGAAAGGTACAGAAGACTGATGATTCTTGTAAGACAAATTTGGATGGTTTCTCCAAGATGGATTATATCCTTGAGAGAAAGATCCTTGAGCTTGTGACTGTCCTTGTGCGTCCTTGTGCATAGCTCACTTCTAAAACTGAAGGTCCCACTGAAGCATAAAAGGTGCACTCTCCAGCTGAGTGTCCCATATGCCCACACACATCACAATTTTGCTGAATTGCCTGGACTGAAACCACTGAAGAAGCTGTGCTTGAAGACATGAGGTTTTCCATTTGCTTATTCAGAATTTCAACCTGAGCTGCCAATGAATCTTGTGCAGAGACAGAGTACATTCCTGGTGTGCTTGACACTACTGCTCTATCACTTGACCACTAGAAATGATGAGAAGTCATGCTTTCAATCAGAGTGAATGCTTCATCTAATGTCTTGTTCATAATACCTCCTGCTGCAGAGTCAACAAATGCCCTTGTCTGATGTGTCAGGCCCTTGTAAAAGGTCTGGAAGATCAACCATCTTTCCAATCCAAGGTGAGGACATATTATAATCAATGAGTTGTATCTCTGCCATGCATCATATAAACTTTCACCATCAAACTGCCTGAACCTAGTGAGTGATCTTGTCTCTGAATTATGCTGCCTTGGTAGGAGGAAAATACTTCTCCAGAAATGCTTGCAACAAGTGCTCCCACGTATCAGTCAGATGAGATGGTAAAGAGTGTAACCAAACTCGAGCACCATTCTTCAGCGAAAATGGAAACAAGGACAGCTTGATTGCATCTGGAGGGACATTATTTTGCTTGAGGGTATTACAATACTCCAGAAACGTCCTGATGTGCTCATGAGGGTCCTCCACAGCAGATCCACCAAATGGCGAGTGCTGCACCATATTAATCAGAGCAGGCTTCAGTTCAAAATTATTGGCCTGAATGACAGGGGATATAATTCCAGAACAAGCCCCTTGATCTTTTGGAATCCATAGATCTCTCAACAAAACTCTTTGATCACCCATTTGTGCAGAATCTGCAGTGAGCTTCTCACTGGCTTCCTTCCTTCTTCGCAACAAAGTTCTCTCAATCTCTGGATCTAAAGGAAATAACCCTTCGAAACTGCCTTCGTCACTCATGCAACAATTCCCTGCACCCAAATACTTCAACAGATCGAACGCACATCAGTAGGTTAGTCCACAAAAGAAATAAAACTAGATCTGCTATACTACCGTTCCCAACATAAGTTGATCCCTGGCAACGGCGCCAAAATTGATCAGTAGAATATAGAGGGGATTTATCGTTCTTCCACAGGGATCAAGCTTCAGAGAAAACAAGTTCTAACAGTCTAGTCACAGAAGGTTTGAGATTGTAACCGAAAAGTAAATCAACAATAAACATTATAAACTAGCAAAGGGATCAGGAAACAAAGTCTCACAACAACAACTACTTGATTCACGAGTTTGATCACAAGTTTGGACAGCAAAGGGTTTAAGAAGAACATATATGCTTTCGGTCTGACGAACTGTCGAACAGGTTCCCGGCTACACCGTATGCCACAAACTACAAGCACATGACTAGAAGCTAGACGAACAACAAGAGATCAAGAAGAAAGAGACATCACAGATATGATCCTATGATGAAGAGCTCAAGTTCAGAAGCACTCCTGCTTCGGACAGTTGCTGTTCTTGTCGATGAAGGTGGCGATGATCTTCACGAGACCGTGGCAACGTCGCCACAACCTCCTTCCTTCCATTCCCGATCTTGATCTGGATCTTCTCTCATCTCCCTTGCGGTGCGTGTGTGTTGCGGGTCTGTGTCTACTCCAACCACTCCCTCTGCTTAACTAGCTCCCGACAGCGTGATGCTGCTTCTTCTCTTCTTGCCAACAGCCCCCTGAGGTTTTGAGTCCTTTTCGCATGCCAGTCCTTGCTCAGCTGGTTCTTTTGCCGGAAGCACCTCCTTCTTCTTCGTTATCTTGTAGTCTTGTGTAGGTTTTAGGTGCTTATTCGCACAAATCTGTAAAAAGATGGTTTATATGTATCATAGTGTATAAGATGAATGTTATATGCTTAACGGGTGATGATTTGGACAGGAATGTATGCAATAAGTGGAAATGCCATGCTAGAATTGTATGGAAAACAAGATGATACAAGCACTGATCATGTACATGATGTGAAAATTTTATAGGGTACTACAGAAGAATATGTGTACAAGGACATTATAATATGCAGCTAAGGGATACATCTGAAGCAAGAACTCACCTTAGTTTCTCACCATTGCAGCAGCGATTTCATCTTTTGGCCAAAAGATCTGAAGGATCGGATCCTTGGTGTTGAGGAAGATTTCTCGATTGAGCTGACATTTGAAAAGACGTAGCGCCTTCGATTTTTCTAAAACCGACAGATCTTCCATAGGTTCCAGTGCAGCAACACAGTCTACAATTTGAGTACTTGTTAGCCTCCTTTGGCTCCTTCAGCTCCTCAACCAATACCTGAGTTTGTTTCTTTCGGAAGTGCATGTACTCTTCTAGCACTAGAGCAACCTGACTTTGTTTCCTTTTCCTAACAGGTTCATCTTCTTTTGGTCCAGAGCTAGCAGAGCTAGCAGTTGCTACTGCAGGAACTTCACTTGTGGATGACTGACCACCATCAAGATTGGAAGACAAGGGGTTTAATGTACCTATGTTCAACCAAGAAAGCACGGATGATCCTGAAAGGGGATGTGAATCACATGAGATTATGCACAGATAAGTGCGGCTATTACTTAATTCAAAGTGGCTATTACTAGTAAACACATCTAGTGACCATAAAAAAGAATAATAACCGAGAGATTATAGCACAACTGTATTAAGATCGGGAAACAAGGAATTAATTGCACAACCACTTCGTGGAAACATCTTAGCTATGGCCCCAAGTGTATGAGTACTATTACTTTATTATGCACAAGTGGGCTTCAGTAAATCTTTTCTAAATTCAAACAGGCATCCTTAATTATTACTCCATCAACACCCATATATTACACACAACATTTCCCTACACCGAAGTTAAGTTTTGTGGCAAATAGAAGTTGTCCCAAGGGCTTATACAGTAAGAAGTGAACCCAAATGATGTGACCCCCCAACAACTGAAACTGATATGATTGTTAGGAACAAACGGGTAATCCAGGCACACAGATCTGCTACTTTTGATCGCACTATCTACCACAACAGTCATGCACACCATGAATTGACATTGATAACACATAATGCAACTCCTACAAATACGGTTTGACAGTTCAATTGGCATTGCGCATTGTACTGATCATACCCGCAAGAACTTCCTCCCTTTCCATGTAGGCACTAGATTCTACCAACGAATTCAATCTCAGAGCAAAGTAACACCAGGTCTGTTGACAAAGGAACGCAACATGGAGGAGCAGATACAGTTCCCCCATCCAAAGGAATCTAATATGGGAGCAGATACAGATCGAACGCCCAGTCTAGGCTACTACTCCGTTAGATCGAACATCTACGAGCAGTAGGTATCCTATCAAATCCGAGAGAACTACACATCCAACCACACATCGATTGATACACGAAGAACCGCATTAGGGTTGATCTAGACGAGAATGCGAGGGGGGGGGGGGGGGGGGCAGGCCCGATACCTTGATGCCGTCGCCGGAGAGTGGACGGAGAAGGACACGGCCGAGGAGGGGAGATGCATCGGTCGGGAGGGCGGTCGGGAGGCAGCGGTCGCCGGAGGAAGGCGTCGCGCCCAGCAAGAGCGAGCACCGCTGCCTAGTGAGAGTGAGAGCGAGCGAGCGGAATTCCTCCGCGACCTCCCGACTAGGGGAACCCTCACCCGGGGAAAGGCCGCGGAAGGGCCCAATTTCCCTCCCTACACGTAGCGCCAAATGGGCCAGTGGGGCTCCCCGGACCAGATTCACCCGTGGGCTTTTCACCGGGGAAAAGGCCGGATCCCGGGCTTTTCCCCTGCTACCGAATGAGCCCTTATGGGCCAGCGCTGGTCAGCCCATCCTGCGGGCGATCCCGCGGTACAAATTGCGCGCGCGGTACATAGGGTTTCCTTTCCTGACGCGTCTCCACTTGACAGCGATAGACCCTGAACAGAGAAGAAAACTTAAGGATAACGAAGAGAGCAAAGCGAAAACGAGCGACGAAGACAAGGGGTTAGGAGCTGCAGAAGACAGAAGATGGCGGCGAAGCGGGGGCGCGGACGGGGGCGCGAGTGGGAGGGGGACGAGCTCGCGGCCTCGCCGCAGCCTCTCTCCGTGCCAGTGCTCTGCCTCGTGCGCTCCGCCGGGGACTTCGCAGCCGGCGCCTTCGTCGGCTCCCTCGTCGGATACGGTATCTTCACCCCCTCCTTTTCCCTGTCTCTTTTACCTCTCTCGTTTTCTTTGGTCTTCGATTGGCTACTTGTAGTAATTAATGCTGGGTGTTAGCACGCTCCGTGAGTGAAAATTTTCACTTGTTGGTTAGTGATGGAAATATTTAGTATGCATAATAATGCAGCAAATCAATTTGTTTATTCCTCCTCTAAGGGGCACAATAGATAGAGCACAATTGTGTGGTAACTGTAGGTATAGCTCAGTTAGATCCTAGCTACTCGGAAGGGCAGGAGGAGAGCGTGCTGCATGGATAGAAGAGATAGAGCTGGTTTATTCGGTTAGCAACAGCTAGTTCGCGTCTCGTTTGGTTAGCAGTCTAACATCAGATGATTGAGTGACTGAAATACCCGGAAAACGACCGAGATGTCCGATATCAGTCATAGAGAATTCTTTAGCAAGAGTAGAAAATATAGCTTTAAGGAAATTGTCGGAGGGAGCAGTAAGAACAATATCGTCAACATATAAAAGGAGATATACAATGTGGCCGTTAAGAGACGAAGACTCAAGTGTCGGCTTTGGAGGCAGTGAACACGATATATGTGATAAAAGAGGCAAAACGAATAAACCAAGCTCGTGGAGCTTGTTTTGAACCGTATAAGGATTTCTGTAAGAGACATACGTGACAGGGGTGCTGTTAGTCTTCGAATCCCTTTAGCTGTTGATATAGAACTGTTTCAGAGATGTGGCCGTGTAAGAAGGCGTTCTTGACTTCTAATTGATGTATGGGCCAGGAAGAATAGACAGCGAGAGATGGACGATGTGGATTGTACTCAGCAGTACTCAGTTTGACTGTCCCTGAGAGAAACCTCGGACTACCCAACATGCTGTGTAAGGACCCATCGGAGTGATATTTGATATTGTAAACCCACTTCCTGCTGACAACATTAACACTCCGAGGTTGAGGAACAAGTATCCATGTTTCGTTTTGAATTAGAGTGACGTATTCGGAGCGCGTAGTGGCGAGCCGGCCGATTTGTATCGGCCATGGCGTGCTTGTACGCTTTGAGGGAGGGGTGAGGAAGCTGAAATAGCCGAGAGATCGAATAGATGCTTGGGTTTAACTATGTCGTCTTGGAGGCTGGTGTGAATGGGCGGTGATGTTGTCGGCTGATGGGCTAGGCCAAGCTCGAAGGACGGTGAAGTTGGCGTTTCTGGTGCAGAAAGGCATGGGCTGCCGTGGAGAGGTAGAAGGGTTGGGGGTGGTGTGGTCAGCATTAGGGTTTGCATGGGCAGCGCTAGGCCGAGGATGATCGATGGTGCCAGGGTTGAAGAAGATAGTGGTGTTCCACGGTTCGTCGGCAAACATGTACTCTTAGGTACTAGGTGTGTGTTTGGACGGGAAGGGGAAGATCGGTTCTTCGAACATGACATGATGTGAGATGTAGATACACAGAGTCAGAAGATGGAGACATAGGTACCCTTTATGTTCAAGAGAAGTAGCCCTGAGGTGATCGCAGAGGCCTCGTGAGGGTGGGTTTGATTTTTTTTTCACGGTCACCGGGGGAGGGGAAAACCCCTCCACCTGAAAATTTCCATTTTTTTCATGTATGGGGCATAAACCCAGAGTTACATTTTACAGAAGCAGCATGAGGGGCGGGAGGCAGCACACACACACATGCTACAGGCTACATTGGGTCGTGACGGAGGCAAACAAGCCACGCACCAACGTTGTCACGGTGTTTCATGGGGGGAGGCGCTCTTTCCACAGCAGAGCGTCGTCGCGGCAGCACTTGAGGAGGAACTGGAGGTTAGGGACGAGCTCACGAAAGACCACCCCATTCTTGTGAGGAGAGCGAAGGTTGGCGCAGTCACAGCGGCGTGGGGAGTAGGAAGAAATCCTGGGCCTCAACGTCGTTTAGCAGCAGGGTGCCAACCTTGAGCCAGAAGCGACGGGCGAAGCGGCAGCCAAAGAACAGATGGCTAGCCGTCTCCTAGACCTCGTCGCACATGGGGCAGTTTGCCTCGTCTTTGGAAGAGAATCGTCTTGCGACGGAGCGCGCTCCGAGTTTGGACCCTCTGCTTCGCAAGGAGCCACCTGGAGAACTTGGCTTTGGTGGGGGCGTGACAGCGCCAGATGTACTCGGCGTAGGGGGCACCACACCGCCATATCCGCAGAGCTTGTAGAGCGCAGAGGACGAGAACACGCCTTTCGGGCCTCTGCACAGCGCGAGATGCCGTTCATCGTTGAGCTCGGGCCGCAGCACGACGGCGGCCAGCGTGGACAGTAGCCGCACTCTTTCAGCTCTGACCGCGGAGAGCCGGGGCGTGAGGTAAGCGTCGAGCCCGGCCGGGGCGTGAGGCAAGCGTCGAGTTCGCGGCCAAGTACAGCCTGGACCGCGGCGAGCGGACAGGTGGCATGGGAGAAGAGGGCGGGGAAGACATCCCGGAGCGCGGCCCCGCCCAGCCACCGGTCAAGCCAGAACGTCGTCGTCTTCCCGCTCCCGATCGTGATGGAGGAAACACTGCGGTAGAGTGGCATCAGGGTCGCCAGGTGGGACCAGTGTGGTCCGGCCAGCGATCCACGCCGGCGATCATCGACAAGGGCGCTGAGGGAATTCCAGACCCATCCACGGCAAGCTGGGGCGAGCATGGAGGCAGTGTAGGAGCTTGACGAGCAGGCATTGTTTTGCAGAGCGAGGTCACGGACCCCGAGGCCTCCTTCCTCGCGCGGGCGGCAGACATTCTTCCAAGCGACAAGGCACTTGGCGCCGGTGGCTCTCTCGCCGGCGTTCCAGAGAAACGTATGCCGGAGAGCGGGAGCGGCATAGCGCACATGGCGTAGACGGGGAGGGCGTCCAGGACCGCGTTCAAAAGGACAGTGCGGCCACCCGGCGACAGGTTGGTTTGATATTGGTGATTATGCTCCCGCACAATAGGTAGAAGGCATGTATGCTTGGATTAGCAGAGTATGAATAATATCATTAGTAGTTGAATGGCACGCTCAACTTTATCCTTTTTGGGGAGAGACTTAGGAGCAGGAAAATCTAAGGACAATGTAGAATGGAGAGAGAAAGGATCAGTTAGTAGCATTGTCAAATTCTTTCCTATTGTCACATTGTATGGTTTTGATATTTGCATGAAAGTGTGTTCTAATGAAGGCATGGAATTGAGAAATTCATGGTGGACATAAGATTTTAAGAGTTAATGAAAACTCACATTAAAATTGTTACGGAGCGGCGAGCGTTTGGAACATCTCTAGCTTGACAAACTGTCAGTGGGATTTCTTGTCGGAGAAGATGTTATCACAAGACAGATAAAGACATATGAACCCAGAAGTGATAGATCTGCTTTTTCTTTACTGTGGTAGGAAGGGTGGGTCATAGCACCCGTTTAAGGTCAATTAGACCGTGATTGAAACCAAATTGTGGAACTAAGTTGCTTCAACATATTTGGAGGAGTTTTGATCTCTTGTTATCTACCCAACCCTTCACCAAGATTTAACACGCCTTACTATCCTCTATGATTATCCAAGGAAATGACTTTTAAGAGAGCTATCTAAAGCTCTGAAGAAGGTACAGCATACTCAAAGATCATTGTTATAAAAAGTCCAAGTTCCTTAGGTCTTGAAAGAAGGTCTTGGTCTCTTGGATTGATCCTGAATTTCTGACGTGGAGAAAGAGCACATTGTTTCGCAGATAGTGCTAGTGGCTGAAAAATGTATCCCATCAAAATAACATTTGAGAATAATCATTCAAAGATACAAGATGTTTGGAGGTCCATTGCATAACCTACATGTCAAGTGTTTTCTTGAACATTTAAGGTTCTCAGACAAACTATTATTCATCCAACACTTCACCAAAATTTGGCAGACCCATTTGTGATATAGTGTGTGCTAGTGCTATGCGTTCTTCAAGTACATGTTTTCATTAAGGAAGGTGGGAGGAAATAATCCTAAGGCAAGTATATTTACTATATATTTAATGCAGGTTCATGTTGTATTGTATACTTTCACTACTATTTTAAAGACCTGGAAATAAATTAGCCCTGAATGACAATCAATTAATTAAATCTGCAAAATGGTATCGGAGAAGGGTTCTTTTTTTTGCGGGCATCAGAGAAGGGTTCTTAAATCACTTCCTATTTGATACTAGGATTGTGCATCTAATTTTCCATTCTTCAAATGTTCACGTAGTTGGTTATCTATATTTTTTTGCAGGACAGGGTTTGATCACTAGTAAAGGTATGAAGGGTTCACTCATCAGTGCAGGATCTTCTGCCAAGGTTAGTTTGATCACAATATTTGTGCAATATTGTCTATAGAGGAGCTGTCTATCCTTCTATAGGATAACTTGCTCACAGCATTCCTTTTTTTTAGACTTTTGCAGCATTGTCTGGTGTCCAAAGCTTCATCTTGTGCTTGTTGAGAAGACTGCGAGGGAAAGATGACAGTATGTACATTACTTTCCGTTACCCTTGTAGCATATATATAAAGAAGTAAATGTGTAGTATCAGCTAAACACTTCTGTTGCAGTGATCAATGCTGGTGTGGCTGGCTGTTGCACGGGACTTGCTTTGAGTTTTCCAGGTAAAATTACATGAAACAGTAACTGAGTAGCTTATTTATCAATTAGTGTTGTTTGCAGTAGTGCTGCAAAGACACTTAACACCATTAGAATTTAGAGAGTATTTCTTGGTATATTTTGCAAAAGGAAGAGGTTCAGATGGTACTCCATGATGCTATTCCGAAATAAACTAAGTATTCTATTTCTGTGACATTGTTTTCTTTGCCGTTGAATATCGAAAAAGATAGACCATTTTAGCAAGGAACAGGACACCAGCACGCTGTGAATATCCTATACTCTTGCGATAGACACCAGGGAAAACTTTCCTTAACCTTAACCTTAACCTTAACAAAGCCTTTTGTCCCAAACAAGTTGGGGTAGGCTAGATATGAAACCCTGTCACGAAGACTTCTCAGGAGGTCACCCATCCTGGTACTACTCTCGCCCAAATGGGTTTCATATCCATCAGACTGGCTAGTTTTTACGTTGGCTCGCCAAGCCTATCACAACCTTTAGATATGAAACCTTTCATGAGGACTTTCCAGTAGGTCACCCACCCTAGTACTACTCTCGTGGGTTTCATATCCATAGGACTGGCTAGTTTTTACGTTGGCTCGCCAAGCCTATCACAACCCTCCTCCTTTATCCGGGCTTGGGACCGGCTATGCCTAGAAGACATAGGCGGAGTTACACCAGGGAAAACTTTATTGTTGTAAAAAAGGCACCTTGCAAGAAATCTGGCAAGTTGATCTCATGAAACTTGGACCAATTTATCTTGATTAAGATTCAAATTTTAGTCAGAAAAAGAGAACAATGGATGCTATGAGGATTCGAACCCACAATGCCCCCTTCCAAGGTCTGCTGCCTTATACAAGGCACATGTGCCTTAGTTATGTCACTAAGGTTGGTTGTAAATATCAGTACATTCAAATTTTGGATCATCTTTAGTCTTCGGTTCAGTATAATAGGTGTAGTCCTTGCAGACAGAATTTCTTATTGCAGAATCAGAAGTATCATCAACGTTAGAAGGACATTTGTAGTTTTGTTTTTCTTCCTCTGTTCCAATCAGTTTTGTGGTTCTGTGAAGCTATAAGGCGGATAGCAGCTCTGGGTATATTTGTCAGATTAATCTCTTCTTTATCCAATCATGGACTGTAAGATGCATCAGATTATTAGTCTTCTAATGTGCTACAACATTTATCCTAAACCAGGTGCGCCCCAAGCAATGTTCCACAGCTGTGTAACCTTCGCGGCGTTCTCCTGCATAATGGACGGTCTCAATAAGCAACAGGCTGCCATGGCAGCCACACTCGTCGGAAATCCTTCCTCGACCATCAAACTTGAGGAGGGTGGCGTTCTGCCCCCGTTCACCCTTCCACCACTTCTGGATGCTTCAGACGCTTTGGCCTCGTGCTGCCAGGCCTTGCTCAAGCCCAAGCAGTAGACTTGATCTCAAGACAAATCAACATGAAAAAGCTAGCTCCATAGTTTATCTATCTCTGCTCTTTTTAGCCTCCTGAATGCCGGATGAGTTTTTGTTGCTCATTTTTGTGATGAATTGCATCTGGTGTTGTTTACCTTGACAATGAAGAGCTAATACCTATGAGATTGGTTGTCATCAAAATTTACTAGCTCCGTCTGATGATCTTGTTAAGTCTAATGAATAACGTGAGAACGATATTAAATACTATCTCCAGTTCGTAATGAGTATCGCAGTTTTAAACTAACCTCAATTCAAAACCGCATACACTTGTTTTGGATTGGAGGGAGCAATAAAGTTTTGTCCTGCATCGGTCTATAGCTGAAGCCAGCTGAATTGGATCTCGCCAATTTACTCTTCTATTTTATCACCAATTATTGATGTAAAAAATTACATACTAAATTACTGGACAAAACAAGAACTTTTGTCATACACGATGCATTATTGCACTAAATCTTATACATGACGCAGACATGCAGACAGATCATCACCTGTGTCTGTCAGTATTGCTTGATAACCCTTATCTTCGAATGTCAGCCTCAACTGTGACTGTTTTTTCTATTTCGTATATCCTTGCGATAAAGATGGTACAGTACCAAGCTAATTTTCTCACCAGAGAGGCGTACTGTTCAAGTTGACCTGGCCTGCTCACACAGATAGACATACAGATATCCAGATCAAATAATTGTGAAAACCATCATCTGAATCATCATCCTCTTTAGTGGAGGTTTTTTCCTGCCCAACGCACCGCTTTTTCCCACTACATCCTCCACCGCCACTTGGAAAAGGTTCAGCGGCTTTTCACTGTGCCATGGATAGACTCATAGACCACAGGTTCATCCACTCATGAAGTCTTCAATTATTAAACCATTTCAAGAAGCAAAAGCTTAACTCGCCATTCTCCGTGGAAGAGAATCGTCTTTGGAAGAGAATCGTCTTGCGACGGAGCGCGCTCCGAGTTTGGACCCTCTGCTTCGCAAGGAGCCACCTGGAGAACTTGGCTTTGGTGGGGGCGTGACAGCGCCAGATGTACTCGGCGTAGGGGGCACCACACCGCCATATCCGCAGAGCTTGTAGAGCGCAGAGGACGAGAACACGCCTTTCGGGCCTCTGCACAGCGCGAGATGCCGTTCATCGTTGAGCTCGGGCCGCAGCACGACGGCGGCCAGCGTGGACAGTAGCCGCACTCTTTCAGCTCTGACCGCGGAGAGCCGGGGCGTGAGGTAAGCGTCGAGCCCGGCCGGGGCGTGAGGCAAGCGTCGAGTTCGCGGCCAAGTACAGCCTGGACCGCGGCGAGCGGACAGGTGGCATGGGAGAAGAGGGCGGGGAAGACATCCCGGAGCGCGGCCCCGCCCAGCCACCGGTCAAGCCAGAACGTCGTCGTCTTCCCGCTCCCGATCGTGATGGAGGAAACACTGCGGTAGAGTGGCATCAGGGTCGCCAGGTGGGACCAGTGTGGTCCGGCCAGCGATCCACGCCGGCGATCATCGACAAGGGCGCTGAGGGAATTCCAGACCCATCCACGGCAAGCTGGGGCGAGCATGGAGGCAGTGTAGGAGCTTGACGAGCAGGCATTGTTTTGCAGAGCGAGGTCACGGACCCCGAGGCCTCCTTCCTCGCGCGGGCGGCAGACATTCTTCCAAGCGACAAGGCACTTGGCGCCGGTGGCTCTCTCGCCGGCGTTCCAGAGAAACGTATGCCGGAGAGCGGGAGCGGCATAGCGCACATGGCGTAGACGGGGAGGGCGTCCAGGACCGCGTTCAAAAGGACAGTGCGGCCACCCGGCGACAGGTTGGTTTGATATTGGTGATTATGCTCCCGCACAATAGGTAGAGTTAATTATTCACGACATGATCGTCGATGACGCCCCCTGAGTTTTACACGTTTACCATGTCACATCGACCTAATACACCAGCCCTATCTAACACAATGTGCATAATGCTAAAATGGGGTAAAGTCGTGTTCAAAGTTTCTTTGATGGGGTATTTCTATAGATTTTCATTAAATCGGGCAATATGTGTACTCGGTGAGGCTCACGACCACCCGTCCTTCTTTTTATCCATGTATTTTTCTTCCTCCCTTCCATCTCTCTCAAGTCCTGACCACGATCACTCAACTCCATGCCTAGTTGGACCAATGAGTCTCTTTCCCCTTCGACCCTTTCCCCTCGCTACAGTAGTAGCAGAGGCGATTTCTTGGTCCTCTCCCGCAAATCCACTGTGCGCGGCGGCGATCCGCGGGATTGCCTCGTCTCCGGCGGCTGCTCCGGCAGCGGGAGGCGGGGGAATCCCCGGATCCCGTCTTGTATATAGTAGGGTTGGTAGGAGGCCTAGCCGGCGGCGCCCTGGGGGTGGAGGTGTGGTCGGTGGTGGTTTTGGCGGCGGCGTGCTTCCTCTCTGTTGCAGGTGTCCTCCGGAGGCCGCGACGGCGCGCTCGTCTAGCTGGAGCTCGCGGATCTACGGATCCCTCGAGGTTCCAGGCCCCTGCGCCCAGATGGCGGGTCGGCGCCGCGAATCTGGTGCGCCGGGTTTTTGGTCCCTGAGCTGTTTCGCCGCTGCATCGCCGCTTGCTCCGGCGGTGGTGCAGAGCTCGGGTGGCGGTGTGGTGGAGCTAGAAGCGTGGGAGTGTGCAGGAACGGAGCTCTCCCTCGTCGACGATCTTGGTGGGCTGGCGGAAGATGGACGGAGCTGCCTTCTTCGTCTCCGGCGCGAGGCGTTGGTGGTGGCCTGGCGGAGGCTCAGCGCCGATGCTCTTTCAGCGGTTAGATTCCGGCGAGTTCGTCTGCGTCGGATGGATCTTGCGGCTCTACAACTGGTTTGGCTGAGCTTCTCCCTCGGGTGTGTGGTGTGCGTGGTGGTGCTAGGATCGCCGGGTGTGGAGTGTTGTGTTCTTGTGTTCGTGCGTGAGTGTTCTTCAGTTTCTTGATCCTGTACACGGCTCCCTTTCAAAAAAAAAAAAAAAAAGAAGTCTCTGCATTAGACTGTGAGTGATTGAAACCTTCAAAGCCTCCCCCTGGTGACACCTACCGCCAAAGGAGATAAGTCCACAAAAATATCATCAAGAAACTCAGTGCCCCACTCCAATAATTCCAGCTCTCACCTATAAATACACACACAAACCTCTATCCGATCCAGTTAACTTGAAGGGGTAGCCTGTATCTTTCCACCACCTCTAGTCAACATACATGGCCTCTATAGGGTTCAGCTGCGCGCAGATACATGTGCGACAAGAGATGGTACGGAGGAAGATCAGCCAAGGCGCCGCGAAGATTATCACGAACGACTCGATGGCTGGAAAAGACTACAATAGTGTCGGTGAAATAGACAGGAAGATCAAGAAGAAAAATGGCGACTCATGGTCTGCAGGGACGGTGCATCCGTGCGCATCTTCCACGGCGGCCGTGGCGGGACCAGTGCCAAAGGGTGGCCATAGGTGACGGTTAGGTTCTCAATGGGTTCCCTTAGGTCAAAACTCATAAGAGGGTTGACTTGACATGTTAGTTTGTGTTTGTCAGTACTTTGTTTTAAGTGAATTTCACTTGTTACCCCTATTTGTGTACTTGTGACACCAATTACCCCATGTAGTGAAAATTTGTCCAGGCTATAATATTTAAGAAATTTTGGACCCCTTTTTTTTATGCAATTCCAATGTGTAGGACGATGATAGAAGTTTGAGGATATCACGAGGACGGCGAGCAATGAAACATATGGAGAAGAAAAGACACGACATGATCGTCGATGACGCCCCCTGAGTTTTACACGTTTACCATGTCACATCGACCTAATACACCAGCCCTATCTAACACAATGTGCATAATGCTAAAATGGGGTAAAGTCGTGTTCAAAGTTTCTTTGATGGGGTATTTCTATAGATTTTCATTAAATCGGGCAATATGTGTACTCGGTGAGGCTCACGACCACCCGTCCTTCTTTTTATCCATGTATTTTTCTTCCTCCCTTCCATCTCTCTCAAGTCCTGACCACGATCACTCAACTCCATGCCTAGTTGGACCAATGAGTCTCTCTTGGAAATGGCTTCGTGATTGTAGCGCAAACATACCTTCGGCTTGGTGATGGCTTCCGCGTCAGACTCGTACGCATCAAAACATCGCATCGCGGCACTAGGTCATCCTTTTAGAACGTGAAGAAACCCTAGCCACCAAAATCAACCTACTCCCCCTTCCACCTCCGGCCGTCGCTCTGGTGCCGTGAGGCGGAGGGGAGGGGATCCACTTCTCTCGTACTTTGTGTAGTATGTTTTTTGGTCAAATGGCAGGGCTCCGACGGTGATTGCGGCGTCATCTCGAGTCCTCCGGCTCCATTGCTATCTCAAGAGCGGTTGGTGTACCGTTGCTTAGGAGGCCCAGAGTGTTTGTCCCCGTTGTTCTTCATGGACAGCAGGTTGATTATATGTGTTATTCGTCGGCGCGGTGTCATGTGCCTCATTAGCTCAACATCGTCTTTTCCGACAACCTCTTCCTGTCAGATTTTGCAACGACTGCATGGCTAGAACGGCCCGTCGATATGCATGACGCCAATCTTCATCGTGTGCGGTGGTCTACCATTGTGGCAATTCAACGAGATATGTTCTTCTAAAGGTCTTTGCAGGTACTTTAGTGGTTGAATTTCTCTATGTTGCCCACCACGATGGTGCAACAATGACAAGTTCAGCCGTACTTCTACAAGAATTTTGAGGCATAGGGTCGTAGTTAGTCTTCATTTGTTTAGGTTCGATTTTCATGTCTGTGGGTTCAGTACCCTATCTTATTGTATCAAATGTATCCAATGTTTTATAGATTTAAATATAAATCAGATATAATTTTCTAAGTCTCTCCTTGAAATCTAATGTACCGTTTATCAATGCATCTTTGTGGCATCCTTTTTCCTACTTCGTGTTAATCTAATACTCACTCCATTACTGAATGTAAGGTGTAGAGTTTTAACATAAGAATTTTGCATATCCTCTGAAAAAATTGGGATAGAGATACGGTGGACTCATTTTACCCTGGAAAAATTGGGAGAGAGGAGTCCCTAATAGTCGCAAATTAAAAATAATCCTTTAAATCTCTCTGTTATTGATTGAAACTCATTTGTGGATGCGTAGAATTGTCCATAAATCGCAATACACCCCTATATTTCGGAATATTCCTCAAAAAACTTTGAGAACGGAAGGAGTACAACGGAGAAGCTTCTTGCAAAAAAGAAAAAAGAATGGCAACGTAAAAAGAACATCACTTGAACTGCCCACCACGTACAGCATTTTGGGCCCTTTTTATTAAGGAGTACCAATGTTCTGTTCGAGGAACTCAATCTTTCTGGATGCGATGTAACACATTGTACAGCTCAAGATAAGTTCCTAAAGAAAAGCACAAAAGAAATTCAACGACACACGGAAGTTTACTCAACGCCCAGTCTAACAAGATTCAGTAATTTTGCCATAACAGATTGTGCCTCTAATACAGGGACGGTCCTCAAAGTGGCCAGGTTTTCAAGCACTTCAAATCCGAGTTGAATCGGTAAACTTGATCTGGAGAGACACTGATCATGGCAGTGTGGCTGCCATAGTGGACCCGTGCAAGTGAATTCTGGCTGCTGCTCGACCACAGCAGAGCTTCATGGAGGCTACCTTCCTTCCAGGAAATGTTAACCGTCACCCCGCCTCGAGCCCTCAGACCTTTAACACAGCCTTGAGGCCACTTGTCGTGGGGTAGAGCCGGGAGCAGGTACAGGTCACTCCCGGTGCTCTGCACCAGCATTTCTGATAACGCAGCTGGGAATCTGTAAAATGAGACCATTAGGACACGTTGAATCGATCCCAACAAATAAGTAAGTACGATGATCACTATTATTAGATCCCTTTTAAGGGCCTGCTTGGATTGGGAGTATTTTCATGTGCTTCCAGGAGCACACAAAAACTACACTCAATACAAACGTGACCCAAGTGGCTAACAGTTTTCAGCTTCACAAGCGTGTTGGCGCGTATTTGAGAAGGAAAACATTTTTCAGCTTAGATAAGGCCTACTGCCTAGCCCTCTCCAAGTTGGTGAACTGGGTGGTTTCTCAAACAGAGCTGTAACTTTCGATGAAATCATAGTATGAAAAACAGGGGTCAAAATGATTGATATGGGCATATGGCAGAAGATGGTCTGGTTTACCCAAAATTTCCATCGATTTGGAATGGTGGATGCGCCGCAAACAAATTGCTGTATAGACCTCCTTCCCTTGAAACCTCATGCTTCGGATCAATCAAAGTGATTAGCTGCAGAATCATTTTGTATGCATGCTCACTGTTGTGAAGATGGGCCCACAGAGCCATCTTCCATGAAGTGGACCACCCAGGGCCTTCATCACCTAAAACAATAGAATAAGAATTCAGCGCCAGGCAGCAAGACAGAGAAAGTGATGGGATCTTAAGACCGCGGCTATACCATGCTCTAACCCTAAAAGCGACAAATATGACATTCATAACAGTGTCATGTAAGTGCTGACAATAATATGTACGTAATACTTTTTAGATCAGCCTGAAAAAATATAACAGCTCGTCATATAAGCAAACTGCATAAGAAAATTTCAACTTAATTATACCTTCAGATTAACTGAAATAAAATTCCGATGGGAAAATATGTGCAGCAACCTTTGCAAGCAGTTCACAAAAGTAATGGCCACAAGGAAATAATTTCAATATTTTAGAGTGAAAATGTGTCATCATCCTGAAACATGGTTTCCTGCTTATTTAAATTTTACTATGAAGTTGATCAGCACTCGAGCTGATGCTGGTGCAGGTAAGTGGATAACTGATATCTTTCCAATATGCCCATTCCTCTTATCTTCCACAGTTATCCCTCAAAATCTCAAAAAAGGCTGAGGTGGCAAAAAGGAGCGTATGCAATACGAGTACACAATGTGTGGAGGGAGTCACGAGAGGTCATCATCTAACTATTAGCTTTGGAAGCTGATATTTTCCTTTTGATAGTTTCATTTGAAAGGTACCCAAACTGAAGACAACGTCAAAAAGGATTAAAAAACTGATACTGCACTTTTAATATAGCGAAGATGTACCTCTTTTATAGAGAGTATTGGCAACAGCTTTGCAGAGGTCAGGTGTTTGCTCCAGTGTCATGGTATGTCCAGGGTAAAGACCAAACAGATGGGATACATGTCTGTGATGAACCTCAGGATCCTTAAAATCTTGCGCCTACGCATAAAACACAAGTATTATGAAATTGAACAGATCAATGTAATCACCTGAGATAAACAAATTAAAAAACTGACCCACTCCATGATAGTACCATCTCTCGCAATTTGTACTGGTCGGAGCCTTGGTAGTGCCTTTTTTATCCTCTGAACCACATCAGTGCTGGATTTTCCTAATATCTGATAAGTCGCATATGAATATACCAAGGATTCAAGCGCATAAACAATTAAACATTCAAATAAATACATGCTCAAATGGACTTCATTATAAGTACATTATACTGTTGTAAAGCTATGTGTCATCCATATCATGAAGTATCTGCATATTCCTTGTTAAAAAAAAGTATCTGCATATTCCTGGAACCCGTCTTCTTTAACAACAACAAAATGAAAGACTTACATCAGCAGATAAGAGAACAGCTGAGAAAACTTCTCTAATAACTGAAATGTCCATAGTTGTTGAGTAGCTGACACACGCTTTCTTGCCATCCGGTGCAATAAAATAATGCTCAGGAGAAGTAGAAGGATTGGTGTCAAGGTACCCTCCTTGCCCCTCAATCAACCAGGACAGCAGAAAGGAGGCAGATCCTTCCAATAGGGGATAAGCTGTTTTCTCCAAAAATTGCTGCAAAGAAAGAACAGAATCACACCTGCTATTTCTCCAATCTCTAGAAGGTGAGATTACAGTTTGCGAGAAAGCTATCAATGTGTAATTCACCATACATTAACAACATTCTCTAATTCAATATCCATCAACCAGAACACATGAAAAGGGCCAACTAGAGGAACGAACCATCTATTTAACAGAATATTTTAATGCTATCGACCAGTTGTAGCTGCTAAACACCATTACCTTTTGGTACAAGTTAACTAATTGATGTAATCAAAGTTCGTTAGTGCTTGCCTTATCTCTCTGATTTGGTTTAAGATTTCCTTTCTTACCAACACTTAACAAATAGAGGACTAGCGCAATCGCAACAGAAAGGGAGATTAGGCTCCAACCTAAGCAAGTGATAACTATAAATTCTCATATCTGCCTATGAAGTATGATCCAAATATGTGTTTAAAGGTGATACAAGAAAGTAATGCACACAAGTCAATGGCATGTATGAAATGCATTGTGTCCATGTCATCACTCACTTTGTCCATTGTAAAAGTATAGTGCTCCCACAGGTGTGTAGCCAGCCATGGCCCACCCATTGGCCATAGAGCCCAAGAAGGATCACCCCCATCCGGCGATGTTTTTGCCCACAAGTCTGTGACTTGATGACTAACCCAACCATCAGTTCCGTAATTCACCTGTCAAGCAAATATACCATTACCTCAAAAGGTTCCCCTGAAATAGGTACTTCCAAACCATGCTACAAACTGATCTGGAACACATAAACTTAACAAATATGATCTAGTAATAAGTTCAAACACCAAGTACATTCTTCAAGAATCTAATACACACAAAACATTTAATAGAGTTTTCGGGATGATTCATCAAGAAGATGTACAACGTTAACACTTTCACGCTTAAGTACTAGCCTTAGATGCTTCAAATCCCACGACAGAGACAATACAGTTTCGCACGGGTCCAGGCCCCAACTCAACGAGAGCCCGCGTACGGTGGTGGCCGGCAGAACTGACATCACGCGGTGCTGGGACCCACGACTGGACCGTGTGTGGATTGCGGCACCCGCACGTGGTGTGCGTAGACGGGCCTGTGATTGCGATATGTGTCTGGGGCTGGGGTACGGGAGTCGCATCAGACGACCAGGGCAGAGCACGACTGCGTGGATATCTTGCATGCGTATCTAGTTGCATTAGACTTATATTGTCTGATTTGTATTGCAGCAAATATGTTTGTTTGTGAGACTCCGCAGGCCATGTGTATAAAGGTTACTTTCTTGTTTGTCATGAAGCAGACTTTGAGGCGTGGTCAATTAGAAAGTGATTTGCATATCTCTACAACCAGAGAAATCACTAAGCCCCTTTAGTGATCCGATCTAAAAATACATGGCCATGCTAAGGTACGTAACATAGAAGGTCATAGTGGGGACATCTATAAGGAGAGGGACGGGCGTTTTAGGTTTAGCCAATTCGAAACACGAACACTTAACAGAGCAACCGAATCCATCCTTGTTCGAGGCGTATGTCCAGCCAGCCCAAGTATCGCTCCCTCCCTGATACCCACTGTCTGTCTCGACCCTCTTCCTCCCGTTCTCCCGGCGGCTCCTCACCACGCGGCGACGTCGCTCACACGGCCACGCCAGCAAGCGGCCCGCCGGCAGCTTCTTTTTTTTCTCCTTCCTCACCTCCTCCTGGCCTCCCCGAACTCCCCTCTCACGGAGCAGCTCCAGTTGCAGCTCATCGAATCAACAGTGGCAGAAGCTCCAGGCTCCTGCAGCAGCAGCAACGTATGACCACTGCCAGCCCTAGTACTCCTCTTCCTCCCTCTCTATCTAGTCTCTAATGCTACCGACCGTTGCTCAGTAGCTCTTTGCCTCTTTCTATTCATCTCCTGTAGAGGTCAGCTCTTGAGCTCCCAACCAACCTCAGGGCACCATTATGGAGTGATGTTACAGTTCAAGAGAAATTATCGGATCAGGGCAATATTAAATGGAAATGCAATTACTGCGGTCATATTGGTATTAGGAGCTATACAGAAGTGCAATCTCATTTGTTCAAAAAAATCAGGGAACACTGGAATCCACCCCTGTAAAAAGGACACAGTTCACATTATTATCGCACTTAGAAATGAGGTTGCAATGGCTAAAAAGACAATAGAACAATCAAAGCCGAAAATTGTGTCTTTGTCATCTAGTGCATTTGTAAGTGTTGCTTCATCGAGTGCAAGAGCAAAAAACAGGGTCATGCTATGTTGTTCCTAGTTTCCTACTTCCTTGCAACGGCACATATTTATTTGTCAATTAAAAGAAATAGTAAAACGTATCGCCGTAGATGGTTTTAAAAAATGCCGAATTTACTTATCCAAAACTGCCTGTTACCGATACACGTATCCGTGGTGCCGCGTAGGTTCCCGAAACCCAGCCCGACACTCCTCCCACACCCAAAGTTACCCGTTCAGATCTAGCAGTCCGGAGACCGACGGTCCACCTTCAAACCTTGAGGCACTGCGACTGTGAAGCTTGGATGAACCATTCGAGGGAATAGAGAAGGTAGAAAGAGTACACTGCACCGCGCACTATACACTTCCTCTACGGTCCGCGTGTCTAGTAGTAATCTTGTGATCTATTATTGCAGCAATTCCTGGTTTGCGCTGTAGAATTTTTAATTTAAGCTAGTGTAGCCTACCCACATTCCTATAGGTTATCCAACATGGATGGCGGTGTAGTCTACAGATGGGTCCTCCATTACCTTAGGTTGTTTTCTTTTCAGACGATGTGTTTTATCCCTAAGGTTGTATGTGTTCATCGTGTGATGTAAAGGCTGGGTGTGAACTCTTTGCAGCCATATCGCCTTGATGTGTCATTTTGAGTCCATAAAAAAGCCCATGGCCCCAAGAAATAGTATTCACAAAAGTTCCATTAACTAGAAAGTAAAAAAGAAAAGGGAATACTCACAGACGTACAGGTTAAAGAACACACACAGTTTTCAGAGACATTCTTTATGCAAGTGGACTTACTTTTGATGTCTTAGCCCCGTTGACTGAAAGGGAGCCAATAAAGTCAAATAGTGGTTCTTGGCATTCACTAAGGTTACAAGAAAGTGATGGCCAGTAATTCATTTGTAGATTTATATTTGGATGGGGAGCTGCACTGCAAAGCGAAAGGAAAGATATATTGTGATCAAACTTTGACGGCCAGAAAATAGTAAATATGACTATCGTCAATATGCTCACACATAAATTACATTATAAAGACTACTATATTGCAGTAATTTCAACAGCAACTTGTTACGAACTGGAAAAGACTACTATATGTTTTAAACTTTTAAACAGGACACAGGTGAACAGTTCAAGCTGTGTCCTGTTTAAAAGTCTAAAACATAGTATCCTAAAATATATAAATATAACTGAAGCAAACAACAAAGGAAGACAAGATATGTTGTACGAACGTACTCCCATGGTGGTGTAGTGTCGTTGCTCCATATTCCTTGTAGATTGGAAATCTGAGTTCCGGGTCTCGAACAAGAAATGAGTAGATATCGACCAAACTGGAACAGTAGTTCTACCAGAGAAGGATCTTCATCATGTATAAAACTTTTAATTCTGTCCACTGTAGGCTTTTCTGAGTTATTAAGCTCGTTTAACCTTGAGCAGTCAGTCATCTGTACAGCACAATCAGATACCACGGTATCCTGAGCGATATTGTCTGGTGAGTGAGCCGAAGTGCTACCTCCAAGTATATCATTAGAGCCCCGTGAAAGTTGCAAGGACACACGCTGGAAAAGACTCTGGTAATCATCCATGTGATAAGCTTTTAGCTGTGAATATGACATGCTCCTAGCCATATTTAATGTTGCGAATGCTGATGTTGTTGGATCCAGTGTCGATTCAGAAGGCTTGACAAATGGTCCTTCAAATGAGGTTGCAGCTGCAAGGAGCAAAACTGCTGAGTCGGCACCATCAAGTTTCAGCATCTTATCATTTAATACTTGCACTGTGCCATTGGCACCACTCATCTGCAGGTAGAGAATAGCACAAAATCTAATTCCCATGGGATGATCAGATGCATTCTCATCTTCCGAAGGCCTATCTCCTGGGCAGCTACCCTCCATGATTATTTCATTTGCATCTGTTACACGAATCTGGTGATCTAATGGTGTAGCTAAAGATACTGTGCATGAGAGCGCCCCCGATTTGTTTGCAGATATTTTAGTCGCAATTACTTGATGTGTATTCGAGGAGAAGTGTTCCCTTGAGTACGTTACTTCTCCAACATTATATGTGACATTTACTGTTGCAGATTCCAGATCTAGGTATCTTTTATAATTTGTATACGTGATATGCTTGCCAAAGGCAATATCAATATCACCGAGAGGCTGGTAGACCTACAGTTATAACATAAGCAATGTTTGAACAATGATATAGCAACACAGCTCTTCTATCAACATAAAGATTAAATATGTACCTGTGTCTGGTCACCAGACAAGTCATAAGCAACAGTTGTAGCTTCAGCATACTGTCCCTTGTCAACAAGGCTCCTAACATTAGAAAGAACAGAAGGTGCTTTGGGGTTTGTATAGTTACCAGGTCCACCCGTCCATAATGTGTCATCTGCACCAACAGTTTTAATATGAAGCAATGGAGTTTACAAATATATACAGATACGTCATTAAAAAGAAGTCAATATTTTCAGAAAAGTTTAGGCAAAACGAGACAAAAAGGACATTCAGTTACAGGAAAACGGTGACTCTTGAATCATCCACGTAAGGCATGAACAAACGAACATAGCAAGCTCCATGGCCCAACCTTCTAGAAACAACCAGCAACAGTCGACAATCAAATGGGAACCCCAACACTAGTCATTAACTGATTCCCGGGGTGGAACGAGACCGTTTACCGACCAATAACACCAAAATGTGAACTAATGTTGGCGACTATAGGAAGATTAATTCAGCATTAACGAGAAGGGAGAGGGTCGGTTAATTACGGTTGAGTTGGAGCTTCTCGGAGTCAACGCCGCCCCAGACCATGGCGCCTAGACGGCCGTTCCCGATGGGCGCCGCGTCGGTGAAGTACTTGGCCGGGGACGCGAACACCACCTTGAGAGGCCGCGCATCCTCCACCGGCCACCCCGCCGCCGCAGAGGCCGCTTCCGCTTCCTGCGGTGGACGCATCCAGATCCACTCGCCGCCTGCGTCGCTGCCGCCATCACCGTCCATGGGGAAGCAGCTCGTCCAGTCCAGGAGGAGTGATGAGCGATTGAGCGCAGCTACCACTGAAGGAAGGCGTGTATCAGGACAGGTGATGCGGATCTAGGATGTGTTTGTCGTAGGTCGATCTAGCAAGTCCTCGGAAGACAGTAGCCAGACAAATAGCTTTGTCATTGGATTCATCTACTCCGTATATCAAATATGATATTCAGATCAGCCTGCTCATCACGAGCTCCGATCGGCCGCTCTGGGCGTGCGCCAGGTACCCTCCCTCGTGGCAAACTAAAAATGGGCCAGCACTATCCTCGTGTGTCCCGCACCGAGAGGCGTGTTTGGTTTTCTGCACCGTTTTTAGTTGCTTTTATATATGTGGTTTTTTTGATCTGCCTAAAAAACGATATTAAAGCTCCCATTGGTTGCCCACAAAGTGCTACTCATGCCCGTTTGGCCAGAAACGAGTTTAAATCTGATGTTTGGTGTATTTCATGTATTCTCACATCTTATATTTCATGTATTCTCATATCTTATCTCAGTGGTGACCTTACCTCGTTATTTCTACCGCCTCACACCACTTCTACCGTCAGTGATGAGCAGGACGACGGTACGTCGTGGTGGCAGTGCACTGGCAGAGATTTGCGGTGCAGGTTAAAAAACACACGTATAGTCCAATAGCCGCGACGACAAACGGAATTCATAACTAGGAGCAACAGCGGCTAAGCGAAGACGATGACGAGATTAAAAAGCACACGTACAACCAGCACAGTGGATGTTGCTGCGATGCAAATGGTGGCGATAGAGGTGGAAGCGCGCATTGTACACTAGTCGCAGACTTTAGCCGAAATGGATTACAATATGAAACTTGTGCGAAACATGGAGATGAACCATCTCGTAAATATATGTGTCAACCGCTCGACCAAGTGTGACGAATTTTGTCTACGATATTCTGATCATTGGTTCGAAATTGAGAAGTTACAGTCGACGAAACTCGAAACCGAACACGGGAATGGAACCTACTTGTCGACGTGCATATTTTTCATCTATAATTTATTTGAATCAAACTATATTTGTGTAGATCACAGAGGCACTAAGGCTATTTAAATGAGGTGATCACACCAAAAGTCACATATCCAGCCGAGCCACCCGACATGGGCTTTTTCCCTCAAACAAGCATGGCCCTGGAGAAACGGACGAAATCCTCTAACGCCTGGCTGAGAACCGCTTCAAGATTTATGCGAGCCAACAATGTGTAGCAGGTCGGGTTACCAAAAGGGACAAAAATCACCAATAATGGTGTGAAACGAGGCTTTCACAGCTAACCAAACACGTCAATAATCCTCGCTCCCCTCCTCTGTACGGAATACCGTGTCTCAGGGTTAGATCATCGTCGGATCTTTAAACGGCGCAAACCTTAAAAGGTGTCTCTTAAAATTGTTTTACTTACGGTATCACGTGGTGTCTGGCAAAGCAAATACGAGTTTAGGGGATCTGCTCTCCCGATACATATCGCAAAACATGTTACATAGTTTTCAATTTTACATCCAAATAGGTTAGCACATCAAATGACTTGCAAATTAGTTACAAAACATTCATGTCTCTCTCACCATTTGCAAATAACTTAAATTTAACAATAGTTTTTTAATAAAACGACATCGCCAGCTGAAGCACCACCATCACCATCAACGGAAGCATAACAACCATCCGGAGCACCACCACGACTCGCTTGCCTTCTCCATTCTACGATTTCCAATCTTCTCATCTCTCACCACCTTCTTGCAACGCCGTCCATTCCATTTGTTTTCACCGTCGTCAATCGGTTCTCTTCAGTAATCATGTCCGTCGTTACCTTGTGCTACTCAAGATCAAATGTAGCCATATTTCCCGAATTTTGAGCCACCTTGCCTCCTCTGGTTGTTACCTCTCGGCCAACATCAATTGTTGAGCCACGAGCAATTCCTTATTTTTCATCATATCATCATTTTTGCTCTTAAGCTTGCGGGTTTGGCTTTCTTTTTCTCCTTCTCTTTCTTTTTTCATCAATTTTTCCCGTGTTTGTTCCTCCATTTGGTTCATCACTATGTTCGTCGCATCCAAGGCAACAAATGCAATCTTCTTCGGTGGAGCTTCTTGATTTCTCAACCTCCACTTCTCATTATTCTCAAGCTATTTTCAACAATGTTGGAACACAGATAGTTTACCTGCATTTGTTTGCACCTTTAGGGCGTGTTTTGTAGCCCAGGCCAACTCAGATATTCTTCCCTCATCCCACAGTTCGCTGTTTGTTAGGCCGGGTCGGCTCCATCGAGCAGTGCCCAGCTCGAGTGAAAAGGCCTCTCAGCCCTACCTGGTTGGGAAGCTCAAATCGAGCTTCACAACTCGGCAGTGCCGAGTCCATCCCGAAACCAGCCCCGCGCGTGGCCCTCGCCACGTTTGCCCCGCAGCCCCTCTCCTCACTCCCGAGTCATTCCCCTCCTCTCACCTTTCTCGTCTGCCTCCTTTAGAGTCGCCATCGCCGCCTCCTCGAGTCACCACGGCCCGCGCCGCCGCCCAGCGCGGCATCACGCGTTCGCCGCAGCCGCCCAATCACGCGTTCGCCGCAGCCGCCCAACGCCGCCTCACACGCCATCGCCGCCACCTCGTGTCACCACGGCCTGGCGCCGCCGCCTCGCGTCCTGGCGTCATCGTGATCTTGGCGTCCTGGCGTCCTCTCGCAGCGACTCGCAGCAGAGGTTCTCGGACGGCGGAGGAGGCTCTCTCACTGGCGGCGCGTGGCGGCGGAGGCTCTCTCGCCGGAGGCGGGCGGCGCCGGAGCCCGAGCTCCAGGGACTTGATCGCTTTTTTGGTTTTGTAATCAGGGCCTGAATGCTTTTTTATCTTTTTATCCAGGGACCTAACTGATGTTTAATAATGTCTGGCCAAGCTCATGTCATACAGGACACCAACACAACCCCAACTGAGCGCAGCTCACCTCACACGACCTACCAAACACCACACTGTAAACCACACTTGTATGTAGTCCACATGGCAAGACTCAACACGTATGGGGTGAGATAGCCCAACCGGGCTACCAAACATCTTAATATGTGTAATGTGATCCTACATCCGAAATGCAAACAATGAAAGCACATTCATAGTAAAAGTTGGTCAAACTTTTTTTTAAATGCCTTGAAGCAAAAGTTAAAAGTATACGCTTAAAGCAAACAGAAACGAGAAGGCTTTAAAATGATTTACCAGAGTGCTTTGAAATGAATCATTCATATTTCCTAGTTACTTCCTGTTTCCCGAGCCGGCTCTCCGCATTTTCCTTTTCCGTCGATGCACGAGCTAGACGACGATAGCGCCTGCAGCGATGCCGGGAGCCTGGATGAAAAGCACCCGTACTTGAGCGCATCGACCTCGGCGAGCCTGGCCGCATCACCGCCTGATCCCTCGGCTCCCTCGTCGAAATTGTGCGCGTAGCTGCGGGCGTCGTACTGCAAGTACACGGATCGTCGGCGGCCTTGCCGAGTCGAGCCGAAGCTATGCGCCCGGATCCAAGCCGACGACGACTTGATCAGCGAAGGTGACGCCGGCCGGTCACCATGCGCGTGGGACGTGGAGGTGGAGGTAGGGAAGGGCCCGAAGCAGCCGGTGGCGGCAACTGGGGGCGCTCACTAGTAGAAAACGGGCCATTAGTCCCGGTTCTAGAGGGCCTCTAGTCCCGGTTTGCCAACCGGGACTAGAAAATCGGGACTAAAGTCCCCCCCCCCCCTTTAGTCCCGGTTGGCCACGAACCGGGACTAAAGGTCCCTCCACGTGGCCACGGCGGAGCCCGCTGGGTGGAGGACCTTTAGTCCCGGTTGGTAAGACCAACCAGAACTAAAGGTTTCTGCTTTTTTCAATTTATTTATGGTCCGTTCGGATGTTGATATTGGATATTCGGAACTCTCCCATCCCGAATATCTAAAACTGACATGTTTAGATGTACTGGATATTGAACGGAGATATTCGCGTGCGATATCGAGGGAGGGGTCCGTAGTAGAAAAATTAGCCCAGCGAATGTCTAGCCCAACAACTCGACATTGGTTCGATATTCGCATCCCGTCCCCTCGCTAGCTCCTCCCGTCCCGTTTCCCCTCCCGACCTCGTCTCGCTCGCTCCTCCCGTGCGCGAACCACAGCGGCGGCGGCGCACTGAGGTAGGCCACCCCCGCCCCGCCTCCTACTTCCCGGCGTCGATCCGTCCGCCCCCTCGCCTCCTCCATCCTGGCGCCGCCCCCTTCTCCTGTCTTTCCTCGTTCCCCTCTCATCCTCTCTCATCGATTGCAGGGACAGATTGGGGAGCTTTGCGGCCGGCGCACCTGATTCCGGTGCTGCAGCAAGGTGGTGAGGTAAGGATCGATCGATCTTCGTCATCTCCTGTGGCACCCCCACCTGTGCTGAAAATTTTGTACTCAAATTTGTGTGGATGCGCTCAAGTATATGGTTGTGCTGAAATTGGTTCATGCAGTGCCGAATTTTCGTAGTGCTAGTTGCTATATAGTGTTTGTGTGATGTGCTAAATTTTTGTAGTGATGCTTGATTAACATGCTTGTAATAAATTAATTTTTATGATGCTAAAATTTGTGCAATCACATATAATTTCTTTACATTGTAGTTGCAAAATGTCGGACGAGTTAGCCTTGGTTAATTATATATCGGAAGAAAACAAAAGAAGGAAGAGAAGAAGGCTTGTGTTCATGAAACAATACTTTGAATGCACTCTTCTTGCTATGGCATATCTTAGTACACAAAGGTTATCGAGGGAGTTAGGAGCCTTTACCGATGATGAACATAGACTCTCTCTTCGAAAGTATTTGTTGAAAGATATGTATGACGGGACTGAAACTACTTGCTATGATCAGCTTCGTCTAACAAAAAGAAACTTCCATGACTTGTGTGCTATGTTGCGTGAGAAATGTGGCTTACGGGGGAGTGTGTATGTTGCTGTGGAAGAAAAGGTTGCCATGTTCTTGCTTGTTGTTGGTCATGGTTTGAAAATGAGGTTGTTGCGAGGGTAGTACAAGAGGTCCTTAGGGACTATTAGTTCACACTTTTCTGATGTGTTAAAGGCCATCCTATGTCTCCATGGAGAGTTCATTAAACTGCCTTTTGGGTACTAGATGGTGCCTTTTGGGTATTTTGTACATACCTCCTTGTGACAAAGATATTAATATATATGTATATGATATGATCTTGATTCGTCTGTTTTTTTATTGCTAATACAATTTGTATGTCTACTGTTCTTGGTCCTTATTATTTGTGCAGGTCCATGGAGGGAGCAACGACAAAGAAAAAGCAGCTATATACAAGAACAAGCTAATCCACAACTGGAGTGAGATATGTACTATCTACTCAAAAGACCATGCCACCGGTCAAGGTGCTAGGACTGGTGCGGAAACTGAAACTAAGACTCAAACTGTACCACCAACACAAGAGACCAATGATATCTCTCCTGAATGTCCTGGCCAATCAAAGAAGCCACGTATGGGTGAAGCACTTATGTGCATGCTTGGAGATATGAAGACGTCTTGGAGTGATGCAATGAAGTCGACGGAGCCATTACAGGCACCCCAGGTTACTCCTCCTTCTGTGATACTTGCTGCACTTGATGACATACCAGACTTGTCTCGATCTGACAAACTGCGAGCTTATGGGAAGCTAATCCTTAGCGAGCGTTGATTTCATGCACTTATGGAGCTCCCCTTGGAGTTGAGGAAGGAATGGCTGCTCATGTTGCCTTGAGGGCTTGTCATTTGTGATTGCTATGTAAGAACATGTCATATTGCGTATGAGACTTTGTACCTTGTTTGTTTGAGACTTCATTAAAATGGTCGTTTATGATGGATTATGCATTGAATTTGATATAGTGTTGTTGAAATATTGGAGAATATTATTTATTATTCTAGCTGATGTCTATATCATAATATGTCATTGTTCTGTACATTTTGATCAATATCTTGAAAAACCGTGTTTATAACATCCAAACAGCATTTGACATTCAAACTCAATATCTTGTCTGGGTCCGAATATGTAACACATCCAAACAGAAAATATTGACATTCAATCTCAATATCAATATCCTCGATATTGGATATTGAGCCCAATATAATATCTACCCCCTCAATATGAACATCCAAACAGAGCATTAGGGTTAATTTAGGGTTTAGGGGGTTGGGGTTTAGGAGGGGTTTAGGGTTTCGGATTTTGTGTTTTCCATTCAATTCTTTTCGTATGGAGATCATGTTGATGTGCCAAAAACAAGTTTTCGTATACGTAAACTACTACATGAAGATCACATTGATGCATATACATAACACATACAATTTGGTATATATATCTACTTAATTACATATGGAGATCACTAGGACATGGAGGCATATTATTCTTCGCTATAGTGGTTCTCTCCGGTTTTAGGTATGAGCTCCTTAAGGAGAAATCCCGCCAATTCCTCCGCAATTGCTTTTACGCGGTCCACTGGTAGGAGCGCGTTCCGCTTCCTTGCCAACTTTAAAAGAAGGAGATCAAAATGAATACATGAGTTGTGTGTATATATATATCAAATCATCATAAAATAATTATGAATGAAACTCAACACAATTGATGGTAACAAAATAAAATTGTGAATAATGTTTACGTACATCTTTATTTCTTTGATTATTGAATCTCTCACTGGTCCTCATGTGAATGTACTCGCAAACATAGTATCCACATAAATTAGTCCCTTGTAGCTGTTACAGGCACCACTGTACGAGAATATAATTCAATCAAATAATAATCAAGCATGATAATGATATTGAAACTAGAATTAAAGAGATGCGTGGACCTAGGTAGTACTACTTGGTTCAGAGAAAAAGTCAGCTTTGGTTTCCATTCACCAGGTTCTTCCTCGATGAACTGTTTCCAAACGCTGCTCGACAAAGAAAATTAACAAAGGAGAGTTATTAATTACTTGATATCAGGAAATTAACGAAAGAGGCCGATATAGTGCGATAAGAATAGAAATTACTCTTGGAGCATATCAAAGCAGCTCTTGAATTCTTTAGGATATTTCCTTAATGAGTCAAAGACTTCAACTTCTCCAGCGTCAACTTTAATGACCATAAGAATAAAGTGAAACTTGCGCACGTTTATATACGCAGTCATGCATAACTCATCAATTATACTTAACATCAGGTGAGCAAAATAGAATGTGTACAAGACAGTAACACTCACTTGAAATTGTAAGGAAAAAGTATTTCTTTTCTGGTATGTTGTCGTTTCAAAAAACCTTAGCAATGTCGCCTCTGTGTCCTTGGCACACAATTCTATGGTGACTTCATGAACTTTATCCGGGTCAATGAACCCAATGTCCCATATTCCTTCCCTTTTATTTTCGAGAATCTTCGTTCTACATAATAGCGTAGAAAAAGATTATAGTGAGGATAATTACAGACAATGAATGAGCTGAGCTAAAGACTTAAATTACAGAAATAAATCACTTACAGACAATAGCAACTGATGATAGCTTTGTCGAGGGCGTCTTGATTGTATAACTGAAAAAGTTCGGTAAACGCAACATGCACACCATATTCTTGGAAGTAGTGCTCATCCTTAACTGCCGCCATGATACCGATTTTCCCTTCCTTTGCGGCATTCAAGTACCATTCATGCAACTGACGCATTTTTGTTGTTAGATACATGACCTGCTCAGGTCTGACCAAAGAGTCCCAGACAACATATTTCCATGCTACCTGATCAGAAATGGGGAAACCAGTGTCGCCTATGCGTTGTTGAGCAACACTAAGACCAGTACTGTCATTTTATACGGCCTTGTCGGGAAACACCTTGAGCGGGGGGACCGATTGTACATCCTGTTCTCCGAGTTGGGGAACTTTTTTCCCGCTTTTCCGCTGCTCCACATGTGACTTGTCAATACAGCGCTCATAGTCTGATGGCGGCTTTGGTTCTGGGTTCCATAAGTTATTGAAGACGCGCTCAACGACCTCCGGAGGTAGTTTCTGCCTTGGCTCGGGCTTTTTCGGTGCAAGTTGTCTTTTGACATCGACAGCCACCCTCTCATTTAGTTCCTCCTCAGTCAACTCGTAAGATAACTTTTTAGGAGCCTTGACGAACTTGGTTTTCTTATTTGCACCTTTCTTCTGAGTAGTACTAGTCGACGAGAAGTGCAGCTTCCGCTTTAGCAACTTAGTAGTGGGCGCAGTCGACGGCTGACGGGACGGCGCGGGCGATGGACTCGGGCTGGGCTCCCAACCGACGGGGAGGGATGGACTTTGAGGTGGTGGATTGCTACTCGGAGGAGTCGGTGGCCTTGGCGCCGAGTCTAGAAACACGATGTATTTCTTGTTCCATAGAACGATACCATTCTTGACTTCTCCCAGTGTCTTCTTCTCGTCACCTCCAGGAATGTCAAGCTCCAGTGTATCAAATCCCGGCATAATTTCATCCACCCCGACACGAGCATAGCCAGATGGAATCCCACCAAGATGGTAGCTTGCTCCAGGTTGATTTGGTAAACACTAGTATAGAACGACACATAGGATACCCCTCTATGGAAACGGTAAAACAAAGACAACAGACTTTCTACAGTATTCATCACAATGGTAACGGTTAAAAACTGCATGTCTCGCGCCGCGACACAAGGGCAACGGACCCAAAAAATCAGCGACCAAACCCTAGATTTTCTAAGTCCACGCACAAAGCCTCTGCCTTATCCTCTCCCACAACCGCACACCTCCTTTGTTCCCATCTCCACCCACCACCTCCTCTCACATATCTCGTTGCTGCCGGCCGCCTCCGGCTGCCTCCGACGACGAGGTAAATCTCCCGACGAGATCAACTCAAGGAAGGAAGGCGGGGCTGCTGCTGGAGCGGTGGCGGTGTCGGAGCTTCTCGGAAAACCAAGCGTGCTGGCAGAATGGATCTAAAGCAGCACCGGCAGTGGTCGAAGAGGATGCACGCACGAGATCTGGCGTGGGGATGCACGCACGACCACGAGATCTGGCAGCAAGCAGAAGAGGTAAGGTGGCTTGCTTCAAGCCAGATCTTCAGTTTTAGAATATGCGTGACCCTCGTGGTTTGCTCCTTCCAACAGATCTTTTCCTTTTCTGAATTTTTTTCTGTTCTGCGGTTGCAGTCGTGCCGGCCGGAATCCGTGAGCCGCCGCTGGCCACACTCCTCAGCACCGGTGAGCTGCCGCTGGCTACAAGAACTTGTGTTCGTGCATACTTGTGGCGCGCTCCTGCATCTGGTACGCTCTTTCTCTCGCGCATCTCGATCCGCATCTAGTAGCTCCTGCAGTTCGTATCTGTAGCTGCTATCTCGTTTTCTGGCCGGACGACAATACGTATCTTGATACGTTCTTTGGATCCACATCTGGTATGCTACTGCAGTTCGTATCTGCAGCTGCCATCAATGATTTTCCGGCCGGACGACAATACTTATCTTGTTAAGTTCTTGAAAAAGGCAGGAAGAAATACATCAAAGTGGAGCCACTAGTAACTAGTATTTGCATCGATCTTTTCTTAATCTAGTTAAATACTTGGTCCAGCTATGCTTTGTGTTTGCTCTAAACTTTTCACTACTTATGCAGTATCTCTTGAAGAATGGTGTGCATGTACTGCTGTGACAAGTCGCAATGGCCTGGATTGTTTCTATTGTAAGCAAGGACTGGTGCGGCAAGACTTGATGATCTGGGTGGATTTTCATTGCAAGCAGTAGTGGATTTTTTATGAGTAGAGGCAATTTTTTATTGTATATTCTGAACCTTAGCCTTGTGTCTTTTTGACATATAGTCTTGTATAAATCTTTATGTGTGTCCTATGTAAAAGACTAGTAAAGTGCAGTACTGTAGTCATTATTGATTGCTTGCGCTACCGGTGGTGACCGGTGGCCTGCTTTTTTTAAATATATATGGCCTACAAAGGAAACAGGCGAAATCGCCGTTGCCAAGCGCAGCGCTCACATCAGCATCGGAAGCGGGGCAACGTATCCTTTCTCCGTTGCCATAGAAGGTTTTCGCCCGTTGCCATAGTGTCGTTCTGTACTAGTGAAAGCCTAACCGACCGCCACCTTGAAGGATATGTTCTTCATTGACATATGTAGCTCACAATTTGTCTTCTCCGTGACATCATCCACGGGGTAGTGAGCCACCGGCTGTTCGAATGCAGATGCTTCTAGCTGCGTGGAACCCACGCTGCTTTTCCCCTGATCAGATGTGACGTCATGGACTTCAGGACCTTCTAGTTGCTGCTAAGATGCCCTTTGCTGATTAATTGAGTCCAGTTGCTACTGCTGCCTATGCACCTTACGTTCCAATTCTGATAACCGGTCTAACTCCTTCTTCTTTCTCTGACGGCTTCTATAACTGTCAGCGTACTCCGGAAACCCTTGCTTCCACGAAACACCGGGTCCATAGCCTCGACATCATCCAAAGTGTTCAGGATTCCCGAGGGCGAGTGTCAGCTCGTCGCTCTCTCTCTCGGGCTGGTACTCTCCCTTTCGAACTTTTTCTATTGCTTTCTCAATCTCTTTGGATATTCTTTCAACTAAGAACTTGTCTGTGGCAAGATGGTTAGGAGGGTGGTTATACCCCCAGCCCACCAGAGTTCAAACCCCAGGTTTGACGCTGGTGTTTCTCATTTAGGCGGAATATTCTTCAGTGGGAGACGACGTTTCCGTCGACAGCGAGGCGCCCGTGGTGACTTCGTCAATCTCAAGACCCAACCGCTGGCTCAGTCTTTCGGAGGTGCTCATAGGGGTAGGGTGTGCGTGTGTTCGTTTATAGGGGTGAGTGTATGCGCGTGTATGTGAGCGTCTGCGTTGTACTGTGTTTCGCAAAAAAAAGGATATTCTTTCAACTTTTTCCTTCCATTTTCCCTTTGCAACAATCCGCCCTGTCTGCGGGTCCAACGCTGCCCCATGCACGTACAACCAAAACTTGGACCTCTCGGGCCAGTCCGCTATCTGTGGAATGATCTCTTTAGCAAGCAGTTCTGCTTCAAAGGCTTCCCACTTAGGCACGGCAGTCTTGTAGCCACCTGTCCCCAAAGTATGGTGATATTTCTTCTTTGCAGCATTTGCTTTATTTATTTTCGATCGGGTCACAGCGGCTGATGATTCTTTTATCTTCACAAATGCGAGCTAGTCATGTTTTATCTTCACTAGTGCTCCAGTGAAATCTAGAGCTTGTTTCTCCGCATTCAGATAATTTCTCCATAATGTTTTCTTCCAGGTCTGGAATTGCGTGGCCATCTTCTTAAGAGTCCACTGCTTGACTTTCTCCTTCTTGTCATCTGTGAGACCTGGCGGTAGGTTGACATGTGTCAAGAGCGTCTCCCAAAGCAAATCTTTTCTTCTTTGGTCGACATAACTAGCTCCATCGTTGTCGTCCTTCGGCTTATGCCATTCTTCAACGATGATCGGGACCATATCCCTAACAAGAACTCCGCATTGATTTATAAATTTACGGCGGCTCTCTATGGGTTCCAGCGGTTCGCCATCATCACCAACTTTGTCGATCGATATCCTTGCACCATCGCCCAACTTTTTGGTCAGGCCTCGTTGCCTTTTAGCAGCTGATTAGCTTGATCCGGAGGGCTAAAAAAATGATTCGTTAATAAGTGCAATACAAATCAATTAATGCATCTAGTGATCATTAGAGGCTTAATATACCTCGCCGGAGTTTGTTAAGCGCCCTTCATCGTCTCTGCACATTTCTACTAGCTCATCTCCCTCACCGGAGTCGATCAAAAATTGTGAGCTGTAATCGTCTCCACCCCCATCTTCTCCACCGGCATCTTCTCCACGGTGTGCACCGTCATATATAATCTGATATATTCGGTCTTCATCATTGTCTCTGCCGCGGGCGTCCATAGCTTAAGTACAAAATAAACTACCAAAATATGAAACAAAACAAAATAAACTACACGAATTTAGTAACAAGAATATTTTGAATAAACAAAAATAGTACTGGTCATTTTGAATAACTTAAAAATAATGATCCAAAATTTATGTGTGACCCAACAAAATGTTCAGCAAGTAATAATCCTACATGTTTCACCATTTTTCAAAACATGGCTAATTAGTTTTTTAAATGGATAATATGTAGAGAATGGCCATCAATACAAGTCACTTATCTAATGTGTATCAATTGTTATCATCAATACTTTGTAATTAGAAAATTACTACAAATCTATTAAGTCATGTTATATATATCCACTACAAATCAATTACTTCTATTTGCTTTAACAATGTGAACAATGTGATATCAAAATATTTTGTGAACAAATTGATTTTACTTTTATTTGCTCTAACAATGTGAAAAATGTGAACAAATTACTTCTAACAATGTGAACAAATTTGCTCTTACAAATTTTGTGAACAATGTGAACAAATTACTTCTAACAATTTTTCTCACAAAGGTAGGGTATTTTCCTAAAATTCCTATAACAAAACTAAAAATAAAACACACTACAATTTTTAAACAACAAATTTCATACACAATTTTCAAACTCATTTTAAACAACAAATTTTAAACAACAACTTTTAAACAACAAATTTCATACAGAATTTTCAAACTCATTTTAAACAACAATTTTTAAACAACAATTTTCATACTCATTTTAAACAACAATTTTCATACTCATTTTAAACAACAAATTTTAAAACACTTTAACATCAAAATGTGCATAAATATTTGCTAACACTTTAACATCAAAATGTGCATCAAAATTTGCTAACACTTTGACATCAAAATGTGCATCAAAATTTGCTAACACTTTAACCTAAATTTGCTAACACTTTAACATCAAAATTAGCATCAATAGCAAAACTAAAATTTGCTAACCTAATTTGAAAACTACTAACTTTGGAGGTCGGAGGAGGAGGACGGCCAGCAGGGGCCCTAGCACCGGCCGCAGCAGTGGCTTGCAGGCGAGCGACGGCGGCGGCCCGAGCAGGCGAAGGTGGGCGTCGTGGAGGACGGAGGAGCGAGAGCAGGCGACACCTCGGGAGCGGGGCGACAGAGAGGGAGGGGAGGCGACGGCAGCGTCGTGGAGGCCAGAGGAGGGCAGGGCGGCACCTCGGGCGCGGGGGCGACGGAGGCGCACGGTGGCGACGGAGACGCCCGGCGGAAACGGCACGGCAGGGCAGGGAGGCGACAACAAACTCCAGACTCGGGTGCACGGCGGCGCGGGTGGCGGCAATCTGCGGAAAGGGCAGAGGAGAGGGTGGGAAGAAGAGGGGATAAGGCGACGGCGGCAACGGCGGCGCGTCTTGGAGGGGAGGGGGCAGCAACTCGGGCGGCGGCAGCACCTCGTGGTAGGGCAGACGGGAGGCGGCGTCGGCGGCGTCGGGAGAGAAACTGCTCGAATGAGGAGGAAGAGGGGGGAGGACTGATCTAAATGCCCAAATCCACCTTTAATCCCGGTTGGTGTTACCAACCGATACTAAAGGACAGTGCCGGTTGGTAACACCAACCGGGACTAAAGGTGGATTGGGGCCGGCCGCGAAAATTAGCGCGCGAAGCCCACCATTAGTCCCGGCTGATGTTACCAACCGGGACTAAATTGGCTTTTGTAATAGGTTTTTTTTTTGTTCTCGTTTCCTTTTTCTTTTTTCTTTTTTCTGATTTCTTTTATATCTATTGATTTAATTGTCCAAATCAAGTCAAATTATTTTCTAAAAATTTGTAAAAATCATATCTATTGATTTCTTATATATATATTCATTTCATTTATATCTATTGATTTAATTGTCCAAATCAAGTCAAATTATTTTCTTAAATTTTGTAAAAATCATATCTATTGATTTCTTTTATATCTATTAATTTTTATATCTATTCATTTCATTTATATCTATTTATTTAATTGTCCAAATCAAGTCAAATTATTTTCTAGAAATTGGTAAAAATTATATCTATTGATTTCTTTTATATCTATTAATTTTTTATATCTATTCATTTCATTTATATCTATTTATTTACTTTCAGTGGTTCTTTATTTGTAAACATCCTCAACAACTTTTGGAACATCCAATCAGTGTTCTGAGTTTTCATAACACGGTTACATAAAAGGTGTAATACATTATTACACCTCACCAACAGCATCCCTATCTAGTGTTGTGGTATAAACTTTTTCTTCGTGTGTGTCCCTTTCTTTTGATTGCGCCATAACCATGGACAATCTTCATCCTTTAAAATGATGCTTGGATCAGTGTTCACTGTGAAGTGCGGAATTTCATCAAACTTATTGTAATCTTCTGACATGTATGTCTAGTCCTCCACTCCCACGATGTTTCTTTTTCCTGAAAGAACTATGTGGCGCTTTGGTACATCGTATGATGTATTCGCTTGTTTATCTTTTCTTTTTTTCGGTTTGGTAGACATGTCCTTCACATAGAAAACCTGAGCCACGTCATTGGCTAGGACGAATGGTTCGGTGTGGTACCCAAGATTGTTGAGATCCACTGTTGTCATTCTGTACTGCGGGTCTACCTTTACCCCGCCTGTCAGTTGACCCATTTGCACCGAAACAAAGGGACCTTAAAATCAGATCCATAGTCAAGTTCCCATATATCCTCTATGTAACCATAATATGTGTCCTTTTGCCCATTGTTGTTTGTTGCATTAAAGCGGACACCACTATTTTGGTTGGTGCTCTTTTTATCTTGGGCGGCCGTGTAAAATGTATTCCAATTTATCTCGTATCCTTGGAAAGTCAATATAGTCGAAGATGGTGACTTGGCCAACAAGTATAGCTCTTCTCCAATAGTGGTATTATTAATGAGACATGTTTGCAACCAACCGCCAAAAGTCTCCATGTGTTCTTTAATCCAGGAGTCAGGCTGCTTCAGGTTTTCGGAGCGTACAATATTCATGTGTTCCTCGATATACGGAGCCACCAAGCTGGAATTTTGTAGAACTGTGTAGTGTGCTTGGGTGAAAGAATGCCCGTCCATACATATTGTTGCTTTCTTTCCTAGCATGCCTTTTCCATGCAGTCTCCCCTCATGGCGCGATTGAGGAACACCGATCGGCTTAAGATCAGGAATAAAGTCAACACAAAACTTAATGACCTCCTCTGTTCCATAGCCCTTGGAGATGCTTCCTTCTGGCCTAGCACGGGTATGAATGTATTTCTTTAAGACTCCCATAAACCTCTCAAAGGGAAACATGTTGTGTAGAAATACAGAACCGAGAATGGAAATCTCTTCGACTAGGTGAACTATGAGGTGCGTCATAATATTTAAGAAGGATGGTGGAACACCAACTCGAAACTGACAAGACATTCGACCACATCCATCTGTAAACTTGGTAGAGTTACTGGATCGATTACCTTCTGAGAAATTGCATTGAGGAATGCACATAGCTTCACAATGGGTACTCGAACATTTTCCGGTAGAAGCCCCCTCAATGCAACCGGAAGTAATTGTGTCATAATCACGTGGCAGTCATGAGACTTTAGGTTTTGGAATTTTTCTCTGCCATGTTTATTATTCCCTTTATATTCTACGAGAAGCTAGACGGGACCTTGATACTGCTCAGGATTTCAAAAAAGATTTCCTTCTCTTTTCTGGTAAGAGCGTAGCTAGCAGGATCTTAATACTTCTCTAGATGCAGGCCATTTCGTTCGTTCATACGTTGGTGGTCCTGCCGTGATTCCGGTGTATCTTTCGTCTTCCCATACACGCCCAAGAAGTTTAGCAGGTTCACGCAAAGATTTTTCGTCACGTGCATCACGTCGATTGCAGAGCGAACCTCTAGGATTTTCCAATGGGGTAGCTCCCAAAATATAGATTTCTTCTTCCACATGGGTATGTGTCCGTCAGCGTCATTCGGAATAGATTGTTCGCCAGGACCCTTTCCAAAGATTACTTTTAAATCCTTGACCATACCATATATATCATCACCAGTAGGCAGGTAGGCTTCGTCCGGTGATCTGCCTCACCTTTGAAATGCTTGCCTTTCTTTCTTAAGGGATGCTTATTTGGAAGAAATCGACGATGCCCCGGGTACACATTCTTGTTACCTAAATATATACATTCAGTCTCACCTAAACAGTGCGTGCATGCATTGTATCCCTTGTTCTACTGTCCTGAAATGTTACTAAGAGCAGGCAAATCCTTGAACAACAACGCTCGTAGGTCAAATTCCTCCAGTTTGTGCTCATCCCACACACGTACACCTTCTTCACGCCACAGCTGTAAAAGTTCTTCAACCAATGGCCTCAGGTACACATCAATGTCATTGCCGGGTTGCTTCGGGACTTGGATGAGCACTGGCATCATAATGAACTTCCGCTTCATGCACAACCAAGGAGGAAGGTTATAGATACATAGAGTCACATGCCATGTGCTATGACTGGAGCTCTGCTCCCCAAAAGGATTAAAGCCATATGAACTTAGACCAAACCTTAAGTTCCTTGCGTCACGTGCAAAGGTCGGGAAATCTCTGTCGATTTTTCTCCACTGTGACCCATCAGCGGGTGTCTCAGCATCACGTATTTCTTACGGTCTTCTTTGTGTCATCGCAACAACTTGGCATGCTCTTTGTTTTGGAAAAAATGTTTCAACCGTGGTATTATAGGAGCATATCACATCACCTTGGCAGGAATCCTCATCCTGGGGCGCGGATCGCCCTCAACATCACCAGGGTCATCTCGCCTGATCTTATCCCACAATGCACCGCATACCGGGCATGCATTCAAATTCTCGTACTCCTCACCGCGGTAGAGGATGCAGTCATTGATGCATGCATGTATCTTCTGCACCTCTAATCCTAGAGGACAGACAACCTTCTTTGCTTCGTACGTACTGGGGGGCAATACGTTATCCCTTGGAAGCATCTTTTTTAATATTTTCAGCAACTTTTCAAATCCCTTGTCAGATAGACCATTCTCTGCCTTCCATTGTAGCAATTCCAGTGTGGTACCCAGCTTTTTCTGGCCATCTACGCAATTTGGGTACAACAATTTTTTGTGATCCTCTAACATGCGCTCCAACTTCAACCTCTCGTTTTCACTTCCGCAGTTTATCTGTGCATCAAGAATGTGTGGGGACCCCGGATTAGCTATCCGAGATACTCGTTATGTTTCCTGCAACAATCCCATGATCAGTCTGTTGTTGCACATAACTCGAATTGGCATCACAGGACATCCATAAATACCGAATAAATGTACTTACGTGGTTGAAGTCATAAGCTTCAACAGGTATTTGCAGCAGAAATCACCAAACAACGTGGAGCCCAAGTCATTCGCCTTAACCCTACAGGCAGCTGACTGGGAAGCGCCCTAGTTCGCAAAGACGCCAGTGAACTCCTCTTCTTCGATCTGCTCCTCTTTAGAATCTGGCTAAGACAATAGTCAGGGACGGAACCAATATGAGTACATTTGATTGTACTCGCAAACTACCCCAACTTGAACATGCACTAGTTTTGATAAACTTTAAAACCTTTAGTTTTAGAAAAACATCTCTATATCTTTATTGAAAAAGAGAAGAGTAGATCTTATATCCTTGTTGAAAGCAAAATATTTTGGAAAGTAGTTTCTCAATATCTTGGTTGGAAACAAACCCTTTGGAAAAATAGTTTTCTCACCATGTTTGTTGAAAAAGGGTAAGAAGTCTTTTTAAACCTTTTTCTCGAAAATATACCTTTGGTTGAAAAGGTAAGAAATCTCTTTTAAAACTTTTTCCTCGAGAATCACCATCTTGTCCGTTTCTCCAAAACTCCTCCTTTCCCGAACATAGCCCCTTCAGTGCCACTCATTTTCCAGCACCTCATACCAACTTATTGGAACAGATATGAAACATCATCTCCACTTCAATTTCATTTTAAACGTAAACACTTTTCAAAAGTTGCAAAGCTTGCACATGGTCTTAGTAGTTCTTCCCAACTGTCCATATCCGAGGACTCGGCTATTCGAATAGTTTTACCCTCTGCAGAGGTAGCATGCTTTTCCCACACCCATCCGGTCACTCATCGTGTCAGCCACGTCCCGCCATACCAGGGTATGCGAAGTTGAGTTCCCGGCCATAGCCTGTCCTTTGCTCATGCTAGTATAGGACCCTACCGCTACGAAACATTCCATCGAAACTTAAATCCTCAGAAACTAAGTGTGAGGACTCGTAGTTCTACCCGGCGAATTTTAATGGCCCTACAAATCCTCTATCTCCAATTCATATCATAACAGCCCTTAGGCGTTCTTCTCTTTAGAGGACCCGGGTCAGGGGGTAGGTCCTCAGACCATCCCCTCATGGAACGAGGTTATCCTCGTTATTCAGGCATCCAGTACTAACACGAGCAAATTATATGACTACGCCCTTTCCCATATGTGGATAAATGTGGTCGCACAAATTTTCGGTTGGGGATGTAAGTACAAGGACACAATGGGCATTTTTATAAACATCACCATACTCCATTTCTCCATTTCATCACCGACATCTCGGCATACCATAATTCATCCAAGGGTTTTCAAAGGAGTTTTGAAAAAGAAAACAATGTTTTTCCCATCCTATAGTTTTATATAAACAAACTGATATTTCTACATAGAGTGGCAAAATAGTTTTTCATAAACTTTTGAAAAGGTTTTCACAATCATTTCCCATTTCCATAGCAAAATACTTTTACCAAAATTTGGGTGGATCGTAATCTCACCAAAAGGTTTTTATAAAAGGCTTTTGAGTAAAAACAAATGCATTTAGAAATTACTGCACACTACTAACACCTCTATATCGGGTGTCTCAATAATGTACCTGTATTTTGTAAAAGGGTTTTCAAAATCATAGCTTTAGTGGCAAACACCACATAAATCACTTATGCTTTTTATACATAAAACAGGTGAATCAAAATAGATGTATATAGATGCAAGCTCAGTGAAGTAGCTTGCCTTGCTCCACAAGGTGGTACTGATCCCGATCTTCTGGTTCAATAAACTCTCCCTCCTGGATAACTCCGGCAACGTTCTCGTCTAAACGTAAAACAACCAATACAAACAATCACTACACTAATTCAATCAACATCACAACATTACAATCTTTAGATGTTATAAGTAGCCACTGCATAAATCAAGCAACACAATGTGGTTTCAATTTAATTGAATTAACCTTTATTTAATTATTTTCAAACTATGGCAGAAACTAGTTGTACACCAAATAATTCACCAGTTAATCTATGTTGGTCACAAAAATTCAAACTAAATTTCTATGGATAGATACTGATGGGTAGAAGACAACCCAATTGGATTGAGGTCTTTTGGAGTTATCAAACTCCCTACACAAATGTTTTAGTTCAGAAGGTCTTAAATCAAGTTTTAGCTACTGCTTAAGTTTTATTGATCAATAAATTAAATCATTTTAGGGTAACTAACCTTGGCTAAATGTGATCTAACAAAATTGGTCCTAACTCAGTTTGGCTTAACATTAAATCACAATAATTGGTTTAGTGCAGTACGGTTTACTAACAATTAATCGAAGGCTAAAGATTTTAAACTTCTCAATTAATTCTACCAAAATTTGGGGAGCTAAAGGATCCCAGTACAAAGCTACCACAATTGGTTTCAAGTCAATTGGACTAATATAACTCTAGAAACAACTAGTTTGGTATTTTAAACTTTCTAGAGCATTTTTATTATTACACTTTTATTATTTATCTAAATGAGATGAGACCACTTTGGTGAGTTAAAGAATTTCATAAGCTTTCCAGAACATTTGAGTTTGATTTATTTGGATTCTTAAAACTTGAGATATTGAATTTCTAAACTAGGTCCAGTACTGAAATTCCAGAGAAAAAGAATTAGGAAATTCCTCTCTTCTGGATAATGTTGATAATCCTGACATGTGGGGCCTACTAGTCAGTGACTCAGTGGATAAACCCGCGTGTGGATAATGTTTAAACTTATGACAGGTGGGGCCAACCCTGTCAGCCTAACTGGAAATGAAACGGTATGTGGCCGTTGGATCTAGATCCAACGGCTCACAGAGCCCGCGATGATCAACACGTTACCCGCGGCGGCGCCGGAGCTCCGGCGACGGCGAGGGTGGCCAGGGGGTGAACCTGGGTGTCCTAGGGACGAGGCAGAGGATGGCGTTCGACGGCGGAGGGTACGGGAAGGCTCGGGGCGAACTTGTGCATGCTGGGGAAGGCTGCAACGGCGTCGGTGAAGTTTTCCTCCTCCGCGGCCGTGCGTCAACTCCGGCGGGTCCTCCTCGACTCGTCTGTGCACGAAACAAGGGGAAAACGCGGCGGTTGAGTGCGGTGATCATGGTGAAGAGCATGCAGGCCAGAGAAGGGAGAAAGGGGAAGCATCACGGCCCGGCCGTGATCGACATTCACCCTTCTGCTCCGGCGAACTTCGAGGAAGCTCCGGGGCAGCAGAGGCTGCGAGGCAGCGGCTCCGCCCTCCTGGCGGTGCACGGGGTGTGTGGGGAGTGGGGGAGAGGGTTGTGACGGTGTGTGGAGGCACAGGGTGTGTGGGTGGCCTTTTTATCGGCGGGATCGGGCTCGCCGTGGACTGGGTGCAGGAAGGGGTCTGGGGCGTGGGAGAGCACGGCAGTGGGGGTGGTGTGGTGTGGCGATGGCGTTGCGGTGCTCTGTTAGGGCGTAGAGGGAGAAGGGGGTCACGGGTGGCTCGAGTGCCCGCTCGGGGACTGACGACATCCACGGCGTGGCAGCGGAGTGCGACGGGTCGTTGGCGTCGTTGCAGGGAACCAGAGGTGGTGTTGGCGTGTCCGGGAGGTTGAGGGGTGACAGGAGAGGGTATGTGGCGAGTTGTGTGAGCTGGGGTGCCGTGGTGGTAAAGATCGGCATCGGCGTCCACGCACGGCCTGGACACGGCGGCTGCGGCATGGCTGCACGGGTACGGCGATGCAGGGCGTCAGGGCGTGGTCTACTTCGTTCTGATGAACGCGGGGCAGAGTGGAGGTGACGGTAGACGCAGAGAGGGGCCAGTGCGGCTGCTCTCCTCGACACGCCATCATTGGCCGGCATGGGCAGTGTGGTGGCGTGCGCACGGGTATGGCCACGGGTCCCTCGACCAAATTGCTCGCTCTCCCCTTGCTTTGGTGGCTCAGTGAGGTGAGAGGAGAGTGTGGCAGTGAGGAATCGACGAAGGAAACATCCAATCGTTCGATTCGATTTCGTTTTCAAAAATTTGGGGAAGAACACGTGCAGTGCTTGCAACGTGTTCGATGAAATGCGTCAACTAAAAGTTAATTCAAATTTTTGAAATTCATTTCCCTGATTTGATTCACATGTATAAACATGTATTTTTTTGATATGGTGGTAGAATTTATTTGATATGTGCAACATAGCACATTTTGTGATTTGAAAACAATAAAGAAAGATATAGAATTTTAATCTCAGATTTTAAGAAATATTTTTGGAGAGGGAAGAGATGTAATAGAAAAGTGGGGTGATCCTTACGTCACTCCACTGAATTTTGTTGGAAATATAATACCAATTCTCTTTTGGAGAATTTTGTGACATTTGTGACACATGGTTTTATGTGTTGATGTTACTCATGATTTTATGTGTTGATCTTTTTTATTATGATTTCTTTTCTTTCTTCAGGTCCTTATTTAGCAAACAATCAACACAAGAAATCAATTTGGCAGGAATTAACAACCAATTATAAGTTTTCAACCAAGTTTTTATTACTCAGACAAGTGGTGGGGTGGTGATCCAGTATCATCCTGACAAGAATAAGGTGGGAAAAGCTCACTTCATAATTTGATATTTTTTCAAAAAGGGTTGCTAAATATATGGGCCATATACTTCCCACCTTTATTGTTTTCAAAGAAATGAAAGTATGAGTTAAAGATAAGGGCTACCAGTACAAGGGAAATAGCAAGGTTGGAGATAGTATATAGATCTCCATATTTTTGGAAACACATAATTTTTAAAAAAATACTTTTATTCTCTCAAGGAGTGGGTATTTTGGTTGTTGCTAAACAAAGCATCCTTTGAAAATAAGTTGGTCCAAGAAAAAGAGTAGAGAAGATGTATGGAATATTTTATTCTTGTCATAACATGATCACCAAGTTTAATATATATTTATATTGGTTGGGTCTTAGGTTTACTAGTCAAACAACTCAAACAACAAGCCACACCAGTTCAAACATAGCAATGGGAAGGAAAACACAATCATCAGCAAAACATTTCAAAAAGTTTTTTGTTGGTTCTGAATTTTGGGGTCCGGTAAAACTAAGTTTTTCTTGGTTCCAAAATTTGGGATGTTACAGAATGGCCCGACGAAGATCATCATCGGGCTCATCAACAATGGCCTCTTCTTCAGCTTCGTCTTCCCCCGGTGTAGTACCACCGTGTGAGGACGTGAAATCACACGTTCGTTGGGAGACCCCAAGAGGAAGGTATGAGCAGTGCAGCAGCAAGTTTTCCCTCAGTATGAAACCAAGGTTATCGAACTAGTAGGTGTAAAACACTTCAGAAGGTTGTTGGTGGCGGAATATGGCACGACGCAACACCAGGGAATCCGGCGACCGACGTGGAACCTGCACACAACACAATCAAACTACTTTGCCCCAACGAAACAGGAAGGTTGTCAATCTTCCCGGCTTGCTGTAACAAAGGATTAAACGTATGGTGTGGAAAATAATGTTTAATTGCAGAAAGTAAAAGAGAACAATTGTTTGCAGTTGTGGTTTTATCAGTGTAAAAGAATGGACGGGGTCCACAGTTCACTAGTGGTGTCTCTCCATAAAGATAAACGACATGTTGGGTAAACAAATTACAGCTGGGCAATTGATAAAATATTGAGCGCATGACAATGCATATATATGACAAGATGACTACCATGATATTTAATTGGGCATTACGACAAGATACATAGACCGTTATCCAACCGCATCTATGACTATAATCCACCTTCAGGTTGACATCCGTGTTCCCCGTTGGTATTAAGTTGCAAGCAACGGATAATCGCATTAAGTAATGTGCGTAATGTAAACAAGTACATATGACCGTGGACATAGCATTGTTAGGTTATCCCTAGTGGCAACAGCACATCCACAACCTTAGACGTTGCTGTCACTCGCCCAGATTACTGGAGACTGAACCCACTATCTAGCATAAATACTCACTCTTGGAGTTACAAGCATCTACTTGGCCAAAGCATCTACTAGTAACGGAAAGCATGCAAGATCATAAATAACATGTAACATAGATTAATAATCAACTTGATCATAGTATTCAATATTCATCGGATCCCAGCAAACACAACATGTAGCATTACAATAAGATGATCTTGATCATGTTAGGCAGCTCACAAGATCTAAACATGATAGCATAAAGTGGAGAGACAACCATCTAGCTACTGCTATGGACCCGTAGTCCAAGGATGAACTACTCACGCATCACTCCGGAGGCAGGCATGGCGATGTAGAGCCCTCCGGTGATGATTCCCCTCTCCGGCAGGGTGCCGGGAAGAGCTTCAGAACCCTCCCGAGCTAGGGTTGACGACGGCGGCGCCTCTGGAACTTTTCGTGGAATATGACTCGGGTATTTAGGGTTTTCGCGTCGGGGGAATAAATAGGCGAAAAGGCGGCGGCTGAGGGCACCCGAGGGGCCCACACGCACCCTGGCGCGGCAGGAGGTGGGCCGCGCCGAGCCCTTGTGTGGCCGCCTCCTGGCGCTCCTCCGTCTCCCCTTTGGACTCCGTGTACGTGTCGGTGAAATAGGGACCTCCGTTGATTTTCGTCCAATTCCGAGAATATTTCCAGAACAGCTTTTCTGAATACAAAAACAGCAGAAAACAGGAACTGGCACTGTGGCATCTTGTTAATAGGTTAGTCCAAAAAATGTATAAAAATGATATGAAGTGGATGCAAAACATGTAACAATTGGTATAATATCAACATGGAACATCAAAAATTATAGATACGTTTGAGACGTATCAGCATCCCCAAGCTTAGTTCCTACTCGTCCTCGAGTAGGTAAACGATAAAACAAAATAATTTTTGAAGTGACATGCTACCATCATAATCTTGATCAAATAGTATTGTAAGGCACATGTAAGTGAATGAAGTGATCCAAGTCAATGGTCTATAATTTGCTACCAAATAGATAATGAGTAAACACTGAATCATACAAGCAAAACTTTTCATGAATAGTACTTTGGAGACATTGCATCCACAGGTTTACATAAGAGTTAACTCAAAAGCAATAGATTCTAATAAAAGGTATTTAACCAACACAAAGGAAGATTTAAGTTTCAGCATTTGCTTCAACTTTCAACATATTTATCTCATGGATATTGTCAACACAAAGCAATATAATAAGTCCAATATGTAGCATATAACAATTGTTGTACCAAAGTTGACACTAGTGTTTGCTTGTGGAAGATAGAAAGAAGTAGGAAAACTGACTCAACATAAAAGTAAAAGAAAGGCCCTTCGCAGAGGGAAGCAGGATTAAATCATGTGCTAGAGCTTTTTAGTTTTTGAAATCATATAGAGAGTAAAAATTAAGTTTTGGAGGTGTATGTTAATTGGTCAACGAATCAGTAGTGGAAAGTACAATATGACCCCGGCCAAACAGACTTTTAAGAGCGGCTCCCATGAAGGACGTTATTTCTACCAGCAAGGCAGATCATCCCTCTTTCTCTTTTGTTTACACATGCAGATATTTCACTGTATTATTTCTTGACTGATAAATCAGGGCAAAAATGTGAAGAGAATTAAGCGGTTAAAGTTGTAATTAATTGGGACTGGGCACCCCGTTGCCAGCTCTTTTTGCAAAATTAATAGATAAGCGGATGTATATGCCGCTAGTCTGATGGTAAAGTCTGCTTGACAAGTGACATAAAGACATCCACCACGTCCTCATGAGCTTGGTAAACATTGACACAAAAAGGAGTAGTAACAATTTTGAATAGTTTAAAGGTAGCACATGAAAAATTTACTTGGAGTGGCAAGGAAATACCACATATAGGTAGTTATGGTGGACACAAATGGCATGGATTTTGGCTCAAGGATTTGGATGCACGAGAAGCATTCCCTCTCAGTACAGAGTTTAGGCTAGCAAGGTTATGTAAGCAAACAAGAATATCAACCGGTACACCAAGTTTTATATGACCAACATATTGCAAGCATTATAAGACTTCATACCTCTTCCTTGTTAACCAAACCCTTTTATTAGAAAATATCTAGACCTTAGAGATACCACCCATGCAAACCAAATTTCAACAAGCTTTACGGTAGTTCTTCACTAATGGGCTTAACTTACATGATGCAAAAATTTAATCATGACCTACTTGTTAACTCAAAACAATTGACAAGTATCAAATTATCCAATTAGTGATCTACAAGAGTATGCAAGTCTTTTCCATTATACCATTTACCACATGCAACATTTTCTGTTCCAACCAAACACCAATCAACTTATTTCAATAACTCTCCAAACAAGTATAAGTGAAGTAAGAGAGTACTTTCTTTAAAAGAACTAATAGCTCTGACAAGAGATACATGAAAACAAGAGCTAAAAGCTTGAATAGCGCTAGATATGAATACTCAACAAATATAAGTGAAGAATAGGAGTATTCTCATGAAAAAGCGGAGCGTGTCTCTCTCCCAATCAAGAATGCTAGGATCCAATCAAGTTGATCACAAAATAAAAATAACATACTGAAAATAAAAGCACACAGACGCTCCAAGAATAGCACATATGATGTGAAAGAATTAAAATATAGTTTCACTAGAGATGACCTGATAATTTTGACGATGAAGAAGGGGATGCCTTGGGCATCCCCAAGCTTAGACGCTTGAGTCTTCTTGAAATATGCTGGGGAGATCCATGGGAGCCTCCCCAAGCTTGAGCTCTTCACTCTTCTCCATCCTATTATATCACTCTTCCTCTTGACCCTTGAAAACTTCCGCCACACCAAACTCAAAGTAAATCTCATTAGAGGGTTAGTGCACAATCAAAAACTCACATGTTCTGTAAAGACGCAATATGACCGTTACTTTAAACATTAGCTACTGCCACTGATGTTATGTGAAGCTCTTCCACCAAAAAAGAATTCCACCCAACACTAGTAAAAGAGAGAATGCAAAATAAAAGACATAATCTGTCTAAAACAGAACAGTCCGCAAAGACGAATTTTTTCGAGGCACTTACGATGCTCAGATTGAAAAACTTTGAACTAATGAAAGATGCGTACATACATCAGGATTACGCACAAAAATTTGCAGATTTAAATCACATTTGTTGATTTTAGATAATTAATACGGTGAACAGCAAAATCTGTTCCTGCGCAGCAATCAAAATCTAGCATCATCTTATCATTAGAGACTACTCTTGGCACAACAATGCGAAAAAGTAAAGATACAAAGGAGTTGACAGAAGTAAACAACCTCCTTGACTAAAACTGAAAACAAAAGATAATGGGTTCCTCCCAAAAGCGCTTTCTTTAATGCCTTTTAGCTAGGCTAGAAGATTTTAATGATGCTCTCATAAGAATAAGAGTTGAAAAACAAAAGAGAGCATCAAGAGGCAAATATCAAACACATTTAAGTCTAACACTTTCTATGCAAAGGAATCTATAACAAAATAAATTATTGAAGCATAAAGCAACTAGCATAGAAAGATGAAACAAATATAACTTCAAAACTTTCAACATAAAGAGAGGTGTTTTAGTGACTTGAAAACTTTTACAACCATATTTTCCTCTCTCATAATAACTTTCAGTAGCATCATGAACAAACTCAACAATATAACTATCACATAAAGCATGCTTTTCATGATCTAAAAACACATAATTTTTATTAAGCTCAAAAAAGTGGGGTCATTAAACCCACTTTTGACAATAGCAGTATAATTAATATTATCAGGCAATATAGGACCATCATCAAGAGAATTATCATATATAACAGTAGGGAGCACCATTTTATTTCCTGTTATTTCTTCTTTTATTGAGTCAAGGATTTGTTTACTTCAAATTTATCAAAAGGAGATATTTCAATAGAATCATGACATTTAACAATATAGCGTTCTTCCTCCTTAGGTAGGCATGGAGGGTAATTATATAATGTAAGAGTTAAAGAGTTACTATCATTAGAAGGTAGATCCTCCTTTTGTTCATCACTCTCTTCCTCTTTTTCATCCAATGAGGCTTCAGTTTCAGCAATTTCTTCTCCCACAGGTTCCTGAAAGGCAACAAGTTGTTCTCGAGAATAAGTTTTCTCAAGAAATTCAGTAATATAGGGATTATCATTGTAATATTCAAGGCAATAACCAAGTATAGCAAAATTCTCAGATTTATAAGGAGAATCATCATCTTGAATAAAACCAGCAATTTCATAGGCACCCTTAAAAACAACAAATTCTTCAGTTTGTTCAAGATTACCAAAGTCATAGTTTCCTTTAGCATAAGCAGCCAAGGTTTCATTATCATTATAATCACATTGGAAAGGGAGGTGTTTATGCCTTCTATAGCAAAACGATTGATTATAGCAGTAGGATTCATCATAAGTAGAGCACAAGTTTTTAGCAAAATAATTCAATCTATTTATTTGTTCCCATAAATGTACCCCTTTTTTAAACAAGCGGTATTCCTTATAATAATTTTGTTGTTCCTCCGTGAACCCATTTAGCCAATAAGATTTTGCTTCAAAGAGAGAAGCCATTGATATCAAGTAAACAACTAGACATAATAATGAACCGAAATAAACTAAATGCAGGATTTTTTTTTGTGTTTTTGATATTTAAAAAGAAAACAAGATAAAATAAAAGTAAACTCCCCGGCAACGGCGCCAGAAAATTATGGCGTGTTGAAGGGGAAGTTAGGAGACTGCTGAACCGAAGTACTTCCACTCCCCGGCAACGGCGCCAGAAAACTATGCTTGATGACATGAAATCACACGTTCGTTGGGAGACCCCAAGAGGAAGGTATGAAGCAGTGTAGCAGCAAGTTTTCCCTCAGTATGATACCAAGGTTATCGAACCAGTAGGAGTAAAAACACTTCAGAAGGTTGTTGGTGGCGGAATATGGCACGGCGCAACACCAGGGAATCAGGCGACCGACGTGGAACCTGCACACAACACAATCAAACTACTTTGCCCCAACGAAACATGAAGGTTGTCAATCTTCCCGGCTTGCTGTAACAAAGGATTAAACGTATGGTGTGGAAAATAATGTTTAATTGCAGAAAGTAAAAGAGAACAACTGTTTGCAGTTGGTGATTTTATCAGTGTAAAATAATGGACCGGGGTCCACAGTTCACTAGTGGTGTCTCTCCATAAAGATAAACGACATGTTGGGTAAACAAATTATAGCTGGGCAATTGATAAAATATTGAGCGCATGACAATGCATATTGCTGGCGCCTGGTTGACGGGAGAGTATTTGAGGATGATGATGACGGTGATGATGAGTACTTCCCCGGCAACGGCGCCAGAAAAAGAGCTTGATGGCGTGAATCACACGCTCGTTGGGAGACCCCAAGAGGAAGGTATGATGCAGTTCAGCAGCAAGTTTTCCCTCAGAAAGAAACCAAGGTTATCAAACCAGTAGGAGCAGCAACTCTTCAGAAGGTTGTTGGTGGCTCGTACGGCGCAATACGATCACCAACATGTAATCTGCACACAACACAATCAAACTACTTTGCCCCAACGAAATAGTGAGGTTGTCAATCTCACCGGCTTGCTGAAAACAAAGGATTAAACGTATGGTGTGGAAAATGAGTATTAAATTGCAGAGAATGAAAAAGGAACAGTTTGCAATTTATGGTTGTTTAATCAGTGTAAAAGAATGGACCGGGGTCCACAGTTCACAAGTGGTGTCTCTCCATAAAAGATAACTAACATGTTGGGTGAACAAATTACAGCTGGGCAATTGACAAATAGTGAGCGCATGACAATGCATATACATGACATGATGATTACTATGATATTTAATTGGGCATTACGACATAATACATAGACCGTCATCCAACAGCGTCTATGACTAATAATCCACCGTCGGGTTGTCATCCGAGTCCCCCGTTGGTATTAAGTTGCAAGCAACAGATAATTCCATTAAGTAAAGTGCGTAATGTAAACAAATACATATGACCGTGGACATAGCATTGTTAGGTTATCCCTAGTGGCAACAGCACATCCGCAACCTTAGAAGTTGTTGTCACTCTCCCAGATTACCGGAGGCATGAACCCACTATCTAGCATAAATACTCTCTCTTGGAGTTACAAGCATCTACTTAGCCAAAGCATCTACGAGTAACGGAAATCATGCAATATCTTAAATAACATAGGGCATAGATTGATAATCAACTTGACATAGTATTCAATATTCATCGGATCCCAGCAAACACAGCATGTAGCATTACAATAATATGATCTTGATCATGTAGGGCAGCTCACAAGATCTAAACATGATGGCACAAATTGGAGAGACAACCATCTAGCTACTGCTATGGACCCGTATTCCAAGGATGAACTACTCACGCATCACTCCGGAGGCAGGCATGGCGATGTAGAAGCCTCCAGTGATGATTCCCCTTTCCGGCAGGGTGCCGGGAAGAGGTTCTGGACCCTCCCGAGCTAGGGTTGACGGCGACGGCGTCTCTGGAACTTTTCGTGGATTTTTGCTCAGGCACTTAGGGTTTTCGCGTCGAGGGGAATAAGTAGGCGAAAGGGCAGCGGCTGACGACCCCCGAGGGGCCCACACCACCCTAGGGCGCGCCAGGGGGTGGCCCGCGCCCTAGTGGCGTGTGGGGCCCTGGTGGCCCTCCTCTGTTGCTCCTTTGGTCCGTCAGGTGTGTTCTGGTAAAATAGGGATCCCCGTGAAGTTTCGTCCAATTCCGAGAATATTTCCAGACTAACTTTTCTGGAATACAAAAACAGCAGAAAACATGTACTGGCACTTCGTCATCTTGTTAATAGGTTAGTCCCAAAAAATGTATAAAAGTGATATAAAGTAGATGCAAAACATGTAGCAATTGGTATAAAATAAGCATGGAACATCAAAAATTATAGATACGTTTGAGACGTATCAGCATCCCTAAGTTTAGTTCCTGCTCGTCCTCGAGTAGGTAAACGATAAAAACAAAATAATTTTTGAGGTGACATGCTACTATCATAATCTTGATCATGTAATATTGCAAGGCACATGTAAATGAATGAAGTGATCCAAGTTAATGGTCTATAATTTGCTACCAAATAGATAATGTGTAAACAATGAATCACACAAGTTAAACATTTTCATGAATAGTACTTTCAAGACAAGCATCAAACAGTTTTGCATAAGTGTTAACTCATAAAGCAATAGTTTCTAATAAAAGGTATTCAATCAACACAAAGGAAGAATTAAGTTTCAGCATCTGCTTCAACTTTCAACATATTTATCTCATGGATATCGTCAACACAAAGTAGTATAACAAGTCCAATACGTTGCATATTACGCATGTTGTACCAAAGTTGACACTAGTGTTTGCTTGTGGAAGACAGAAAGAATAGGAAAACTGACTCAACATAAAAGTAAAAGAAAGGCCCTTCGCAGAGGGAAGCAGGGATTAAGTCATGTGCTAGAGCTTTTAGGTTTTTAAAGCATATAGAGATTGCATAAAATATTTGATACTCCTCCCAACCTTGCTAACACAAGCCATGGCTAACCGAATCCTCGGGTGCCTTCCATCAATCACATACCATGGAGGAGTATCTATTTTTGAGAGGTGTTTGTTAATTGTCAACGAATGGTAGTGGGTGAGAACAGTATTCTACCTGTCAAACGGACTTTTAAGAGTGGCTCCCATGAAGGACGTTATTTCTACCAGCAAGGCAGATCATCCCTCTTTCTCTTTGGTTTACACACATGCAGGTATTTCACTATTTGTCATTGCTTACTGATGAATCAGGGCAAAAGTATGAAGAGAATTAATGGTTAAAGTTGTAATTAATTGGGACTGGGCACCCCGTTGCCAGCTCTTTTTGCAAAATTATTGGATAAGCGGATGTATATGCCACTAGTCCAGGTGTAAAAATCCATTCAACAAATAGAATAAAGAATAACCACACTAATTCCTCATGAGCTAGTAAACATTGACACAAAAAGGGAATAATAACATCTATTATATAATTAAAACACAAGATAACCAACGGTAAAGATTTATCACGCTAAACTTAAGAGATCTCAACGGTTCAGATCTTGGATTAGGCAATGAAGGACGCGCGTCCACGACTAACGCCTAAACGTTCGATGACAAGACTAGAGCATAGGAATCGTTTCGTATTCTAATTGGAGTCCAAACACATCATAGATAGCTTGATTGCTGGAGGCTTGCGTGATAGACATCGCCACGAAAAGAAATCACCCATCAGCACATACACGTGCAATTGACCGCCGCCGCCGTATCCTAGGGTCTCCTCACGTACGCACGCTGCCGCGGGACGTCGTATTCCGATCGCCTAGCGTGTCCTCGGGCATGGTGTCGCCGCCGCCAAGTTCGCCGATGCAATCGGCCAATCTACATAGATTCTTAACGTAAGTGAGTTTTAATCTCATGATACACCATGCAGGCATGCATGCATACATGATGGATCGATCGAATTAAGATTTGTGTGGTGCACGGACAGACGGACAGCCCAATGCAAGGTAAACATACGTGCAATTTAATTTCCTTTCAGTGCTTCAAATACGTACTTCTTTACAATACATTATACACTGTCTAGAAATTTGTTAGCTGGTATAAGATGCACATAACCTCCACGAATCAGGCTTTCGCCCCGCTTTATAAAGAAAGTAACGACCAACAAATAACCACCGATACAAGAACACCACACACACCACCTAACCTAATCAATGCTAGGTCATCAACCATCAATTTCCATTGAAACCGTATCTGCCGGAAGAGATGCCGTCGTGTATTCCCAGCGGCGAGGACAAACAATGGAGCCGGGAGCTTCATAGATTATTCACATATGCCTATGCACGGCGACCGATGAAGTTGTTGAAAGAAGCTGCGCGGCCAGCCAGCGTGCCTGCCACGATCTTGCCAACAAGCTGGTCAGATGTGTTTTCCCTTGAGAGCGGAGCAAAATCGGTTTGGTCGTCGGCGTGCCTCTCTGCGCGGCGCAAAAAAAAATCTTACTACATGGGAGATAATCGTCATCTTAATTCCTCACCTATGCGACCACCGGAAATGCGACCACCGGAATGTGATTGCATCAAACATCGGATGGCCAACACCCAGCAGCATGTCCGCGAGGACTTGACACGGCTACAATGGGCGTAGACAGTTATGTCGCCCTTGATCAGCCCGTGAAATTCCAGGAGCACATCGACGGCTTGCGGTGTCGTCCAGCTGGAGACGATGTCCAGCACCTTGGTGGAGATCGTCATGTAAAAATGTAAAACCAGGCGACGCTTCATCGTGGATCTGGATCCACTTGGCATCGTAAAGACCAGCGATCTGGGTCCACTCGGCATCGTCAAGACCAGGTGATCAAGGAGATTCGCCGGTAGAGCTCTACGACCTGCGTACGTGGCCGCAAGCACATGCATGTGCCATCTTAAGCAACGAGCTTTTGCCGTACCGGCTGCATTGGACTACAACTTTGAGTCCTATATGACGTTAAGTTTGGAGACACCAAATAAGATTAGCTGACGACCATCGCAACTGCATGTTAGCCTGCAGCCACTGTGTTGTACTTGCACGAGAATGTTGCATGCATGGTGAAAGGATGGATTGGAGGTAAGCTGGTAAGATCTCCACATCTATGCATGAAAGGACCAGACGCAGAGCACAGTAATAGAATTATTAAACGAAAACTGTTTTCTTGACTATAGAACTTTTATCCGATGTACAGTATTACTCACAGGTGTCATGGTGTCCTGGTGAGTTGAGCTGCATGAAGCACGGTATAAGATGTTTCAGATTCAGGAGGTACAAAAATTCACCATGAAGTGTCATTTGAACGGTTCTGAGTGTATATATTGCCAGCGGCGAGGACAAACAATGGAGCCGGGAGCTTCATAGATTATTCACATATGCCTATGCACGGCGACCGATGAAGTTGTTGAAAGAAGCTGCGCGGCCAGCCAGCGTGCCTGCCACGATCTTGCCGACAAGCTGGTCAGATGTGTTTTCCCTTGAGAGCGGAGCAAAATCGGTTTGGTCGTCGGCGTGCCTCTCTGCGCGGTGCAAAAAAAAAAATCTTACTACATGGGAGATAACCGTCATCTTAATTCCTCACCTATGCGACCACCGGAAATGTGACCACCGGAATGTGATTGCATCAAACATCGGATGGCCAACACCCAGCAGCATGTCCGCGAGGACTTGACACGGCTACAATGGGCGTAGACAGTTATGTCGCCCTTGATCAGCCCGTGAAATTCCAAGAGCACATCGACGGCTTGCGGTGTCGTCCAGCTGGAGACGATGTCCAGCACCTTGGTGGAGATCGTCATGTAAAAATGTAAAACCAGGCGACGCTGCATCGTGGATCTGGATCCACTTGGCATCGTAAAGACCAGCGATCTGGGTCCACTCGGCATCGTCAAGACCAGGTGATCAAGGAGATTCGCCAGTAGAGTTCTACGACCTGCGTACGTGGCCGCAAGCACATGCATGTGCCATCTTAAGCAACGAGCTTTTGCCGTACCGGCTGCATTGGACTACAACTTTGAGTCCTATATGACGTTAAGTTTGGAGACACCAAATAAGATTAGCTGACGACCATCGCAACTGCATGTTAGCCTGCAGCCACTGTGTTGTACTTGCACGAGAATGTTGCATGCATGGTGAAAGGATGGATTGGAGGTAAGCTGGTAAGATCTCCACATCTATGCATGAAAGGACCAGACGCAGAGCACAGTAATAGAATTATTAAACGAAAACTGTTTTCTTGACTATAGAACTTTTATCCGATGTACAGTATTACTCACAGGTGTCATGGTGTCCTGGTGAGTTGAGCTGCATGAAGCACGGTATAAGATGTTTCAGATTCAGGAGGTACAAAAATTCACCATGAAGTGTCATTTGAACGGTTCTGAGTGTATATATTGCATTTTTTTAGACGATGTAGATTTATCGAGTCAATGCCAAGGATATGGATCTGTGTGATTTTACATGGAAGCTAAGAAGTATAGGTCTTCGATGTCCGGCGACAACATGCAAGCTTATCAAAAACGCCGCAGGACAGATCGAAGGAACGCCAGCATATATCTTGCAAACGTCGACAACTCCTGCATCGGCAAATCGACCGCACGACTTGCGAAAGACGAGGAATGGTGATTTATCTATACATGTTCGTTTGCGTCACAAATCGAAGATCCTACATGCTGGCAGCACGCTCAGGGGATCCAAGGCACATCATCAAGCTGAAATCTTCAGGTAATACAGAAATTCTCAGTAATAGCTATCTGCAATGTTCATGTGTCATCATCATGCCGAAATCTTTGAGTAATACTGAAATCCTCAGGTAATAGCTATCTGCAATCTTCATGTGTGTTTATATCTTCTCATCCCAACGTGTGTTTAGGATTTAATCCTTTCTGCAGCATTAGGTCCGTTGATATTTTAATCTGATCTGGCTCCAATAATATCATGAGCTGGAAATTCATGGAGTAAAGGTCAATTTGTCCACATAATGAGCCACATTGCTATTCCCAGGAATTCCAGACCACAGGCTAAACTGAAGGTAGGTTATCAACAAAGCTGTAGGTTTATATAACGTTACGAGACTGAAAATAAGACAGCTTGGAAACGAATACATAGAGGTACAGATAATCACACATACCTCATTACCAAAAAAGTAAAGGTATACATACCTATGATCATCATGTCACCCAGTGAATCAAAATTGCTGAAACGAATGCAATATTCATTAGCTGTCTAGACTGTCTTCTTTGCAATGATCATAAATAAGATCCACCCCTTGAACACTGCCATGGGCAACTATATGTGACATTATTAAGAGTGACTAGAACGGATGGACTGAAGGTACTGATGCCGCAAATGAGTGTCCAAGTGAAGATAGAGTGAAGAATATTATTTAGAAGGATATACTCTATAGTGCAGTACAAGAAATTTAAAACCATGACTTATGGAGTGTCCTAATAAAAAACACAGAGTTATTTCAAAAAAAAAACACAGAGTAAACATGCCATAATATGGGAAACATAACTGTAAGCTAGAGCTAGAAAATTTAAGTTCAGCATAGCATGTTCCTGCTTGCTGACCGTGCTTCACTTGGACATGATTCATTTTACATATTTCTAGCATGCTCCTCTCATCTCTCTCATGCTTTCTAGCATACTCTGACTGTCCGTGGCCATAGGCAAGAGCGAGAGCAATACACTCATAGCGCCGGCCGCTGGAAGCAAGCAGAGGCACGGGAAGCTGCAGAGGCACAAAAATCCACACCACAGAAAACAGATCCAATGTAATTTCAGTCTCCATGCTCCATTCTCCACTTTCCGGCTGATCTCACTTGAGAAGCGATATTGATATAGGCATCCAGCCACCTGGCATGTCCTGGAGACAATGGAGATGTTAATCATGTGTTTCATCGACGTGCCAGGTTGCAGCAGAAAGACCAAAGCCCTCGGCGCATCAGGTAAATGACATAACCAAAAGATTTTCCACAAAGTCCACTAAAGTAAACTCAATAGTTACATCTTCACTAAAATAGTTTTCTTTATTTCGGATGAAATAACATCTAAAGTACACGATCAATTAAATTAAATTATCAAATTTATGTGAGGGAAATTAGTGATGAGAAACACTGCCTAATTTTTTTCTGTTTTATTAAAATATTTACATGACGATTTACTAATATTTACAAGCTAATGAAAATATACAAACACACTAATAAATCTAGCCGCGCAAATGCGCGGGCAACCCAGCTAGTTTTTAATAATTTAAAGGTAGCACATGAAAAATTTACTTGGAGTGGCAAGGAAATACCACATATAGGTAGTTATGGTGGACACAAATGGCATGGATTTTGGCTCAAGGATTTGGATGCACGAGAAGCATTCCCTCTCAGAATAGAGTTTAGGCTAGCAAGGTTTATGTAAGCAAACAAGAATATCAACCCGTACACCAAGTTTTATATGACAAACATATTGCAAACGTTATAAGACTTCATACCGTCTTCCTTGTTAACCAAACCCTGTTATTTGAAAATATCTAGACCTTAGAGATACCACCGATGCAAACCAAATTTTCAACAAGCTTTACGGTAGTTCTTCACTAATAGGCTTAACTCATATGATGCACAATTTAATCATGATCTACTTGTTAACTCAAAACAATTGACAAGCATCAAGTTATCCAAATTCGTGATCTACAAGATTAAGCAAGTTTTTCCTTATACCAATTACCACATGCAACATTTTCTGAACCAACCAAACACCAATCAATTTATTTAATCAACTCTCCAAACAAATATAAGTGAAGTAAGAGAGTACTTTCTACAAAAGAAAGCTAATAGCTCTGACAAGAGCTACATGAAAACAAGAGCTAAAAGCTGAACAACGCTAGATATGAATACTCAACAAATATAAGTGAAGAATAGGAGTATTCTCATGAAAAAGCGGAGCGTGTCTCTCTCCCAATCAAGAATGCTAGGGTCCAGTCAAGCTTTATTGAAAATAAAAGTGCAATACTAAAAATAAAAGCACACAGACGCTCCAAGAAAAGCACATATGATGTGAAAGAATTAAAATATAGTTTCACTAGAGATGACCTGATAATTTTGACGATGAAGAAGGGGATGCCTTGGGCATCCCCAAGCTTAGACGCTTGAGTATTCTTGATTTATGCTGGGGAGATCCATGAGAGCCTCCCCAAGCTTAAGCTCTTCACTCTTCTTGATCCTATTATATCATCCTTCTCTCTTGACCCTTGAAAACTTCCGTCACACCAAACTCAAAGTAGATCTCATTAGAGGGTTAGTGCATAATCAAAAACTCACATGTTCTATAAAGACGCAATATGACTTGTTACTTTAAACATTAGCTACAGCCACTGATGTTATGTGAAGCTCTTCCACCCAAAAAATAATTTCACTCAACACTACTAAAAGAGAGAATGCAAAATAAAAAGGCATAATCTGTCTAAAACAGAACAGTCCGCAAAGACGAATTTTTTTGAAGTCACTTACGACGCTCAGATCGAAAAACTTTGAACTAATGAAAGATTCAGACATTCATAAAGATTACGCACAAAAAATTTCAGATTTAATTAACAATCTGGTGATTTTAGGAATTTCGTACAGTGAACAGCAAAAATCTGTTTCTACGCAGCAATCAAAATTAAGCATCGTCTTAACATTAGAGGCTACTCTTGGCACAACAATGCAAGAAAATAAAGATACAAAGGAGTTGCTACAGAAGTAAACATCCTCCTTGACTAATACTAAAAATAAAAGATAATGGGTTGCCTCCCAAAAGCGCTTTCTTTTAATGCCTTTTAGCTAGGCTAGAAGATTTTAATGATGCTCTCATAAGAATAAGAGTTGAAAAACAAAAGAGAGCATCAAGAGGCAAATATCAAACACATTTAAGTCTAACCCACTTCCTATGCAAAGGAATCTTGTAACAAAATAAATTATTGAAGCATAAAGCAACTAGCATAGAAAGATGAAACAAATATAGCTTCAAAACTTTCAACATAAAGAGAGGTGTTTTAGTAACTTGAAAACTTTAACAACCATATTTTCCTCTCTCATAATAACTTTCAGTAGGATCGTGAACAAACTCAATAATATAACTATCACATAAAGCATGCTTTTCATGATCTACAAACACATAATTTTTATTAAGCTAAAAAACAGTAGGGTTATCAAACCCACTTTTGACAATAGTAGTATAATTAATATCATTAGGCAATATAGGACCATCATCAAGAGCATTATCATATATAACATTAGGGAGCACATTTTTACTTTCTGCAATTTCCTCTTTTACTTGAGTCAAGGAAGATGTTACTTCAAATTTATCAAAAAAAGATATTTCAATAGAATCATGACATTCAACAATATAGCATTCTTCCTCCTTAGGTAGGCATGGAGGGTAAGTATATAATGTAAGAGTTAAAGAGTTACTGTCATTAGAAGGTAGATCCTCCTTTTGTTCATCACTCTCTTCCTCTTTTTCATCAAATGAGCTTTCAGCTTCAGCAATTTCTTCTTCCACATTTTCCTGCAAGGCATTAGTCTCTTCTTTATGAGGAAAAATCCTCTTGACATGTTCAGTAATATAAGAATTTTCATCCTTATAGTTATCAAAACAATATTTAAGTATAGCAAGACTTTCAGATTTATAAGGGGCATCAATTTTATGCTCAAGATAAGAACTAATTTCAAGTGCACCCTTAAAGACAATAAATTCTTCCATCCTTTCTACCTCATAAGCATTATAGTAACCTTTAACATAAGAAGCTAAGGTTTCATTTTCATTACAAGCACATTGGAAAGGAAAGTGTTTAGACTTCCTATGACAATCAGATTCATTAAAGCAAAAAGATTTGCCAAATATATAGCATAAATTTCTAGCATATTCCTCTAGTTGATTTAACAATTTCCATAAGTACATCCCTTTTTGTGTCAAGTGGTAATTCCTATAATATCTTCGTTCATCAACCGTGGACCCACCTTGCCAACAAGATCTAGTTTCATAGAGATAAGACATTGATAGCAAATAAACCTCTGGTGATGATTCCCCTCTCCGGCAGGGTGCCGGGAAGAGCTTCAGAACCCTCCCGAGCTAGGGTTGACGACGGCGGCGCCTCTGGAACTTTTCGTGGAATATGACTCGGGTATTTAGGGTTTTCGCGTCGGGGGGAATAAATAGGCGAAAGGGCGGCGGCTGAGGGCACCCGAGGGGCCCACACGCACCCTCGGCGCGGCAGGAGGTGGGGCCACGCCGAGCCCTTGTGTGGCTGCCTCCTGGCGCTCCTCCGTCTCCCCTTTGGACTCCGTGTACGTGTCGGTGAAATAGGGACCTTCGTTGATTTTCGTCCAATTCCAAAAATATTTCCAGAACAGCTTTTCTGGAATACAAAAACAGCAGAAAACAGGAACTGATATTGTGGCATCTTGTTAATAGGTTAGTCCCAAAAAATGTATAAAAATGATATGAAGTGGATGCAAAACATGTAACAATTGGTATAATATCAATATGGAACATCAAAAATTATAGATACGTTTGCGACGTATCACCGTGTTCAGGGAACATATGATAGTTGTCATCATCCTCTTCTTCATCATTGTCTTCCATTATAACCCCTCTTTCTCCGTGCTTGGTCCAACAATTATAGCCGGACATGACATGAAACCGGACTGCAACAGGTGGACTTGAAGGATTTTTGAGGTAGAGTAATGCTTTGTATTCTTACAAACACTACATGAACAAGAAATAAAACAATTATAGCTGGACATGAAACCGAACTGCAACAGGTGGACGTGAAGGGTTTTTGAGGTAGAGTAATGCTTTGTATTCTTACAAACACTACATGGACAAGAAATAAAACCATTCGGTGGCTTGTTTGTCTCAGCCATACGGAGAAAATTATGCATGCCATTAATGAACTCGGGACTGCGTCGGTCACCGTACATCATTGCCGGCTCATCTGCATTATATAAATATATCAAAAACCATTACACTACATCATGAATATATAATAGTGACCAAATTAATTAATACAAGTTCATCACATTAAAACCAAAGTAGAGTAGTGACCAAATGTAATACATAGTTCACATAAAACATATATTGAAACTAACATACAACTATCTAATGCATTTAAATGCAACAACAAATGCGATCAAAATCGCAACTAAGGTAACAATTGATCCAACAACATAATGATACCAAGCCTCTTTATTAATGGCATATTTTCTAATCTTTCTAATCTTCAAGCGCATTGCATCCATCTTGTTCTTGTGATCATCGACAATGTTGGCAAGATCGAACTGCAATTTCATCTTCTCTTCTTCACTTATTTTCAATTTTTCTTTCAAATCATTGTTTTCTTTTTCAAATAAATTTAACATCTCGACAAGAGGGTCGGTTGGAATTTTTGGTTCAACTACCTCCTAGATAAAAAAATCTATGTCAAGTTGGTTGGCATAATTGTCATAAACATAAAATTAAACAAATAGTTATAGAAGATAATATACCACATCCGAATCATAGACCGGGCGAGGGCCAACGGGGATGGATATCAAAACCATGGCACTATACGTATAACAAACAATCATACAAGTAAGAAAATTATACAAGTAATAACTATGCATCTAAATCATACAAGTAAGATTTTTTTTAAATAAAAGATAAAAACAAGAGGTTCACCGAGGTGGTGCCGGTGACGGGACAGTGCGGGCAATCGACGGCGGTGAGGACGGAGATAGGACGACACTAAAACCCACAAATCATACTTTAATTTGAGCTCAAATTGCATAGAAAACAAATGAACTCCCTAACTTAGGCATTTTATCAAACACCTAGCTAGCACTAGAAAAATGAAATGAGCTAAACTTGCAATGAAATGAGCTAAAGTAGAAACGCCGAAAGAAAGGATGAAGTTGCTAACCCTTGGATAGATGGGGCGCCACCAATCTTGACAAATGGTGGAAAAAAATGAGGATGAACTCGAGCTCGGGAGAGGAAACAGAGGAGAAAATTGTGATGAACTCGACCTCAAAAATGGAGATGGCTGGCTCGGGTGGAAGATGATATATAGGGAATACTTTAGTCCCGGTTCGTATCATGAACCGGTACTAAAGGTCAATCTTTAGTACCGGTTCATGATACGAACTGGGACTAAAGGGTGCTCGCACTGGCCCCACCTCTGCGGCCGCATGCCGCGACCCTTTAGTCCCGGTTCGTATCACGGACCTGGACTAAAGGTCCCATTCGAACCGGGACTGGAGCTGGCTGGCGTCCTAGCCGTTTGAACCGGGACTAGTGCCACATTAGTCCCGATTCGTAATGTGGCCGGGACTAAAGGTCCGAACCGAAGGTGGTTTTTCTACTAGTGACTTCGACGTCAAGGTGATGGTGCCGTCTGTGATTGATTTCCTGAGGTTCGGAGGTGGTCACTGCACAGTGGTGGTCCGCCATGACCTTCCTTCTTGCAATCAAAAGTAATGGAATTGTGTATTTTTCTCTTGTGACAAAGCAGGAAATTATTTTCATTTTCTCGTGAAGCTGTGAGGATTGGAGAATTTCCCGGTCTATTGCTTCCTTGAGAAACTGCAATTGTCTAAAGTTAGGTATTAGGCAATTAGCTTTGCATGTCCCATGTAAATGTTGTGGTGACATTGCAATTTTTGAAACGAAGGGAAACACAACTTTAATTCCATCGATTTCACTCATCCACGTCTCAAAGTAAAAAATAAAAGAGGTAAAACACTGAAGATACAAATACTGGTCCACAAATTAGTACAACAAAATTGTAATTTGTAGTCTCACGGTACAAATTCAGATGCAAAACTAGTCCATACTATTTTTGAGACGACATGTGGCGCCTCATCCGTGAAGCTCCTAAACCTTCAAGATGACCGCCATGGACGGTCGTGGTATGTTCAAATCGGGTGTTTTATTTTAACTCTACTGTTCGCTTTTTTTTTTGCAATGTCTAATAAAAAGGATGTGGCATTGGCTTTGAGGCCCTTGTAACCTTGTTGATCTGTGGTGGTGAAGGCAATAATCTGGACCGTCTACACAAGTAACACAACTACAACGGTGTAGGTGGTGATCTATAGTATAGGCCGCATTGTGCATCGCAAGGCAATCTTCGTCCAAAATTGTGGACGGCAACTTTGTTGATTTTCATTCATTGTCTCTATAGTTAAGTTGATCGGTTTCTTCTCTTGCAGTATGAAAATTATTTCAAGCTTGTCATTGACTTGTTCAGACATGGAAGTGTTGCTCTCCAGCCGCATTGCAATTAAGTTGGAAGTTCAAGTAGAGGATTCAGTCTTTTTGGTTTCCGCCTTTTAGTGCTCTTATGTTCATTTTGTGTACACTTGCCTTGCTAGTAGCTTGTGTTATCAATAGGTAGTTTGTCCTAAAAATAGAGAAGCGGCTTGCTCCATTTACGCTCATCCCCAATAGGAATCATCCTGGTAGATTTGATTCCGCAACCAGGGGATTGTGTTTCCTTGCTCCGCTAGTGTACTCTTCTCCATTGCGCTCACCTCCACAGAGAGTGTGCTTTTCCACACATCCCCGATCCAAGCACTGCCCATCAACGCGTATCCTCTTTCTCTTATTGGGCTAGCGTCACCTGCCACCCTCACAAGGTTATTGCTCAAGTTGTCATTGCATGTACATGGGCACCACAACCTATAGTACATGTCTTTTACCCATGTCTTTGATCACATTTGTAATGTGGATAGAGTATAGTAGCGGTTTACAAAGATGAACATGACGAATCTGATGAGCAAATCGATAGATCCATGAGAACAAAATTAGTCATACCGCTCTAGATAGCCATCGGTTTCTATAGGTCTTAAATACTTGTGAATCGATGGATTTGAACAACTTGGTCCTCTTACAGTCTTGTGCAGGGCCGGGCCCATAGCGGTACCAAATGTGCCACCCGCATAGGGCCCATGAAATTTGGGGCCCCAAAATTTATATAGGCTGAAAGGAATTGGGCTGGCCCAACGCGCTGGGCCGCATCGTCTGCGAGTACGAGTATGGATCAACTCCATCTGCTAGCGATTTAGATCATGTCTTGCTGGTTCCCTCGGCCTATGGCCATTCCCGAGGCCGCTTGCATCGTTGGTCGGCAAACATATTTGTTCTCTAATCTACACAATTATATTTTAGTTTGAAATAATTTGTACATGAAATATGTGCGTGTCGACGAGTAGCTCCATTCATGTGCTCGGTTTGGAGTTTTGTCTGTTGTACCCTCTCAATTTCGAACCGATGTTCTGAATTTTTTTAGACAAAATTTGTCAAATTCGCCGCGCTCGCTAGAACGTTTTAAATATCATTTTACTAGCAGGTTCATCTCGGCATTTCGCACAACTTTCATGTTGTACCTTTTATATTTTGGAAGTCATATACGAGTAGAGCTTGTACTCTTTATACAACAGCTAGCCAACTATGTGTTTTCAACCTCTATCGCCGCCGCTCGTCACCATGAACTCCATCGTCGCGGAAGCAACTACGACGATTGTACTCACCTACCACCACCACGCCGCCGACAACTTCACCGGTGCCGGCGTAGCTCCAACCACCAGCGACATTAGAACTGGTCATTAGTTAAAAAATTGTGAGATAGGGCCCAGTTTTAGAGTTTCGCACAGGGCCCCGGATTTTGCTGGCCCGGCCATGGTCTTGTGATCCTCCTTTTAACACCTCCATGCGAGGCAATGGCCATCAATATTCCGATCATTATCCTCTTGGCATATGAGTATGACTAATATGTACTATATATAAAGGGGCGAGGGATTCACCCCCAGATCTGCTATCCACGTCGCCTCCATCCCACCAACCGTCCAGTCGCCGCGATCGACAGCCCAGAATGCACCATGTCGCCCTCCAGGTCGCACTACTGTTCATGAACCTATTTTCTACCAATAGCAACCCACCACGTCGCCCGGTCACCCGCCCACGCCCACCCGGTCACCCGGTGCACCGGATCTGCGCCGTCGTTGATAGATCTAACAGCCTGCGTGACCTTTTTACGTAAAAGCTCCTGCATTTATCAGAAATTGCGGATGAGTCCCTACATATATAAAACCAAGCCGTAACCCTAAATCCTATTCTTCCTCATTTTTTCCCCACCCACCTCTTCTCCCCGGCGCGGACGCCTCCACCCCGTCGCCGCCGCTGCCTCGACCACTCCTGCCACTTCCAGCGCGAGCCGCCTCTCCTCCGGCGGCATGGAGGTCCTCCCCTCTGCTGAGTACCTCATATGCCCTCCTCCTACGCTCCGGCGTCGGGCACGCGGCGGCTTGATAACCCACAAGTATAGGGGATCGCGTGTATCCTTTTCGATAAGTAAGAGTGTCGAACCCAACGAGGAGCTAAAGGTAGGATAAGTATTCTCTCAAGTTCTATCAACCACTGATACAACTCTACGCACACTAAACGTTTACTTTATCTAGGAAATAAAACTAGACTACAATACGGTACGAGGGATAGCTTTGCGAGATAATAAATAACAAGAAAGTAAATGTTAGTGCTGCAGCAATAAAGTATACTAAGTAATCATAAACTAACAGTACCATGAGTGTGGAAAAGTGGTGGTAATTGTGATGCCTTTGTCCAAGATTAATTCGTAAAGATGTCGGGTTCATTGTCTTCGATGCAGTTTTCTATGTGGGAGAGGCTAAATATACATGCACTCCACTATTTGGGATTACAAGTACTATATGATTGGATTGTTAGAAAGCATCCGCGAATACTAACAATGCATTAAGGTTTCCCCAACCATAGCCTTAAGTTTATGAACCTCTTACTCCCATACGTGTAACTAACCGGTTCACGCCCTTAGGTTTCTGTCACTCCGGCAGGACTACCCCCTTCGTTTACAAATACTACAAACCCCGTGATGTTGATCCATGCGCGCACAAGTATAATGGACACCAAAGGACAGTACCATATCAACATACAACTCTAATGAACCAAAGATATTCAACCAAGCAATCAAAAGACAAATAAACTACACAAACATGTCATAGATCATAGGATAAATATTATAGCATCAAACAACATGTTTACATAGGACGGTATAGAGGTTTGTGGGAGGATGAACCACTGTATACAAGGAGAAATTGGCGATGGAGATGTCGGTGGAGACGATGAAGGGGACAGCGAGGAGCGCAGGGCGGCGCCGGCGGTGGCGCAGGGAACTCCTCCCGCGCCGCCGGCATCAAGGGGAAGCACCGTCCCTTAGCCCCCTTCCTTCATGGCTTCTTGGGAGCCCTCCCCCATGGAGATGGGATCCATGGGGGAGGCAAAAACGTGGCTTTTGGTGGCTGCAATTCGTGGGTGGAGGAGTTCTCCACGAGTTAGGTTTCCTCCCTTTATATAGCTTCTCGGATTCCCGTCATCTCATCTAGGGTTGCAGTAAATCGGGCTTATCTCGGCCGTCCGGACTCGGAATCAGGCGAATTTTATGTCTAGAACGTTCGGCGGAAAATTTCCTGCAACTTTGTCTTCGGCGAGATTTCTGTTTGACGCCGTCTTCGACCAGTAACATGACAATCTTCAAAAAGAGTTTTCAGACAGATCTCAGGAAAGTCCCAATTCGATTCCAACAAGATTTCCTCTTGTATTTTTGATATTTCCTACACGTCAAAGAGTAAAACAAGAACATTGTGCACTTTTGCAACTATTAATAGGTTAGTCCAAATAAATCATAAACTTAATATAAAAATAAGTGTCAAAGGCATAATATTAACATGAAACAATAAAAAATTATAGATATGTTTTGAACGTATCACGTCTCACCCGCTAGCTGCAGCAAGGCGAGCGCGCAGGGCCACGATCCGGTTGGACTTCGTGGGCGTCTCGCGAACAGGCTCTTGCTCGACAGCCAGAGGTGGCCCGGATGGCCGGTGAATTCCACATCCACCGGCCACCGCCGCCGCTGACGACCGCCCTGCCGCTGCCCGACCCCGCGCGTCCCAGCCAGTCAGGTACGCGTTGATTTCCCTCTCTTCTTCTCAGCCGAAGAATCTTTTTCTTATGCACTTGCTCGCTGATTTCATTTAATTTGGGTGTTGCGATCTCGCCCAGTTCTAAGAAAAGTGAAGGATTTCTTGTGAGAGATGGCGAAGGCGAACGAGAAATTGCAGATCGATGTGCAGGTTGCCTTCTAATTGATTTGTTTGATAGATTAATATCCATGCGATTATTTGACTCCAATTTATGTTTGTGCAGAGTAAGCATCCTGAGGACTATGATAAAGAAACATTTACTCAAAATGAAATGGAATATATTGAGATGGTAAAGCGAATCTTTGAAATATGGTAGAGAAACTATCAGTTTTATTGCACTAACTTATGGCTGATGATCACGCTTCTATTTTCAGGATTTGATTCTCGGTGTTGCTGATCTTCGTTCGGAGCAAGCTGTTGATGCCGTGAAGCTACGACTCACTGCTGTTCATGGTGAGGTCCCTCTCCCCCTTCCATCTTATTTTGTTTAAAGGTTAATGTGTAGTTACTACTGCATGTATGGATAGAGATTTGTTGTGTGCATACTGCTTATACAGTAGATGATGTGTAGTAAATGGAGTTGATATTGATTGTTTGTTATTTATTATACATAGTGAGTGTTGAATCTTTGTACATTATCAGGCTCAAAGAATATTTGATTTTTTCTGCGTATGTATACATAGATCAACATATAATGGCTGGCAAGAATCGCCCCAGGTCCGCAGTGTCCACGTCGCCCCCATTTCCAGACCGTCCGATCTGCGCCATCGGACGGCCACGATTCGTCCACGCCACCCCCACCGCGCTACACTGTTCCAAGCTACAGTAGCCACGATTTTCTACCAATGGGAGCACGCCACGTCGCCCGGTCACCGGCCGGTCGCGCCGGTTCCAGCCGGGACCGCGGCATTTTGCAAAAAATGACACGCAAGCCCAAAAATTGCTCCGCGAACCCCCACTTTTCCGAAGGCAGGGACCTACACGAAAATTCGGAAAACTCCAAGGACCTTCCTAAAAAAATGCCCACAGATCCATCCCCCTCCTTCTCTCTCCTGCGCGAGGCCGGAGATCGCCGCCGCCGCCGACACGCGCCGCCGCCGTTCCGCACCTCCCCGCTCGAATTTGACAACACAGCAAGCTTCGCCGTCGCGTCCTGTACCTCCTCCCTGAGTAACGCCAGCCGGGATGGCCGGAATCGCCGCCGCTGTGTCCTTATTCTTCGCCTCCGGCCGACAGTTGCCACCGTCGATCCCGACGATTCCGGCAACCATTTTGCCGCAGCTCCGCCACCATCCGGGTCACCGCACGCCGACGCGTTAGACGAGCGTACGCGCGCTGCCCCGCTCGCCCTCCTTCGACCCCTACGTGCTCGAGATGGCCGCGGCGCCATTGCTGATGTCATTTTATAACATCACCACGGGTCCCCTGCCAGATTTTTTAAATTTTCCATGAACAATATTTCAAATTAATAAATAACCTGCATGTGGGTCCCACTGTCAGCATTTTTGTAATTACAGAATATCCTAAAAAAATTAAAATCCATATCTTTTGAACTACAATTCAAAATATTGCAAGCAAAACGTCAAAATTGGCTGGAAAATGCAATTTCCCGAATAATTCTTTCTCCAAAGAATTTTTTTATGAATTCCAAAATAAATTCCAAAAATTCACATAATTAAAATCTCTTAATATCTGGATTACTGTAATGCAAATCATATATCACAAAAACAGAAAAAAAAACTCAATATTTCCAATACGTTCCAAATAAGTTTCAAAATAGATTCCAACAATATCACAAAATAAAAAACTCTTAAACTGTGATTTACAATAATCTTTCAAACAAAATAACAGAAATCATATATCATGAAAAACAGAAAAAATATTTTCCCGAAATAATTCTTCCTCCAAAAAAAATACAAATTTTAAAACTAATTTCCAAAATAGATTTCAAAAATTCACAGAATTTGAAAATAGATTTCAGAAATTCACAAAATTAGAATCTTTTAATCTACGAATTACAATAATGCATGGACCCCCTGTCATATTTTTTTTTCCAGAAACAACTTCACAAACTGTTCAAATTCCGCCATGTGGGGCCACCCTATTTAACCAATTTCATTAACACAAAAAAAACGTTGACGATTCATGACATATGATCAAATTCAAAATTCAAAGATTTCAAATTTTTAAATGCCTTTCAAACCTTAGCATTTAAAAAACGTAAAGAAGAAATCACATACGAATGACTTCTCACTATTAACAATTTAAAATTTTCAAACTACTTACAAATGTAAACTTTTAAAAAAAATTCAATACATTTAAATCTAAACAACTTTTGACTACGGGCATTTTCAAATTTAACTTTTTTACACCACGGTATTTACAAATATGACAAATATATCAACATGCACACAAAAAAATGCTCACTACTTATGCCATCAATTTGCTAAATATTTGCAACTACGATAAAATATATCAAAGTCCTTACAAAAAATACATGCAACACATTTGAAAAATTCAATTTGCTAAAAAAATTAGAGATAATCTAAAAAAATATATATCTCACATATTGCATTCTCCCTAATTATGGAGTTCAAATAAATATATTTATGGCATTTCACTACTCTAATTTGAATAATGTTAGTACAAAATCCAAATGAATTTCCTCTAATTATGGATTGACTTTAACAAATGCTCATGTACTGTACATCCTCCAATTATGAAACTCAAACAAATATTTCGCCAAAATACAAACATATATAACCATTCCAGCTTGCTAAACATTTAACGATATTCTAAAATGTGTGAAAACACTCAAAAAAATACTAACTATTTCAGAGTATTTTCACATAAAAAGCAAACACATTTGAAATTGAGTTACAATAATTTTCAAATTTGAGCAATCTCCAAAGTTCGACCATTTTTAAAACGAAAGCATTTTTCAATTTCAATGATTTCCAAACTTAGACAACTTTAGAACGCCGTCATTTTCAAATTCAAATTCAAAAACACGCGCGCGGCATTTGCCACACTCAGTTGCCTAGTAAATTGTTATATACACAAATGACTGGACGGTGTAAGTGCTCCCTCTTAGCTCAAAGAGATGTACTTCACCACATGAATATTTCAGCTTCGGAGAGGATTTAGTTCTGTCCAGTGTAAGGTAAGTATTTAAAAAGGAAGTAGAGAAGAGTGCCTACTGGTTATAGTGGCATTTATGTTTATAAAAGTATACCGTGCACCTTAACAAATTTAAGTACTCTACTACTAGATTGGCTTTTTATGATGACAGAGCTAAACATATTCAATGCATATGTTGTTTCAGTGCATATGTTGTTTACCAAATGTACTGTGGAGGTCATGATTCTGTTTTTTATGTGATGGTTACCAACATTGGACCTTTGATGGAGATTATGAAGATGGGAAATAGAGTGGTTATCCACCCAAGTCATCAAGATGCACAACTACAAAATCAAAATAATCTTCTTCAAGCCCAACAGGTAGGCAACTACTGCTTTTGTGTTCACGCTGCTTACTTTTTTACCATTGGCTAAGCTGTGCATGTGGATCCACTTGATGAGAGTGGATATTGATTCATTTTAAATATAATTGTTCTGAGTTTGTTGCATCTTCACACTGGGTCTTTTTTCAGTTCATCTCATTTAGGTAAGATGTGTACTTTCACTAAAATTTGTGGTACTGTGGTGCACATGATCCATCGGGATATTTGTTTCTATAGCATGGCACTTGAAAAGTAATCTTAAACTGTTATTTGACCATTGCTTTGTTGTCTCATGTGATTACTCTGTTAATAGACCGACAAATAGCGCAAAATTAGTCTGACAGAGGTTCCCGGTAGCTACCTCTGTGTATAATATGGTCTTTGATGTTTTTAGAGTAACTGTTTGCTGTTCGTAAAACCCGTTCTGAGTGCATAAACTACCTGAATTTTTGCTCTGCTTTGAAAGTATATGTATAGGCCGATCAACCAAATGCTATCTCTTATACATGTGTTTCATGCAGTATAATAATATCGTAAAAGGCCTCGCTGTATATTATCGAACTGCAAGTTATTCTTGATCAGGCCTTTCTGTACGTACGCCATCACATTTTTACACTAATTTATTCTTGGAACTCATGAAAAAAGACAAATCCAACGCATTCTGAGTACATGAGAAGTCGTCAACTACATACAATTACATGTCTCAGACCGTCTTCTGAAAAATCAGTATACTTGCATTTTCTTAGAATGGTAGCTCTACAATAGATGAACTAGCACCTAAGAAACTGTGGCCAGTGGAGTTTGGATGCTGATTTGGGCATCCCCTCGGTTCTGTTTTGTCAATTTCAGTTTACACACGTATTTCATGTACCCACTTTTCAATTAGTGTTCAGTCTGGGGTTTCGGATGTTAAAAGTAGTTCTAAATTTTGAACCCTCTATAGGCTTACATTGCATATTGTCTGATCTAAAGACGCAACCATTACCTTTATCCGCTTTCTTTCAAACCAATGTATATGTGCGACTTTCGGTCATGTCTCTAATTATATCTACTTGGCATGCGATGCAAAATGCTTCAATTGTTTAGTCTATTCCATCTTCCATTTCTAAACCACTATAGGTTGCTTGCAGTTACAGAGATATATGATAAACAAAGCAGTTCTTCCTCTTACTTAGTTGTTAGGATTATAGACCAATCTTGACTTTCATCAATAAGAATCTCCATAAATGTGACTTCGTTTCTGTTGTTTCTAAGACTACCCATAGTGGGAGTAACTTCACTAGTAACATAGATGCCACCTAAGCAAAAAATCCTATGTGGCATGTAATTAATGAGGAGAGATACAAATAGAGTAACTTAGATAGTTACTTGTAAGGCCTGTGCCAATGCACCGTTTATTAGCACGATATCATAGGAGTAATAAATTTTTAAGATACAATTAGTCAAATGCACTGTTTCTTATGGGTTGTATCTACATTTAATGATTTGGGTCTCATGCATGCATATGATTGGGCTAGAACCATTTTTTGCCTATGGCCACGTGCAAGGGTTGTATGTTAGCTAAGCTACAAGCTCACTCTCTTTCTTCATTAACTAGTGTGCCATGTCAGCAAAATGTCTATGAAACCGCGCTAAGAAACTAGCATTGACACAGGCCTAACACTAGTAACATCACACTTTTCAAGAGAAAATGAGTCTATAGAGTAATAAATGAGACCATATATGACACCACCTCTATGTTACTTTGAACTATGAGGATAGTAACATAGTCTAGTAATATGTGTATGTTACTAGTTGAAGTTACTCCTCACTATGACTAGTCTAATCTGTTGTTATATTATTTACATGCCAAAGCTGCAATGGTCTAAATGGTTTCTAATCTCGCATACATCCGGTCGCCAGATCCATGCAACTATTTATGTATCTTTTTGGTAGGCATCAATTTCTAGATTCTGCATGATAAAATTATGTTGTACTGTCTCTTTTCAAACACCTATCTTACATTCATTATAGATTACACCATGCACATAGACTTATAGACCAACCCGTCACCAAATTGACATGATCAACCCAACATGCCACACCAGGTTGCCTAGTCTTTACTATTTAATGGGAGTTGGTACTTCGTACGTGCTGCGAACCGTGGTCCGCCGAGTGGCTCGCACGTCGCTCGTCGCTCGCTTCTCCGCGCCACCTGCGATCGCGCACATGGCCCAGGCCCAATGAGACCGTTCCACAGAACACCCACGCGACCCAAATCCTCTGCTAGCGCCGCCTCTCCGTGTAGCGTTCCGCGCGTAACCCTAGCTGCCGCCGCTAGAACAACGTCATTGATCCCCACCGAAGGAATCGAGCGGAGCTACACCAAGCCGAGCGAATCGGCACCATCTTCTCAGACTCCGGCCATCGTTGTTTACGCTGCCTCCGTCTCCTCCGAGCACGCGTGAGCTGATGGCTCCATCGCGCGGAAAGAGCTCATCTTGCAATCTGTATGCTGCCGCCGCCAAACCAAGCTCCCGCTCAAACGGCGCCTACGCCAGTCTAACCGGTCAGCCGCAGTCCCCAACAACCACTCGACGCCGCCGTCCATGAAGCACAAAAGTTCAGCGCCCTCCCGATTCCGTTACCTTTTTTCCTGCAGTTTTCATGTCCTTCGTAGATTTATACAGATGCTGCCCACCGATTTTATATGAGCTGGTACTATGGCATGATCGTTGTTGATGAGTTGAAATTGCTTGAGATACCCAGTTTGATTAGTATGGTGTAATCGTGGTTGCTACTGTACTATGGCAAGTGTGGTAGCATGCGTTCTGCTATCTGCGCCCAGGCCTCACAAGCATCACCTTCTCATGCAGAGTAAAGCTGGACAGCATCAAGCAGGACACAGATTGGATTTTGTCAGATACCACTCCATGGTTTGCTGTTTCTTCTCCTCTAACAAGCAATCAGTTTAACATTGGTATTGTAGCAATTCACAACTCTCTCATTTTGTTGCTACAAATAGGGTACAATTTTACTGAGACGGAGAAGCACAACACCATTTTGGAGATGATAAATTGCAAGATTACTATAGAGCCTTCTTCCTTGCCAATTAGATATGGTGTTCTCCTGATAACTCAAGTAAAATGCAAATCTATGGAGAGTGAGAAAATCAATCTTGCTGATCTTGGAATGCTGATGGTTCATATTGATCTTTACACTGAAGCTTCCATCATTCTGGAGATGATTTGCAACCCCAATGAGCAAGATTTTTATACAAGCTATTGTTTCACTTGTTATTGATCCTATTTTGGTTAATGTTTTATCATAAAAATGAGATGTACATATATCTAAATTTTGATTTAGTATATCCTATCTTCTCTGATTTGAATCTGAACTAACAAGTTTGGTGTTTCCTTTGTACGGAGTTGCACCAAAGCAACAATTAGGTAGCTGGAGGTGGAGGTGTTGTTCCTCAAGGTACTTTAGAATTTGAAGTAAATTGATTAGCTTCAGCTGCAGTTCTCATTTTACAGTACTAGGTAGCTATATTCCTTTTGATTTAGACGTTTGTATTCTGAATTAATTGAATAGAAAGAAGCATGAGGTTGTGCTTCAGAAAAAATCGAGGTTGGAAGAGAAGATGGCTTAACTATCAAACTCTTTCCTCCCTGTAGGTACAATGTACTCAAAGTTTTAAATGATCATAGATCTATAATGCTCTCTTGGGTTTGTGCATAGAATGTGAAGTAGGTAACTAGAGGTTAGGATAGCCTTGTTGCCTGCCTTCAATCTAAAACTGACCTCATGTCAAAAAAATTCGTCAACCATTTTAGTTTCAAGTTTCTTTGTATTTAAAATTTGTGCCAACGAATGAAGATGGTACCCACGCACTTTACCAGAAAGTAATGATCGTGGGCATGTAAAATATTCCGTACGTTTGTATTACTGATGAAGTTCAATCATGGCAGCAAGGACTGGGTAGAGAGGGGTGCTGCTCATATGTTGAAAACTACATTTCGGTCCTATACGAAGAGATTTGAAAAGCATGCACGAGTTATATATTTTTATTCCCATATGTTCATAGGCGCATTTAGTGAAGCAGTTATTTGTATAATGATGTTAACTAACTAACCTGTCTAGACTTTTTTTTTACTTTGTACATACATACCAGATTCTTTTTTTTTTGCGAGGAAACAAGAGAATTACAGGAAGAACATTACAGAGAACACCCCAAGCAAGATGGAAATTACAAACCGGTTCATCTGCAACCTAGAGACGCCGGCGAAGAGCAGAACATGCCGGTGGCGCGCCGCCGTCGCGTCTTCCTTCAAGCCTTGGAAACGAAGACGTCCCCTGACGGACGGGAAGTCGCCGGACCTCGAACTCCGTGGACACGGAGCCTCCATCCAGCTCCCGCTGCACCTCCATCGTCTTCCATGCGCATCTCGAGCTTCAAGATCGTCAACCCAGATCCGCCGCCACGCGAGATCTGGGAGGGGGAAGGCGCCCCCAGCGGATCCGTGGATCCCAGAGGGCGAAGGGAACAGGCACAGCACCGCGGACCTCCACCGAGCTCCACCGCGAGAGGAAGGATGTACCTGCACCAAAAAGGACGACGACTCCACCTCCTCCAAAGCTCCGCCGCCCGGAAAGCACCCAGCTCCTACACTATCTACACGCGTGAGACAGGGATCCCCCGCCCTCTCGCCGCCGAAGCGGCCGGCGGAGGGCGAGGGATCGACTGGATCGACTGCGAGGCGGTGGATCTGCGCGCGGGCGAAAAATCGCCTCTCTCTACTGTAGCGGGAGAGAGGAGACGACCAAGGCTTCGTCTGTATACATACCTGATTCTTGATACCCTTTCTATTTATTCCCTTACTCTTCTGCTGCTGCTCACATGTATTCTTGCTCGTCTCCTCCCCAGGTGATTCTCCACTGAATCACGAGTTCCTTGTTCTGTCTGTCCGTATGTGGAGAGGCGAGGAGGTTTGACACGAAAGCTGAATTGGTGCTACTAGAGTTGTTATTTGGTAGATGTAGATAGGTCATTGGTGTCACGGCTGAAGACTCAGTTATCTTGAGTTTACGATGATAAACATTTTATGTGTGTACACACTTTGTAGCGAGTACTTTAGATGTGCTGGAGCATGAATTGCCTGCGGAATATTCTGCATTCTGCTATTCATTCTAAATAGCACATTCCCACAATCTCTGCCTACGCTACAGTAAGCAGACATGTGATTGTGTTGTCGCTGTGCCACATAATGTATTAGAAACAATGCTCTTTTGTTGTAGGTTCTCTTAACTTGTCGTGTTTTACTTTATTGAGACCATGACACAGTGAGCCTTTGGCAAAGTAGCCAAGAGATTTCCTGCAATTGTTAACTCATGATTTAGAAATTATCACCCAAATGTGTAACTTTGGACTTGTTCAAGAATCTCTGAGCTACTTTTGAAGACATCTAGAAGCCGCACTCTGGTTGCACGATGCCAAATGTATAAATTGAGTGATGGTTGTGTGGCGCCGATTGTGCATGAAAAACAAATGTCGGAGGGGCTGTATCAAATCTACCGTGGTGGTGTCCAGTGCAACGTTGAGAGAAGAACAAAGGGAGGCGGAGAGATATATCGAAACCTAGAATGTATCAATATTTCATGTGTATATATATTTTGTTAGGTTCCTATATATATTCGTCCGTGTCCCCGTAGCATCGCACGGGCATTCAACTAGTTTGGGATAATGGCAAACATAATTTATGGTATGGACGTATGGTACGTCTCGCCTCCGTCGGTCATTTTTTGTTTTAGCCCCTGAAATTGTTGGCAATTAACCCACAGTCCCTACCGTCATCCTCGCGCGTGACCCTTCCCGTTCGATGCTCTGCCCCCGTGCTACCAGCCGACCGCCCCGGGAACCACCGCAGCACGCCGCCCCGGATACCCATCCAGCGCACCGCCTCCGTCCACGCCTCCTCTCTCCATCCCAGCTTGTCGCCCCTGCACAGTTGGAGGAGATGGGAAGCGTCACATCTGGATCCTCAACTCAGCTCCGCTTGGCGCTTCCGGTATCGTCCACCTTGCTTAGTTGGGGGAGGAGACGTGGAGTCCGCGGATCTTGAGCTGGACACACGATCTGGCCTCATCTCCTGTCTCGCATACATCCGGTCACCGGCGGGGCAGCCGCACGGGCACCGGCCTGCACACCGGTGCGGTGTGTCGAGGAAGACGGCGGCGGCGGCGCTTCCTACTCTGCCGTTTTCACGCAGGAGTGGGTGCCCTGCGACGATTCGTCCGTGAGTTGGCCGCTGGCTACAGACCTCTGTTGAGTTCCTGTAATATGTTTGTTCAGTAGTAGGTAACCCCACTCCGCGTTGCATACAGACCCTATGTGCATTCAAATTGCCCAAAATAATGTCTTTCCTTTCAAAGTTTGTCCACTGATCACTGATGCAATATGTACCCCGATTGTTAAGCAAGGGCAGGCATTAGTGATTAAAACGGTAGCAGTTTAGCGTTCCAAATACCGTGTCCTGACTGCAATTGCATATATGTATGTTTCAGATTTGCACACAGTACTAATGGCTAGATAATACTCTCTTGCTTTTTGTTCGTGGCAAATATGCCACATATCAAGTGGTGGCAATGGTTCTGTCAGTTTTGGTGTGGTTCTATTGAAGAGCTGCAATGGGTGTCAATTGGTGGTCCTGAATACATTGAACTGCTATGCTGGATCAATTACATGAGCCAGATTGCATAACTCCCTGCTGAAATTGGCTGTTCTTACTAGATTGTATTCATGATTAGCTGTCCGCTGAGGGATGTAATCAGGAACTACTGCTATTGAAAAAGTAGATTTTATAAAAAAAGTACATTGTCGAATGTCGATACAGCCAATCCAATTAGCAGACAAGGGTCCTTGACTTTTTATATAGCATGTATTCTTACTGATTTTAAAAACTGGAGAGTTCGTTTAGGGGTTTGGGTGCCTGTGTGTGGGTGTTGGGGCAGAGTTGCCTGTTCGGAGTTGTCATGCCATGGAGTTTCTTCCCATGTGGATCAGGTAGACCGGTAACTTAAAAACACCTAATATTGGCACTGTTTGTATTCGTGCTGTAGTATCGGCTTGTAGTGGGACCCTCGTCTTATGTTTAATTAATCCTGCAGTTAATCAGCTGATGCCGATGGCTGTGGCAGTGTCTCCTTTTCTAGCCCAGGCTTGTAAACCAGCCAGTTTTTCGTGCACATATGTTCATCAAACTCAAAATGAATTGTATCCACGTGGATGTGCCAATTTGAATTTTTGTTCGAACAATCTTAGTACTATAGTGTAACTTATATTGTTGTTGTGATTGCAGAAAATGGATCACAACATTGACTCAACAATCGTGAACGATTTAACCAGTGGCGGAGCGAGCTCAAGATTGGAGCCTGGGCAGTGCAGCCAAGCTAGCAACTTTTGCCCAAACAAATCGCTAATTGAATACACTGTTTGCACTAAAACTTGAAGGAGACACACCGTGGGAGCCCGGGCAGCTGCCCAGGCTAGTCGGGCCCTGGCTCCGCCACTAGATTTAACCATCTTGAACAGCCAAAGTTGCGAGTTGGCGCAAAAACTTAGTCGCTTGGTTAGTCGGGAGGAAGGAGATTGCAGCCATGGTGGACGGGCAAAACCAAGGAGAACATGGCCATGGTGTGAGGTCTTGGCAATGCTGTGGGGTGAGAGGAATAGGAAATGTGATGATAACAGAAACACAAAGATATAGGAAGTAGATCATCAGCAAGCGGATAGTTCTGTTGTATCATTACTTTGTCAGGAAGTAGATTATCAGTCAATTTTTCTCTCCCGTTGCGCACAGGCATTTTGCTAGTAACTATAATGTTATATGTGTAGCATGTAACATTTTTATTAGACTATCAACTTTATCATGATTGTTGGCATGTAATATACTATGAGATTCAGTTATTGAATATCTATGATATCAACGAAACAATCGACCTCTTATCCTTTTTTTAATAAATACACGGCACTCATGAAAGAAGAAAAGAAAATATATGTAGAGCAATAAAATAAGAAAGTGAACTCTTTCCTTTATCCATATGCATGTTGGTTAAGTGTTATGACTTGTGAGTTGTGACCATGTATTGATTTATTATATAGCCGTAGCAACGCACGGGCACATTGCTACTAACTACAATGCGTGTGTGATACTATGAGTGTGATAGTCTTTCTTGTCCCACAAGACTTTCCTTCTCAATGAGGAGTTGATACCCGACTATCATATTGCTTGCAAGATTCTCGAAACCACAGCCCCTCGCTATCACCCTTTTCGAGCCTACCCCACCACTCCATCAGGTACGTGGAGTTTTTCCTGACCAAACACGTCATTGGGCTTTGGTGGGCTTTTTTAGACCCTGCAAAGCCTTGTTATAACCCTGAAAAACTCGTTTCCATAGCCTGCGTGGCTTATTTTTTTTCTGGTACTATTTTTTCATCTTCCTGATACTCTACAATCTACAGGATTGATTAAATTTTAGTAAGTATTGCATGGATAATTTTTTCTTTAAAATTGATCAATCAAAAATCATGTTGCGAGCCACATGTGTTTAATAGAGAACAAAATCCATTCCCAACAAAACTAATTAATCAGAGCATCTTACATACTGCTTACAAAAAATGATTTAGACAAACAACAATAATTGAAAACCAAATAGAGGTCAACGCCAACACTGTACCTCCCGTCATTTTTTTCAATAACAGCAGGAGAAATCCCAGAATTATAGGGGGAATCGCTCACAGCATGGTAGGCATCCTCCAGACAGTACACAATTTAGGAGAACAACAAACTACTGGGATAAATTATGCACGGTAATACCAGAACTAAAACTTCAGACTATCAACAATTTAGGCCAGATATGGTGCGACCATAGGCCACCCCATTGCGGCATTGCCAAATTAGAAAATTGCAAACGGGAGCGGCCAGGTTCACCGATGACAAATTTGCTCAAGCAAAAATATTAGTTGACAAAAAGTAATTGATCCAGCTACCTCTTGGTACCCTGTACAACCGCGCCTTAATCCCCACCACTACGGCGACATAGGGGATATAGCCTGGGACGGCGTCGGTACAACAGCCGCGCGCGACCACCTTGGTGATGCCGCCCGCTCGCCTTCGTCTTCCTAGGTGAAGCCGCAAAGGATCTGGAGCCAGCACGCCATCCTCCCCGTCTAATGTTGTACCGTTGCTCATGTCGACCAGATCCAATGGCGTCACCATCAAAGGCGGTGGCTGTTATCGACATTGGATCCATTGGCCTTCTTGTCTCCGGTGCCTGCAATGCCACCGGCAGCATCAATGACTTCGAAGGCTATGAAGGAAGGAGATGAGACTTGGGATAGGGAGAAAATGGGAATGCGGCGGCAGCAGGGGGTGGGACGCACTGTGCGGCTGCATATCCGCTTTTTGGAGAGGGAGAGTGGAGACGGCGCCGTTTCTAACGAGGGAGAGGTGGCCTCTGGTCACGTGTTGCTGTCATTTCAGCTGAGTGTCCACGTACGTGTCCTTTTCCTTCACGAGAACATAGACACATGGCCATTTGGAAAAAAAAAAAAAATATATTTTTTTAAACATTAATTCGGAAAATAGCGCACGTTTTCGAGAATTCTGAAAAATAGCGCGGTAACGGCCGGGCCGAAAGCCAGGTTTCGGCATGGACAACGCCGAAAGTAGTGCTACGTCAGGGCCACAGCCGACAGTGCATGGCGCAGACCGCGGTGGCAGGCGTGGCCCACTGTAACATCCTGAGTTTTTCAAGAATTTGAAAAATCAGAAAAATTTAAAACTTTTGAAAACTATATGTATTTTGATTTGAAAAGAAAAATCATGCATGCATTCATCATCTTCTTGTCTTGTTTGCATTTGAAATTTCAAAAGTTGGAATATTATTTCCACTTGAAAACATATTTGGTAAAATAATATGAATGGGCCTTATTATGCCCTATATAATATTTTTGATTTCTAGAATGTTGCCAAACCTTTTTATTATAATTTTTGTGTGTTTGAATTGATTATTTTATTTCATTGAAAATATATGTCTAAAATAAGTTATGTTCGAATATTTACATTTGTGGTATTTCATTTGACTTTAATAAACCACAAATGATTTTATTTAAAACGCTATTTTTAAAATTGACATAGAGTGTCAATTAAGCAATTATGCAATATTTCAAATTTGTATTTTTGAAATATTTGTAAAAGTGTGTTTGATTATTTTAAATAAAAGATCTTGTTTTTATAAAAATTTAGAAACTGGTTTGATTTAGTAAAAAGAATAAGGAACAATGTTTTAGCCAAAAAAATAGTCGACCGAGGCAGTTGGGCCGAAACCCAGCCCAACTCGCGCACACAGCCCAGCTTTAGCCTGCAATCGCTCTGCCTTTTTTTCCTTCCTTTTTCTTTTTTTTCTTTTTCTTCTGGGCCGAATCTCGGCCCAATAAGCCGAGTCCATCTCAGGTTCGAACCAACCCGATGAAAATATCACGAAAATCTAGGTTTCAAAACACTTTCCACTTAAACGTAAATATCTTGAGAAATATAACTCCAAATCCAGATCCGCTTGATCCTACGCGTTCACAACTTTGAGGCCAATCTATTCCACCGACCCTTGGCCTATATAAACCCCGTAGCCGCCGGCATCTCTGTTCCCCTTTTCGTTCCACCGAAACACTAATCAGCGAAATCGTATTTCGTTCATTTGACGACTAAGATCATCTCGAATCGTGACGGAACCTGAAGCATTGTTGTAAATCTCCTCAATACCTTTCCATCCCGGGAAGCCTCAACTCTTTTCATCAACCGTGGAGAGAGAATTTCGACTCGCAATCCTGCAGATCTGAAGTCGTATTTCTTAGATCTCTTCGCGCTCGGTTCTTCAAATCGAAATTCCTCCCGTGAGAAATTAGATCTATCCCTTATCTACAACTTTGCTATTGAACACTTTTCGTTTTGACGTACGAATTTTTCTGTACACAACAGTTTGCGTTTGACGATTTTCGGAGAAGAAAACAATCTCAAATCTTCGCGCCGTAAAAGCAAAAGTTGTTCCCCTGATCAAGACCTTTCTTTTGCCCCAAGCCTCACCTCAATTGGTCGAGCGAGCTAGGTGATATTCGCGTTCGAAGTTTCGGACCAGAAAGGTAAATTGCGATTTGTGACCAATCTATTCATCCACTTATGATATAATTATGATAGTTAGAAAGAGCACGTAATTCCTTACAACTTTCATTAAGGTTGTTTTTCCATCCGAGCAACTTGATTTCTGATCAAAATACGTAGTCAAAGTCCAGTCAGCCTGCCACGTCGGCGAGTCAACCTCCACGTCAGCGGTCAGAGTCAACAGTCAACCGAAGACGGCAGTTTTGCCGAAAAGACCCTGGAACTTAGATCTATTATAAAATTTTATTAGCTCGGCCAATTTTTGCAAACTTTATATTTTTGGAAAGCTTATGACACGTAGAAACTTTTGGTATAATTATTTTTATGTTTTGTCGAATTAATTTTGTTTAATTTTAAAAGTGGCTTTAAGAGTATTTTGAACATAGCTTCAAATTAAAAAATTTATTTTTGATCAAACTCTTTTGCTATAAATTTGTATGTCTAAGTATTGGCCGTAGGAATACTATACTATTTTTGTAAACGTATTTTCTATGATTTTTGTAATTAATATTGATTAAATGCTTTTTAGGTGTTATTTTAATAATAAAAAATGATTAAAATTATTTTTACTTCATCTATTCGACTAATAAAATGACTTAGTCATATTTTGATCACTTTAGTTACAAAAAGTACTTAGAAATATTTTGCCTCTTCAAACAAAGTATTTTCTTCCTTAGAAAATATTTGATAATTATTTTGACAACACTAACTTAGAAAAATTTCAACATCTTAAAAGTGCTAAATCTTTTCCTTAGAAAAATTTAGCATCTTGAAACTTAGTTGTGTTATTTTGATAAGTGTTGGTCCTTAGAAAATTTATCAACTATTGTTTTATAGTATTTATCCTTAGAAAAATACCAACACCTTATTTTATGAACTCTTACTTAGAAATTATTTCGACTTGATGTGTTAGCTTCTAGTCCATAGTTAAAATTTCGACCCCAAGTGTTATGACCTTGGTCCTTAGTCATTTTTGGACCAACATACTTGCCTTGCATTCCTTAGAGTAATTTTCATGGCATTGCATGCATAAGTCCTTAGAAATATTTTTCACTTCTTACATGACATTCCTCCTTAGAAAAATTGAGGATGCATGTTAGCCCTTTTGACCCTCCTAGTCGAAAACCACTAAGTTAGAATTAGTGGAAACCAATGAAGGACTTGGCCAAGAAAACAAGACTCCAAAAGCATCTCCAAGAAGTAAAAGTACTTAGAAGAAAATCAAGGAGAACTTCATGAAGACCAACCACCTACATTTTCTAAGTCTTTCTTTCCTTCCTCTCCTTCTCTTCCTTCTACTCTTAGACTTCATGGTGGCTAAGTTATATTCAAGGCCAATTTTGATGCTGCCATCACCAACAAGTCTGCAGAACCAAGTCTACAAATCACAATGAAGTCAACACACCAAGGAGAAAGCTACCAGGAAGCCTGGAGAAGATGCTTGGAAGACCAACTACTCCATTCTTTCTATCTTTTCTTCTTTCTATTATCTATCTTTCACCTTGGACATAGATCAATGAAGATCATTAAAGATCAATGAAGCTACAAAGGAGTTGAAGATTAATTGAAGACCAAACTTGTGAAGACTTGGAGTAGCCTTACAACTTTTCAAGTTGTTGTTTTATCAAGTTTATTTTGCTCAACCTTGACCTTGCCTTAGCCAATTGGATTAAGTTATTTTATGTCTTTTTCCTTAGTTTGTTTTGTATGTCATTCACATCATAATTCCTTGTATCATTCTGCATCTCATGCATGTCATATTTTCTTAAGTATTGTTTGGCTGCATATTTATTGTGAATTGTTTGATGTGTTAGAAATTTCAGAGAGAGACGAAGGTTGTTGCAACTGCTACTACTGCACTCCCTATTGCCAAGGCAAGTGGCACACCCCTCATAAATTTCCTAAGTATTTTCTATGCATGACTTAGTGTATTTCCTTATATGCATGTGTTGGATAGTATTGCTATGCTAAAACCACTATCTCCTTTTACTAGTTGTGTCTAGAATCCTATTGATAACTTAGTAGAAATATTGATGCTATGCAAAAATGTTTTATTGAAAAGCTTAACTCTACTAAGTTAATTTACCACCTGGGTGGATTTGGTTTTGATAAGAAGATGCAAGAGTTGGGTGTTGTCCCTAGGGGTGACCTCTAAGGGATATTCACTTGTGGTTGCCACCCAGGAATAAAGGGACCAATGTTTCTCTAAGTGAAGTTGCTTACCATGCAGCCATTAGTCATATGGGCTCTGGCTAGATGGATTAAGTTGCGTGGACTCCTCCCGGCTTGACAAGCAGATGTAGAGGATGTAGGTGGAACGGGTCAAGCCGGTATGGGATGGGGAATATGCTTATGAAAAGTCTCGTCTCAACTCTCTCCTTTTCCTTAGCACAACTTGAGTGCTTGAGGATAGTTTGGGTTTGTTGGGTCTAATGGTGAAAGTGCACAACCTCTGCAGAGTTAAAACTAAGTACTTAGCCGTGTCCCCGGTTACAGACAATTCAAGCAGCTGATCAAGGATGTCAACGGAGGCTCCCAACATCTCAATTTCTCTAAGTAAAATTTTGATGGGTGAACAAGGGTAGACGAGACTATGGATTTCATGCCATATTGTCTCAAACATTTGAAGAAAATGCTTTACAAAGTGTTAGGCAAAATTGGCTTTTATGCAAAATAGCCTTGAACTCCACTAGCCAAATATGCATATAGGCTATAGAGTTATTCCATTAAGTGTCCACATAGTGTCACTTGCCAGATCCATTTTTAATGGTATCTGACCCACTCTGTTGCAAAATTTTATTTGTTGCAGATTGTTCTGACGACGAGTGAGTTTCGTTAAGGGTTTCGAGTCTGCAACCAACATGTTTTCGCCTGTGGCACATGATGATGATGGAGACTCCATGAAGAATGATTTTCCGCTGCTTTACTCTTTCGAAGCTAGCTTCGTGCTATGCAATTTGTAAAGGATATTTTCCAAAGTAATGGATCCACGTGTAATAATTGATACAATGTTGTGATATTTCATCTTTGACTGTGTGTGCAAATGAATCGATCCAGGGGTTTGCACTATACACAGGTACCTTGCCAATTTCTAATTGGAGGTACGCTACACCCACGCCTTTTGGCCCGAGCGCTGCCGAAAGCTGGGTTTCGGCACGGGCGACGCCGAAACCTGCTGGATAAGCATTCCGTGCCCGGCTCCTCTTCTTCTTCCTCCGCTCGACTCATTCTCTCCCTCTGTTTCTTTCACTGGTTCGAAAAAAAGCACCGAATCCTACCCACAAAAAATCCCCACAAGCTCACAGATTCAAGAAATAGAGTAGAGAAGGGTTGCGGCATCCCCGATCTGTTGATGGGATAGCTGTTTGTGGAGGCGTTTGGGGGTGTGGATGTGGAGCAATGGTGGTCAACAATGGTGGATAGTGGTGGTGCATGTTGTTGTTGGGCAAGGAGAGGGTTGATGCAGTGGTGGTGGTGCTAGATTGAAGCCAGGCAGCGGGAGCTACACACGCGTCAAGGGTAAACCCTAATCCCTAAATTTTTTAGGTTAAATTTGAATATAGTTTGTGGGTAGATGTATAATATTTATTTGCATTAGTGTAGATATATTTCGCCGGTTAGATATATCGTATAATTTTATTAGGATTAATATTAACAGTGTAGATATATTTTGTCGGTTAGATATATTGTATATTTTGATTCAGATTAATATTAGTGGTGGTTGTAATTTTTAGATATATCCGGTGTGTAGTATTTGACGATGGAAATTTTTTGTCTAGGTAATGGAAGTGGTACATGTCGTGTCTCGATGCACGGACACCGGGAGTATAGGATACCCCTTTTAGGTTCGGCATGGGGCGCGAAGGAGGCTGAGAATCGTCTTCTCGGGTGGAGTCTAGATCAAGCTCTCCTCTCCACGATCAAAGCATGCAACCAAAGGGACACAAGGAGCTACCCAGGTTCAGGCCGCCCGGAGGCTAAAAGCCCTACTCCTGCATGTCTGGATTGATGGGTTCTTCATAGGGTAGCTTACAATGGAACCTCCCGGATGGGTTACCCGGAAGGGTTTTGACTGGAGGTAGAAGAAGGACAGATCCTGACCCGGAGGAGATCACCTTCCCCTCTACCTTCGCAGCCCTAGTCTAGTCTTGCTCTGGTTGGACTTGTGCCTTGGTTCAACCTTGTGTTCGTTCTTCCCCCCTTTTCCTTCGTGCCTTGGTCCTCCTTGTATAGGCTAAGGGGTTGCCACATGGTCACGTGAGGGGCATGAGGGACCTTCGGGGTGAAGGACCCTCCTAATCTAGTTTAAGAGGAGACGTGGCCTCTCCTCAGCCTAGCGTCTCCTTTGGGTTAGGTGGGAGCGTCTGCCTTGTGGTGGACAGGAGCTGACACCACCACGGGATGTGCTTTCCGCCCGTGCTACCTTCGCCTTGCTTCCCAAGTCTTCTGAGGTGAGGTGGAGAGCTTATCCACAGGGACGTGGGGAAGTAACCTAGAGGGAGCCTGGCCTCCTGCCGGGAACTCGGGCTCTCGGGTCCTTCCTGGCCTTCTTGCTTGGTTCGGGGACCCGGCAGGTCCCCAGGACCGGAGCCCTTCGTCGACGTAGGCCTTGCGTGTCCTGACGGTGAACCCGCCAGCTTGACTTGAGTCTTGGTCTTGTCCATCTTCATCTTGGGCCCACATAGGGTGGACCCACTTTGGCAGCACTAGGGGAACCCCATGTTCCACTGCTGTGACAGTAGCCCCCGGGCATGGTCCCGGCGGCTCTTGCTCCAGCTGCCGGGGCCATGGCCTAAAGATAGGTCAAAGTGGGTCCCCGGGCACCTGGTCTTCCTTGCTCTGCTTCATTGATGACCTTGAAGGTCTTGGAGTTACTCCGCTCGGGGGAGTAACTGCGATGGCCCCCTCGATCCCTCGTTCTTCTTCAGCTGCTGCGGAGAGTGGCCCCTCCACTCGTGGTCGAGTTGTTCCGCGAGGTCGTGGGATTCGCGGTCGCGGCAGCCGTGGAGGCCACGGCACCGCTGCTCCCCCTCCTAGGAGCATGGTTCATACCAGTTCGCGCCGTTCGAGTTCATCGTGGATCTGAACCACAGGCTTCGCAACCGGCTTCTCCTGCCGGATTCCTTCACGATGGCGACGGAGGACATCGGACCCTCCGGCTTCTGGCTGCGAGTGGAAGGCTGCCCCAATGGCCCCTCCTGGGCCATGGCGGAGCGCACCACTGAAGGCGCCATGCTTCTGGGTCCAGGGTGGAAGTCGTTCTCCCGTGCCGCCGCCTGTCCCAGGGGCAATGCTTGGCGTTCTGGTATGACGGAGATGCGACGCTCTCCGTGAAGATCTTCGGTGTCGATGGCGGACGTGTGGAGTGCTGCATGGAGAGCAGCAGCGGCAGTTCGAGCTCCTACGACGAGGATGAAGATGAGGAAAACTCATCTGACATCAAGGTCGAGGGGAGCTCGTCTTCCTGAAGGCGAGGAGCTTCGGACGGGCGCCATGGAGATCTCGTTGACCTCCTCTCCGGTGGCCTTGACGACGTACTTCTGGAAGTAGCGCCTTCCATTGTACGGCGGTGCTCCTTGCTCGATGGGAGCCAACCTTTTTGTTGTAAAAAAGATCGTCCCCTTGTAGTCCTTGTAAATGAAGAAGATCTTGTTTCCTCCTTGTCTCGTGTCGCGCCGTGTGAATGAGAACGAGTTTTTTGCAAAACGCGCTCCCATTACTGCAGCAGCCGTAGCGCCAAGGGGTAGGTGGAGCGTGGGAGGCCTATAAAAGACCCTCCAGACTCCAACTCCCTTGACACATCTTCTCGCCTTGCTCCGCTCCTCTTCTTCCCTTGCCTCTCCTCGCCCCGCAGAACAATGTCTGGCGAAGCAGAGAGGGCCTTGTCCGACGTGTCGACGGCGGAGTCCGTCTTCCGAGGCGCGGAGGCACCCACGAAGCTGGAGCCCGAGCACCAGAAAGGACGAGGTCGTTCCCGCCCTCGGGTCTCCTTGGTTTTCCCCGCGGTGGGGAACATCGCCGGTTCTGCTGCCATGGAAGCGTCGGTGGCGCTGGCGACCCGGAAGGACACCATCAAGATGGAGCTGTGGAAGGAAGCCGCAGGCAATCAGAGATTGACCCGTCTCCTCTGCGACCTTGACGATGTCTTCAAGGTAAGGTTGCTTGGTTCTGGCAATACGACCCTTGGGAAGATCCTGCCCTTGACTCGATTTCTTCCCTTCGTACAGGATGAGGAAGACATCATGGATAAGTTCGTGGACCACGTGCACCTCCTCTGCAGCCAGCATGTGCCGGGGTTTGCCCGGAAGTTCCCCGGCCCGTGGGACCCCTGAAGATCCTGCGCGAATGCCCTCCTTCATCCCAGGCGTCCCCGGGAGTCCGGAGTTCACCCGGCAGGCAATAAAACAGAAGACAGATCTGCGCAGCCAGGAGCTCTGAGCTGGCCTTAGTAGCATAGGCTAGATATGTATCCAGGGAAAGCTTCGACTGAATGTAATCAGAATTGTAAATTCAGAATGTAAGTTCAGATGAATGCAATCCTAGGGCTCAACTCCCGGGGTCATTTCCCAAACCTCCCCTTGCACTAACGCGCCGTCAAGTTTTCTGAGGAGATCTCTTAGGTGACAAGTACTCTAACCGCCTGTACCGGTAGCAGCACCCCTAAGAGCACTATGCCTTCCGGGAGTCCACTCCACAGCCACGGGTACTAGGCCAGAAGGGAAATCTGACCGTTCGCCGGGGAGGACGCATTACCCCCGCAAAGGTTCTCATCAACTGTCAAGCATGCGCAGGTTGGTGGTATATTGACTCCGAGCGAGATATTATGCCTAGAATGCAAGATGCACATGCAAAGACTTAGCTGGTTTTTGCCGTGTCTTGATCTGCTCTGTCCTTCCCGGGTACCAGCTCCTGAGCCGCTCTTCAGCATCCATTCCTGTCCCGGGAGAGGCGCTACACATAACACACTTTCAGTAGGAAAAGAATGGACCCTCCCTTACATGTCGTGAAAGTGTTTCATCCGGAGCAACCCGCAAGCAAAGTTGAATGTGCATTTCTGTGTTTAGGTTCTTTAAAACACAGCACTGCCCGTTCCACTTCTTACCGCGGCAGTACGGCACGATCAGGTGGCAGCGCCTACTGATAGGCTACTCGCGCTCGACCTGTCAGCCACCGGCACCATGTCAGCCCCCTGCTTGGGGGTTGTTACGGATAACACACTTCACGACAACAAGAGAGGCTCACGGAATTGAAAAACTTATCTTTTATTCCTTGGCGACGATTCTTACACCCTTATACAGAACACTAGCCCCTTGGGCGTGCTTAGTTGACTCGAACTATCTGCGATTCATGTTCGTATTCAGGGGTAGAATTTCCGGAGATTCTCGATGTTCCAGGCGTTGCCCTCCGGCCTGCCTTTCTCGTCCTCCAGATAAACAGCTCCGGGTCTCAGGGTATGCGTCACCCGATAAGGTCCTTCCCACTTGGACGACAGCTTGTTCATGTTATCAAGCTTCTGCTTCTTGCGGAGAACCAGGTCTCCGGGTTCCAGTACCCGTGAACGGATATGGCGATCATGATAGCGGCGGAGCCCTTGCTGGTATCGAGCAGATCGTAAAGAAGCTCGACACCGCACCTCTTCCAGGAAGTTGATGTCATCAATCCTCCTCTCAGCTTGTGCGTCTTCATCATAGGCAAGTACCCGGGGGGATCCATGCCTGAGCTCTGTTGGCAAGACGGCTTCTGCTCCATAGACAAGGAAGAATGGTGTTTCTTGAGTGGCTCTGCTTGGTGTGGTTCTGAGGGACCACAAGACACTTGGTAGATGCTCAATCCAGTTCTTGCCCTTGTCTTCTAACTTGTCAAAGGCCTTGGTCTTCAAACCCTTTAGGACCTCCGCATTGGCTCGCTCCACTTGCCCATTGCACCTTGGGTAGGACACCGAGGCAAAACACACCTTGATTCCCAGCTCTTCACAGAAGTTGAGGAAGGATCGGCTTGTGAACTGAGAGCCATTGTCCGTTATGATTCTGTTGGGTACTCCGAAGCGGTACACGATCCCTTCAATGAACTTGATGGCTGCTTGAGCTGTCTGTCTTGGTACTGGCATCACTTCCACCCACTTTGTGAACTTGTCGATGGCCACGAAAAGGTATTCATGGCCCCCGACAGACTTCGGTATCTTCCCACGATGTCCAGCCCCCAGACCGCGAACGGCCAGGAGATTGGAATTGGCTGCAGAGCTTGCGCCGGCTGATGTATGTTCTTCGCATAGTACTGGCAGGCTTCACAGGTCTTGACTAGCTGCTCGCATCACTGAGGACTGTTGGCCAGTAGAACCCGTGACGAAAACTTTACCCGCCAGTGATCTTGATGCCACATGACTTGAACATGTGCCCTCGTGGATGTCCCTAGCAGTACTTGGCCTTGTTCTTGAGGATGCAGCGGAGCTTGACTCCGTTGTCCCGTCGCCGGTAGAGCTCGCCGTCGATCATGACGTAGAGCTTGGCTTGACGAGCCACCCGCTCGGCGTCGTGATCGTCCTCCGGGAGGGCGTGCTCCATGATGTACTTGACGATGTCCCGGGCCCAGGGTGGGTGGGTTCCTTCCACCGGTAGCACCATCCGACGGAAAGAAAGCATAGCTTCCTCCGCAGAGGGGCTGCCGGGTCTTGAGCTTCTGGGCTGGCTACCCGTGTTGTCGAGGTAGAAGGGTCGCCAGCCCCCGGCGCAGATCTTGTCGCGAGCCTCTCGGGTGGATCGAAGGTCGCCTGAGGACCTCGATGTAGATCCCGGGAGGCACTGGTTCTTGCTTGGACGCCACCTGCGATAGCTCATCCGCGGCCGTGTTTTCTCCCCGTGGGACGTACACAGCCCGGAAGTTGTCGAAGCGCCGCTGCAGCTTCCAGACCTCTTCAACGTATGGTGCCATCTGAGGGCACGCGTACTCCTTGTTCACTTGTTTGATGACTAACTGAGAGTCACCCTTGACGACGATCTTGTTGATGCCGAGGCCGATGGCAGCACGAAGTCCTGCGAGCAGGCCCTCGTACTCCGCCGTGTTGTTGGAGATGTTCCCTTGGTAGTGCATCTGGACGACGTACTTCAGCCGGTCCCCGGTTGGTGAGGTTAGGACAACCCCAGCACCTCCTTTCCCCTTGGTGTAGGAGCCGTCGAAGTGCATGGTCCAGGCGCTAGGATCTTCCTTCCCGGGGAGGCAGGTTTCCTCTTCCGGGTCGTCGAACGCCGTCTCGGTCCACTCGGCCGTGAAGTCCGCCAGCGCCTGACTCTTGATGTTGTCCGTGTGCTCGAACTTGAGACCGAAACCTTGAAGCTCCATGGCCCACCATGATATGCGACCAGTGGCAAGTGGGTTCTCCAGGGGGCTTCTTAGGTTGTACTTGGACACCACCGTGATGGGATGGCTTTGGAAGTACGGCCTCATCTTGCGGGAGGCAATGAGGATTGCCAGCAGCAGCTTCTGCATCATGGGGTACCGCTCCCGGGCGTCGCGCAGCACTGCGCTGACGAAGTAGACCGGGTGCTGCACCTTGCGGGTCGCCGAGTCCTGAGAGGGCTCGGCTTCCTCCACGTCGACGTCTTGGGGTGGGGACGAGTAGCCCCCGGCGAAGTCTCGTCGGAGGGAGATTCTCCATTCCCGACGGGCTCCGCACCGTCTGGTAAGGTTGCAGTGACGTCAGGATCGCGAGACCCCTGGTCACCCGGCAGCCTTTTCTTGCATGGTTGTCCCGGGAGAGAGTTCCCGGGTCGCTTGCCCTTGATCTTGCTTGACTTCTTCGGAGGAGCGTCACGCTCTACCACAAGCACAGCGCTGATCACCTGGTTGGTGGCAGCAATGTACAGTAGTAGGGGCTCCTTTCTTCTGGTGCCACGAGGATTGGTGGCGAGGCGAGGTAGCGCTTAAGGGACTGCAGGGCTTCCTCGGCCTCGGAGGTCCACTCCACGGGGCCTGACTTCTTGAGCAGCCTGAAGAACGGTAAGGCCCGCTCCCCAAGCCTTGAGATGAAGCGCCCGAGTGCAGTGATGCACCCGTTGAGGCGCTGTACGTCCTTGACCCGCCGGGGCGCCTCCATGCGCTCGATTGCCTTGATTTTGTCCGGATTCGCCTCGATCCCTCGGTGAGAGACCAGGAAACCCAGCAGCTTGCCGGAGGGGACCCCGAACACGCACTTGTCGGGGTTGAGCTTGAAGTTGACCCGGCGGAGGTTCTCGAAGGTCTCGTGCAGGTCTTGGATGAGGGAGTCCTTGTACCGGGTCTTGACCACGATGTCGTCGATGTACGCTTCAACGTTGCGGCCCAGCTGGCCCAAGGCATGCTTGCATTGCGCGCTGGAAGGTAGCGCCGGCGTTCGGAGGCCAAAAGGCATCCGGGTGTAGCAGTAGCAGCCCTTGGGAGTGATGAAGGCCGTCTTCTCTTGGTCCTCGAGTGACATCATGATCTGGTGGTACCCGGAGAAGGCATCCAAGAAACACAGCAGCTCGCACCCGGCCGTGGAATCCACGATCATGTCGATCCGCGGCAGGGGGAAAGGGTCCTTGGGACAGGCCTTATTCAGGTCTGTGAAGTCGATGCAGAGTCTCCACTTGAAGGTCATGGGTTTCGGTACCACCACGGGGTTGGCCACCCAGCTTGGATGGGGAACCGACCGGATGACACCAGCTTCTATCAACTTGTCCACCTCGGCGATGATGAATTCCAGCTTTTCCTTGCTTTGGTTCCGGAGAACCTGCTTCACGGGGCGAGCCCCCGGATTGACCGCCAGTTTGTGCTCGATCACCTCCCTTGGAACGCCGGGTAAACCTGACGCCTCCCACGCGAAGACGTCAGAGTTTTCCCGAAGGAAGGCGACGAGCGCGCTTTCCTATTTGTCGGTGAGGCGGGCGCCGATGGTGATGGAGCGAACTCCGTCGCTGGTTAGCGCCACCTTCTTGGTCAGCTGCGGATCGCCATGGAATGGCGCCTTCTTGGGGGAGTAGATGTGGAGCCCCCGGGTGCCCTTCGCCCCCGGGGAGAGCCCCATCATCATCCTCCTGTACACCTTGAGGGACATCCGCCATGATTGCCACCGTCTGGTTCAGCTGGTGAACGCAGTAGATAGCATCGTCGATGTCGGCCTTGACCTTGATCACGCCCCACGGCGCCGGAATCTTCAGCATGTTGTAGGCGAAGTGGGAGACGGCCATGAACTTGGCCAGAGCAGGTCTGCCAAGTATGCCGTTGTACGGTAGCGGAGTGTCGGCGATGTCGAAGACGATTTCCTCGGTGCGGAAGTTCTTGGAGTCGCCGAAGGTGACCGGAAGGGTGATCTTCCCGAGGGGTCGAGTAACACTTCCGTTCACGCCTTGGAACACCCCGGTGTCTTGCAGGCGAGACAGGGGAATTTGAAGGATAGCCAGGACCTTCGCCGTCAGCAAGTTGAGGCTGGAGCCTCCGTCGACCAGCATCTTGGTGACCTTGTAGTTGTGGATGACGGGCGACACGATCAGCGGCAGGGTCCCGACCCCGGCAGTGTTTGCAGGGTGGTCTTCTGGGTCGAAGGTGATGACTTGACTGGACCAGTCCAGGGGCTTGGACGGAGCAGAAGCAACCGCGTTCAGCTCCCGGACAAGTCTCTTGCAGGCGCCGTTGGAGGGAGGCAGAGAAGACCCTCCGTGGATGCACCCGACAACTCCAGTGACTTCTTGATACTTGCCGCCGTTGCCTCCTTGGGGAGCCGGAGCTTCCCCGTTGCCGCCGTGGGCGGCCTCCGGAGTGTTGTACCCGCGACCACCTTGACCGCCGCGTCCTCCTCCACGGCCCCCGCGGCCACCGCCTCGGTTCCATCCACGGCCGCCTCCGCCTTGGCGACCCGTGGGACAGTCACGAGCGATGTGCCCGGCAGTGCCGCAGTTGTAGCAACCGTCTTGACTGACCCCATCAGCTCGACGTTGCTCCGGATGGCGAGGTTCTTGAGCATGCGGCAGTCCTTGAGCAAGTGGTTGCCTTCTGGATGGATGTGGCACCAGGGATCACCTTCACCTTCTTCCTCGGAAGTCGGCGCGGGCTTGGTCTTCTTCGGAAGAGGCTCGGTGACGAAGATCCGCTTGTCGGGTCCAGGGTCCCGCTTCTTGTTCTTGGCTGGAGTGGCCTTGTCCTCGGGTTCATCCTCCCCGGGGAACTTGGCTCCTTCTTCAGCTCGAGCGCACCGATCTGCAAGCTCCCAGAGCTTACGAGCAGACTCGACGCGATGGATGCTCAGCTTCTCGCGCATCTTGGGGTTGCGGACGTTGGCGTGGAAGGACTGGATCACCAACTCCTCCTTGATGCACGGGATGGTGTTCATCTTCTGGGTGAAGCGCTGGATGAACTTGCGGAGAGTTTCACCCGGCAGCTGCTTGAAGTCGTGGAGATCACTGGGAGCCCCCGGGCGCTCGTACCCGCCTTGGAAAGCCCCCAGAAACTGCTCCTTCAGTGCCCGCCAGGAACGGATGGAGCACTTGGGAAGGTTGAGAAGCCAAGTCTGGGCATCTCCCTTCAGGGCCAACGGGAACCAGTTGGCCATCATGACCTCGTCGGCCCCGGCAACCATCGCAGCAAGAGAGTAGATCTGCAGAAAGTCCCGGGGGTTCGTGGTGCCGTCGTAGCGGAGAACGTCGATCTTGAATTTCTTGGGCCAGTTGAAGTGGCGGAACTCGGGGCGAGGGCGAGGCAGCCTTCGGCGAGGTCGATGCCCCGATCTTCCCGGCGGTGACGTTCTCGGCGACGCTCGATGCGGGTGCGCATATCCTCGTTCTGACGGCTGTTGAGCTCGTCACGAAGATCTGGGTTGCGCGAGGTAGACGACCCGATGGAGATGGCCTCGCCGTGATCGCGGTTTAGCCGATCAGCCATCGGTGGCGCGGTGCGAGGAGGCGCCGTCTTGGCTTGACGTTCACCACGAGGCTGGCCTCGCGGATCACGTGTCTTGTCTTGTGCTGCTCCGGGATCGTCGACGGTGGGAGCTTGAGTGGGTTCGACCCATGGACCACCATCGGCGAAGTCGAGGAGCCTCTCGACGCGAGTCCTCCATTCTTGGTAGACCTTGGGATCGCCGCTGCTTGGAGGGAACTGCATCAGGGCCTTGGCAGCGACTAGAGCATCATGGCGAGCTTGCACGTCCGAAGGCGAGTGCGCGGAGGTCTTGCTCTTGGATGCTCGTGGATCCCCGCTGGGGCGAACGCCGTGGTTCCCTCCTCCAGCGGTGGGCTCCTTGCCAGCGCCGTTGCAGACGCTCTTCTCCCCCGAGCGAGGAGGAGGCATGGTGGTGCCCTTTGGAGCCGCCGCTCCGCCAGGGCCGTTGTCCTTGTCGCGACCGTCCACTTCGTCCGGCGCCACCCTCTCCATGGGAGGCGGGGACGGAGAGACGCTCCGCCGTGCGCCAGCAGCACGACGTTCAGCTGAAGCTTGAGTGCGTGAGGGAGAACCGGCTTGGACGCCGCAGGGTCTCCCTTCTTCTTCGGGCATGCTTGACGAAGAACTTGCCGATGAACTTGATGAAGATGAAACCAGCGCTTGCGCCCCCTACCTGGCGCGCCAGATGTCGTGTCTCGATGCACGGACACCGGGAGTATAGGATACCCCCTTTTAGGTTCGGCACGGGGCGCGAAGGAGGCTGAGAATCGTCTTCTTGGGCGGAGTCTAGATCAAGCTCTCCTCTCCACGATCAAAGCATGCAACCAAAGGGACACAAGGAGCTACCCAGGTTCAGGCCGCCCGGAGGCTAAAAGCCCTACTCCTGCATGTCTGGATTGATGGGTTCTTCATAGTGTGCTTACAATGGAACCTCCCGGATGGGGTACCCGGAAGGGTTTTGGCTGGAGGTAGAAGAAGGACAGATCCTGACCCGGAGGAGATCACCTTCCCCTCTACCTTCGCAGCCCTAGTCTAGTCTTGCTCTGGTTGGACTTGCTTGGTTCCCTTGTGTTCTTCTTCCCCCCTCCTTCGTGCCTTGGTCCTCCTTTTATAGGCTAAGGGGTTGCCACAGGGTCACGTGAGGGGCATGAGGGACCTTCGGGGTGAAGGACCCTCCTCATCTAGTTTAGAGGAGACGTGGCCTCTCCTCAGCCTAGCGTCTCCTTTGGGTTAGGTGGGAGCGTCCGCCTTGGGGTGGACAGGAGCTGACACCACCACGGGATGTGCTTCCCGCCCGCGCTGCCTTCGCCTTGCTTCCCAAGTCTTCTGAGGTGAGGTGGAGAGCTTATCCACAGGGACGTGGGGAAGTACCCGAGAGGGAGCCTGGCCTCCTGCCGGGAACTCGGGCTCTCGGGTCCTTCCTGGCCTTTTTGCTTGGTTCGGGGACCCGACAGGTCCCCAGGACCGGAGCCCTTCGTCGACGTAGGCCTTGCGTGTCCTGACGGTGAACCCGCCAGCTTGACTTGAGTCTTGGTCTTGTCCATCTTCATCTTGGGCCCACATGGGGTGGACCCACTTTGGCAGCACTAGGGGAACCCATATTCCACTGATTGCGACAGTAGCCCCCGGGCATGGTCCCGGCGGCTCTTGCTCCAGCTGCCGGGGCCATGGCCTAAAGATAGGTCAAAGTGGGTCCCCGGGCACCTGGTCTTCCTTGCTCTGCTTCATTGATGGCCTTGAAGGTCTTGGAGTTACTCCGCTCGGGGGAGTAACTGCGATGGCCCCCTCGATTCCTAGTAACGGAAGAACCGAGGAGACGCCTAACAGAGGAGCCGCCGCGGCTATAAAAGCGAGGCGCGCCCCTGGTGCTTTTGTTCATCTTCTTCCTCAGTCCAACTCCAGGCCTCCCCACAAGCTGCCACCGCCTTACTCACAACAACAACAAAGACCGCCAGGGCCGCAGCCAAGCTTGAACCCACCATGCTCTTTGTACGTCGACCGCTGCCGTAGATGCCACGACGTCCGTCGTCGAAACTGTTGGAAATAAGAAGTCGACCCCAACCCCCACACGCCGCCACGCCTAAGCTCCCATCATGACCGCGAGAACCACCGACGTCCGGATCATCACCACCAGCCAGCCTGAATGCCAACGAGAAGAGTAGATCGGGCACGGCTAGCCGCCACCGCGAGCGGGATGGCCACACCACTGCCATCACTGACCACTGATACGTCTCCAACGTATCCATAATTTCTGCTGTTCCATGCTTATATTATACCATTTGCTACATGTTTTATATACACTTCATATCACTTTTATGCATTTTCTAGGACTAACCTATTAACAAGATGCCACAGTGCCAGTTCCCTGTTTTCTGCTATTTTTGGTTTCCGAAAGTTACTTCTGGAAAGATTCTCGGAATTGCACGAAACAAAAGACCAAGTCCCTATTTTTCCAGCACGTACACGGTGTCCGAAGGAGAGACGAAGGGAGCCACGAGGTGGCCAAACCACCTGGCAGCGCGGCAGAGGGCCCCACCGCGCCAGCCTGTGGTTTGGGCCCATGGCCTAAAGATAGGTCAAAGTGGGTCCCCGGGCACCTGGTCTTCCTTGCTCTGCTTCATTGATGGCCTTGAAGGTCTTGGAGTTACTCCGCTCGGGGGAGTAACTGCGATGGCCCCCTCGATTCCTAGTAACGGAAGAACCGAGGAGACGCCTAACAGAGGAGCCGCCGCGGCTATAAAAGCGAGGCGCGCCCCTGGTGCTTTTGTTCATCTTCTTCCTCAGTCCAACTCCAGGCCTCCCACAAGCTGCCACCGCCTTACTCACAACGACAACAAAGACCGCCAGGGCCGCAGCCAAGCTTGAACCCACCATGCTCTTTGTACGTCGACCGCTGCCGTAGATGCCACGACGTCTGTCATCGAAACTGTTGGAAATAAGAAGTCGACCCCAACTCCGCACGCCGCCACGCCTAAGCTCCCATCATGACCGCGAGAACCACCGACGTCCGGGTCATCACCACCAGCCAGCCTGAATGCCAACGAGAAGAGTAGATCGGGCACGGCTAGCCGCCACCGCGAGCGGGATGACCACACCCACTGCCATCACTGACCACTGATACGTCTCCAACGTATCCATAATTTCTGCTGTTCCATGCTTATATTATACCATTTGCTACATGTTTTATATACACTTCATATCACTTTTATGCATTTTCTGGGACTAACCTATTAACAAGATGCCACAGTGCCAGTTCCCTGTTTTCTGCTGTTTTTGGTTTCAGAAAGTTACTTCTGGAAATATTCTCGGAATTGCACGAAACAAAAGGCCAAGTCCCTATTTTTCCAGCACGTACACGGAGTCCGAAGGAGAGACGAAGGGAGCCACGAGGTGGCCAAACCACCTGGCGGCGGCAGGGGCCCACCGCCGCCTGTGGTTTGGGCCCCTCGGGGGTCCGCCGACATCGCCCCTTCGCCTATTTATTCCCCGAGACGTGAAAACCCTAAAACACCGAGCCTTTCATCCAGAACATATTCGCTGCCGCCGCCGTCGTCAACCCTAACTCGGGGGGTTCTGAAGCTCTTCCCGGCACCCTGCCGGAGAGGGGAATCATCACCGGAGGGCTCTACATCGCCATGCCCGCCTCCGGAGTGATGCGTGAGTAGTTCATCCTTGGACTATGGGTCCATAGCAGTAGCTAGATGGTTGTCTTCTCCACTTGTGCCATCATGTTTAGATCTTGTGAGCTGCCTATCATGATCAAGATCATCTTATTGTAATGCTACATGTTGTGTTTGCTGGGATCTGACTTATATTGATACCTATGTGGAGCTGAATATTATATTATCATGTCTATGTCATTTGTGATCTTGCATGCTCTCCGTTACTTGTTGAAGCCTTGGCCAAGTGAATACTTGTAACTCCAAGAGGGGGTATTTATGCATGATAGTTGGGTTCAACCTCTATTTAACCTGGGATAGTGACAGCAAGTTCTAAGGTTGTAGATGTGTTGTTGCCACTAGGGGTAAAACAGCAATGCTTTATTCAAGGATGAATGTATTGTTTACATTACGCACATTACTTAATGCAATTGTCTGTTGCTTGCAACTTAATACTGGAAGGGGTACGGATGTTAACCGGAAAGTGGACTATTTAGGCATAGATGCATGCTGGATAGCGGTCTATGTACTTTGTCGTAATGCCCAAATGAATCTCATAGTAGACACCACAACTCACACATGCATGTTATATGCACTTATCAATTGTCAATTGCCCAGCTGTAATTTGTTTACCCAGCATGTTAGTTATCTTATTGGAGAGACACCACTAGTGAACTGTGGACCCCGGTCCATTCTTTTACATCTGAAATACAATCTACTGCAATCATTGTTCTCTACTGTTTTATGCAAACAAACATCATTTTCCATTCGATACGTTTAACCCTTTGTTTTCAGCAAGCCGGTGAGATTGACAACCTCACTGTTAAGTTGGGGCAAAGTAATTTGATTGTGTTGTGCAGGTTCCACGTTGGCACCGGAATCCCTGGTGTTGCGCCGCACTACACTCCTTCACCAACACCTTCGAAGCAAACCTCGTTTTCCTACTGGTTCGATTAAACCTTGGTTTCATACTGAGGGAAAACTTGCTGCTGCACTCATCATACCTTCCTCTTGGGGTTCCCAACTGACGTGTGACGTACAAGCATTGTTTCTGGCACTATTGCCGGGGATATTCCCTCGTCAACTTAGAGCTAGCAACACGTTTTCTGGCGCCGTTGCCGGGGAAAACCGAATTGCTTCTGCAAGGGGAGTCTCTCACACCCAATCTCTTTACTTTGTTATTTGTCTTGCTTAGTTTATTTTTATTTAGTCTTGTTTGCTCTCTTTATCAAAAACACAAAAAAATTAGTTACTTGTTTAATTCAGTTTGATTTTGTTTTTCAAAATGAGTACTCCTGAGAACACTAAGTTGTGTGACTTCACTAGCACAAACAACAATGATTTCATATGCACTCCTATTGCTCCACCTGCTTCTACAGCAGAATTTTATGAAATTAAACCTGCTCTATTAAATCTTGTTATGAAAGAGCAATTTTCTGGTGTTAGTACTGATGATGCTGCTGCCCATCTTAATAACTTTGTTGAACTTTGTGAAATGCAAAAGTATAAGGATATGGATGGGGATATTATAAAACTGAAACTTTTTCCTTTCTCCTTGAGAGGAAGAGCTAAAGAATGGTTGCTTTCTTTGCCTAGAAATAGTATTGATTCTTGGACAAAATGCAAAGATGCTTTCATAGGGAAATATTATCCTCCTGCTAAGATTATATCCTTGAGAAGTAGCATTATGAATTTTAAACAACTTGATAATGAACATGTTGCTCAAGCTTGGGAAAGAATGAAATCTTTGGTGAAGAATTGTCCCACTCATGGACTGACTACTTGGATGATCATCCAAACCTTTTATGCAGGATTAAATTTTTCCTCAAGGAACTTATTGGATTCAGCCTCTGGAGGAACCTTTATGTCCATCACTTTAGGTGCAGCAACAAAGCTACTTGATGATATGATGATCAACTATTCCGAATGGCACACCGAAAGAGCTCCTCAAGGTAAGAAGGTAAATTCTGTTGAAGAAACCTCCTCTTTGAGTGATAAGATTGATGCTATTATGTCTATGCTTGTGAATGGTAGATCTCATGTTGATCCTAATAATGTTCCTTTAGCTTCATTGGTTGCTCAAGAAGAGCATGTTGATGTAAACTTCATTAAAAACAACAACTTCAACAACAATGCTTATAGGAATAATTTTGGTAGCAACAATTATAAGCCTTATCCTTCAAATGGTTATGGCAATTCTTATGGTAATTCCTACAGCAACAATAGAAGTGTGTCCTCTGATCTTGAAGCTATGCTTAAAGAATTTATTAGCACACAAAAAGCTTTCAATAAAACTGTTGAGGAAAAGTTTGAAAAAATTGATGATCTTGCTTCTAAAGTTGATAGTCTTGCTCATGATGTTGAAATTCTAAAACTGAAAGTTATGCCTAATGAAGTTAAAGATACTAAGTCATTTGCTACAGCAAATGCCATCCAAGTTCGAATTGATAATAATATTAGGATGTTGGCTGAATTGCATGCTAGGTGGGAAAAAGAGGAAGAACTTGAAAAAGAGAATAGTATAGTTAGAGTTTGTACTATCACCACCACTAGTAATGCTAATGTTTCACATGCTAGTAAACCTCCTACTATTGATGGTAATGTTATTGGTGTTGGTAATGTCTCTACTACTTCTGCAAAGCGTTTGAAATTGCCTAAAACTGCTGAAACTTTTTCTGATAAAAGTGCTGAAATTTTTCAAACTATTGGAGACAATGGTTCCACCACCATTGACAATAATGATTTTGATTTTGATGATTGTAACATCTCTGAAGTTATTATGTTCTTGCAAAAATTAGCTAGAAGTCCCAATGCTAGCACTATTAATTTGGCTTTTACAAAGCATATTACAAATGCTCTTTTGCAAGCTAGGGAGGAGAAGTTGAAACTTAAAGCTTCTATTCCTAGGAAATTAGAAGATGGTTGGGAACCCATCATTAAGGTAAAGGTGAATGATTTTGATTGCAATGCCTTGTGTGATCTTGGTGCAAGTATTTCGGTTTTGCCCAAGAAGCTTTATGATATTCTTGATTTGCCACCTTTGGAACATTGTTATTTGGATGTTTTTCTCGCTGATAATGCTATGAAGAAACCTTTGGGGCGAGTTAATGATGTTTTTATTACAGTAAACAATAACCTTGTCCCCGTTGATTTTATTGTTATGGATATTGAATGCAATGCATCTTGTCCTATTGTTTTGGGAAGACCTTTTCTTCGAACTGTTGGTGCCATCATTGATATGAAAGAAGGTAATATAAGGTACCAATTTCCTCTCAAGAAAGGTATGGAACACTTCCCTAGGAAGAGAATGAAGTTACCTTTTGACTCTATTGTTAGAGCAAGTTATGATGTTGATGCTTCTTCTCTTGACAACACTTGATTTTCACTTTCTGCGCCTAGCTGAAAGGCGTTAAAGAAAAGCGCTTATGGGAGACAACCCATCGTTTTTATTTGCTGTTATTTTTGTTTTCTTTGAGTCAAGGAGTTTTGTTACTTCTGTAGCAACTCCTTTGTATCTTTATTTTATCGCAATGTTGTGCCAAGTAAAGTTCTATATTGAAAGTTGATGCAAGATTTGGATTTCTGCGCAGTGACAGATTTTTAGCTGTCACGGATTTGAGCTTATCTCCCTGTAGAAAATTCAAAAAATTCTGAAAAAATCACGCATATTCCTGAGATATGTACGCAACTTTCATTATTTTAGGCCAGATCCATCTGAGCAACTTAAGTGCCTCGAAAAAATTCGTCATTCCAGACTGTTCTGTTTTTGACAGATTCTGCCTTTTGTTTTGCATTCGCTCTTTTACTGTGTTTGTGTGGATTTCTTTGCTCCACAAAGCATTGGTGGCTGTAGCTAATGTCCAGAAGCTTTGGGATTGATTGTATCATTACAGAATATGAGAATTTTTGATTATGCACTAACCCTCTAATGAGAACTGTCTTGAGTTTGGTGTGAAGGAAGTTTTCAAGGATCAAGCGAGAAGGGTGATATTATGTGATCAAGAAGAGTGAAAAGCCTAAGCTTGGGGATGCCCCCGTGGTTCATCCCAACCATATTCAGAGAGACTCAAGCGTCTAAGCTTGGGGATGCCCAAGGCATCCCCTTCTTCATCAACAAACTTATCAGGTCATCTCTAGTGAAACTATATTTTAATTCTTTCACATCTTATGCGCTTTACTTGGAGCGTCTGTGTGTTTTTATTTTTGTTTTTGTTTGAATAAATTCGGATCCTAGCAATCCTTGTGTGGGAGAGAGACACGCTCCGCTTTTTCATGTGAATACTCATGTTCTTCACTTATATTTGTTGAGTATTCTTAACTAGCTACTGCAGTGCTTTTAGCTCCTGTTTTTCATGCATCTCTTCGAGCTGTTAGCACTTGTTTATAAATACTCTCTTGCTGCATTATATTATCATTTGGAGAGTTTATGTTTAAATAAATTATTGGTGTTTGTTTGGAAGAAAGAAAATGCTACATGTAGTAGTTGGTATTGGAAAAGACATATGCATTCTTGTAGATCATTGTCTTGTTTCGATTTGATGCTTTGCAATTGTTTTGAGCTCTCAAGTAGATCATGTTTAAGCTCTTGCATCATGTAGTTAAAGCCTAGTAGTGGAGAACTACCGTAGAGCTTGTTGAGACTTGGGATGCATATTTGTTCTCTCTAAGGTCTAGATATTTTCTGGTAAAATGTTTGAGCAACAAGGAAGACAGTGTAGAGTCTTATAATACTTGCAATATGTTTTTATGTGATTCTTGCTGTACCGGTTTATACTTGTGTTTGCTTCAAACAACCTTGCTAGCCTAAACTCTGTACTGAGAGGGAATGCTTCTCGTGCATCCAAAACTTGAGCCAAAACCCATGCCATTTGTGTCCACCATACCTACCTACTATGTGGTATTTCCTGCCATTCCAAGTAAATATTTCATGTGCTACCTTTAAACTATTCAAAACTTTATTACTCCTTATTTGTGTCAATGTTTTATAGCTCATGAGGAAGTATGTGGTGTTTTATCTTTCAATCTTGTCATTTACTTCTGACAGACTTTCACCAATGGACTAGTGGCATATACATCCGCTTATCCAGCCCCAATTAATTACAACTTTCATTAATAATTCTCTTCACATGTTTTGCCCTGATTTATCAGTAAGCAACTTAATTTTGCAAATAGACACTCCTCCATGGTATGTGAATGTTGGAAGGCACCCGAGGATTCGGTTAGCCATGGCTTGTGTAAGCAAAAGGTTGGGAGGAGTGTCATCTATAAAGAAACTAAAATACATGTGTAAACAAAAGAGAAGAGGGATGATCTACCTTGCTGGTAGAGATAACGTCCTTCATGGGAGCCGCTCTTGAAAGTCTGGTTGACAAGGGGGTTAGAGTGCCCACTACCATTCGTTGACAACAACAAACACCTCTCAAATACTTATTTTGTGCTCTCTATATGCTTTCGAAAACTTAAAAAGCTCTAGCACATGATTTAATCCCTGCTTCCCTCTGCGAAGGGCCTATCTTTTACTTTATGTTGAGTCAGTTTACCTACTCCTTTCTATCTTAGAAGCAAACACTTGTGTCAACTTTGTGTGCATTGATTCTTACATGTTTACTTATTGCACTTGTTATATTGCTTTATGTTGACAACTATCCATGAGATATACATGTTACAAGTTGAAAGCAAATGCTGAAACTTAATCATCCTTTGTGTTGCTTCAATGCCTTTTACTTTGAATCTATTGCTTTATGAGTTACCTCTTATGCAAAACTTTTTGATGCTTGTCTTGAAAGTACTATTCATGAAAAGTTTTTGCTTATATGATTCATTGTTTACTCTTTATCTATTTGTTAGCAAACTATAGATCATTGCTTTGAGTCACTTCATTCATGACATGAGCCTTGCAATATATTGATCAAGATTGTGTGAAAGCATGTCTCCTCAGAAATTATTTGTTGTTATCGTTTTACCTACTCGAGGACGAGTAGAACTAAGCTTGGGGATGCTTGATACGTCTCCAACGTATCCATAATTTCTGCTGTTCCATGCTTATATTATACCATTTGCTACATGTTTTATATACACTTCGTATCACTTTTATGCATTTTCTGGGACTAACCTATTAACAAGATGCCACAGTGCCAGTTCCCTGTTTTCTGCTGTTTTTGGTTTCAGAAAGTTACTTCTGGAAATATTCTCGGAATTGCACGAAACAAAAGGCCAGTCCCTATTTTTCCAGCACGTACACGGAGTCCGAAGGAGAGACGAAGAGCCACGAGGTGGCCAAACCACCTGGCGGCGGGCAGGGGCCCACCGCGCCGCCTGTGGTTTGGGCCCCTCGGGGGTCCGCCGACATCGCCCCTTCGCCTATTTATTCCCCGAGACGTGAAAACCCTAAAACACCGAGCCTTTCATCCAGAACATATTCGCTGCCGCCGCCGTCGTCAACCCTAACTCGGGGGGTTCTGAAGCTCTTCCCGGCACCCTGCCGGAGAGGGGAATCATCACCGGAGGGCTCTACATCGCCATGCCCGCCTCCGGAGTGATGCGTGAGTAGTTCATCCTTGGACTATGGGTCCATAGCAGTAGCTAGATGGTTGTCTTCTCCACTTGTGCCATCATGTTTAGATCTTGTGAGCTGCCTATCATGATCAAGATCATCTTATTGTAATGCTACATGTTGTGTTTGCTGGGATCTGACTTATATTGATACCTATGTGGAGCTGAATATTATATTATCATGTCTATGTCATTTGTGATCTTGCATGCTCTCCGTTACTTGTTGAAGCCTTGGCCAAGTGAATACTTGTAACTCCAAGAGGGGGTATTTATGCATGATAGTTGGGTTCAACCTCTATTTAACCTGGGATAGTGACAGCAAGTTCTAAGGTTGTAGATGTGTTGTTGCCACTAGGGGTAAAACAGCAATGCTTTATTCAAGGATGAATGTATTGTTTACATTACGCACATTACTTAATGCAATTGTCTGTTGCTTGCAACTTAATACTGGAAGGGGTACGGATGTTAACCGGAAAGTGGACTATTTAGGCATAGATGCATGCTGGATAGCGGTCTATGTACTTTGTCGTAATGCCCAAATGAATCTCATAGTAGACACCACAGCTCACACATGCATGTTATATGCACTTATCAATTGTCAATTGCCCAGCTGTAATTTGTTTACCCAGCATGTTAGTTATCTTATTGGAGAGACACCACTAGTGAACTGTGGACCCCGGTCCATTCTTTTACATCTGAAATACAATCTACTGCAATCATTGTTCTCTACTGTTTTATGCAAACAAACATCATTTTCCATTCGATACGTTTAACCCTTTGTTTTCAGCAAGCCGGTGAGATTGACAACCTCACTGTTAAGTTGGGGCAAAGTAATTTGATTGTGTTGTGCAGGTTCCACGTTGGCACCGGAATCCCTGGTGTTGCGCCGCACTACACTCCTTCACCAACACCTTCGAAGCAAACCTCGTTTTCCTACTGGTTCGATTAAACCTTGGTTTCATACTGAGGGAAAACTTACTGCTGCACTCATCATACCTTCCTCTTGGGGTTCCCAACTGACGTGTGACGTACAAGCATTATTTCTGGCACTATTGCCAGGGAAATATTCTCTCGTCAACTTAGAGCTAGCAACCACCACCACCAGACACGACCCAGTGCGAAGCACCCCGACGACTAGCTGCACCCTGAGGTCATGGCCCACCCAAGCCTGGATTTGCGCCCGCCGCAACACGCGACCGCCGCGTCGCCACCATACCTGAGCACTCTAGATCCGGACTCACCAGCCTAGCCGCTCCGCCACGCGCACCGCACGATATACACCAGCGACCTGGGGGAGATATGCGACGACGATCGCAGGAGCATCACTCCGTAGAATCTCCACCTCGCGCCACCAACAGAGCATGCAGCACCACCGCCTACCCTGGGACGGCGTCCGATTTCCGCCGCGTCGAGTACGGCCAGAGCCAGGGGCAGCGTCGGCGGAGAGGGGGGTTGATTCGCCACCGACGCTAGGTTTTGTCGCCCCGGGTCACTAGGGTCCTCCCTCTCTTTCTTTCGGAGGTGCTGATCTGCTGCGAGGCAGATATGAGTATGACTAAGTGGCGACATGGGAGCCACGCGCTAGCCGTCTCCCAGCAGCAATTGCGAGTAGCACAGAGTTGATTGGTAGTGTTGCTAACTCCTGAAATAGTAGTTCCATATATTCTACAAATGAGAAAAAAAAATTATCAGGCTGATGTGACGAAGGCTAATACTCCATCTGTTTGGAAAAAGATGTCTTCCATCTTATATTTACTAATTGGAGGCACCGTAGGAGGCTCCACGTTAATCCTAGAGGTCAATAAAATTTATCCATCCGATTAGCCGAGCGTGTATCTACAGCCGTAGGATAACATGTTGCGCAGGCCGGTCTCAAACCCACGCGACTCCTCTAATCGTCAGGTCGCGTGTTCGATCCAGTAGCCACGCCCGCCTCCTGGATATTTGCCTCCAATTGGTTTGGGTGGAACGTGGAGAAGCCACAAACCTACACATGCATGATCTCTCGCGGTCATGCAGATCAGGCGCCTCCGCCGTGGAAGTGCTCAGAATTTGCGCCATGCCTGATATCTGCAACATCGGTGGAGCCGGACGTTGGATTACTCGGCTCTGATGTTATTCTCGAGAAGCGAAGGTAATTAAAGCAATTCACTTTTGTTTTTCCGATCGGATCAGTGATTTGAACGACCACTGTTGATTGATTGTTTCAGCCTGCCTAACTATATCCCACGCATATTTAAACCTCAGACGATCAGATGGACTCAGTGGAGTCCAGTGAACAGCGACGCGTGCCAAGGTAGATTCACCAGATGTTGAGCAAGGGGCAGCGGCATTCAGGTTATTAATCACTCATCAGGTTCCCATAGTAAAGTGTTCCTTGATGTATTGGCCAAAAGGGTACTGACTGTAACCTCTCCTCAGACTTGCTAATGTGTAGCTGCAATTGGTCAAATTCTGCAGGCTCTCCACGGGTTCTTTTCTTGGCAGGTTTTCTTTGATTCCTTGATGACAATTCCGGTATTGCTCTGAGCAATAACTGAAAATTCCAGGAAAGTTTCAACCGTAAATACTCCAGTATATTTTTTCTTTGGTTTTCACTTTTTGTACAGGTTTAAGAATTTAATTCATGCCACAATGTTACTTATGCCATGCAGAGTTCTGGGAACGGATGTGAAAAAATGATTATTGTGCCGGCGATAATATTAACATGTGTTTATGCTTGAAGATCCTCTCGAAGTCATGGTAAATTATCTCTGCTATCTAGGTAAATATAATCGGAGAAAATCTACGGCTTACAATATCATCAAGACAAACTATGTACATGTTGAATATTAATTATGCGCGTTTATTTCAAATTTGTGTATAGTATTTGCTCTACCTAATATAGGAAAAGCATAGGTGCTATGATTAGAAGTTTTTGTGAGTTTTTGGCACCTTGAATAAATTGGGATAGTACTCCATTTAGAAATTCGACACACAACTGAAAAAAATACTGTTGCATTGTGAATGACGGTTCCACCCAATAGTTGGACGTAATTCATATTTAGAAAATTGTCGTTACAAGATTTTGAAACGATTGAAATTTCTAGCTATATATTTCATTTTGAGAATATCTTAAATGACGTTGTTTTCCCAAGATATTTTTGTGCACACATAACTCCCACAACTTTTCTAGCTTAGAAAATTACGTAGTACAGTTGCGAGAAGATGTTTAGCCAACCAAATGGCTGACTAGGTAGGCACCAACAATTGAAAAGTCGGTTAATATTCTCTTTTCAAGCGTAGCATATGATGGGTCATGCCAGTCTCGACATGTTAAAACTTTTAACTGTGATTAACTACATCATGCGGAAAAACCATGATCTTAACGTATTTCGAGGCTGTATTGATTTTTGCAGAGGGGAATATGTGCATTTTAAATTTCTGCTTGCAGTTTCTCTAGGTGACTAAAATACTAGAACCTGAACAATTAGCTCTAGAAAACTGGAACTTCTGCATGCTTGCCTTAAAAATCTAGGGCGCAGTTAAGAATTAATAATACTTTGCCACGTGCTAGCAGAATATCTGGAGAGTGAGGAATGATGGAATTTGCAACCAGGCGACAGCTACAGGTACGGCTCCAGTAACCTTCCAACTAATCACAGATGAACTGAACCTCTTGGCCACACGGTCACACAACCAGCAGAAACAACAACGGGAATGCGCTGAAAAGTTTCAGGGTAATTAGTCTCATGTATTATGGTTTTTGTTTTCTCTCTTTTCCTTGCAGCTGTAACATTGGCTGTAAATTTGTAGATGTAACTAATCAATAATCTAAGAAGATCTAAGGTTGACAATTTTCTATGGGTTTCCTTCAAAAAAGTCATGAGATTAGTGTAGTAGGTATCTAAGTTATTTGAGAATCGATCGTGGTGATTTGATTTAATGTTTATAAATATTAGAGGTATACGCGTGCATTTAATATTTAAGCTTTCTGGAAAATAGCTCACACATACAAGACTAAAATAAAAGCATGTATGTATATATACTTGGATCTAGATAAATACAATTTAAAATGCAAAACTTAGAATTGATATTTGAATAAGAAGTTCTCTTACATTATTTTCTAATATTAAGTATTACAAAAAAGCCCGTGCAGATGCACGGGTTGACGACTAGTATATCCAAATTTGGATGGATGTGTACACTAAAACATGTCTACATACATCCGAGTTTAGATAAATTCAAGACATCCTTTTTCGGACGGAGGGAGTAGTAGTTCATAAATTAAGGATAGCGCTGCTATGAGGCACAGCTGCGTGCGATCTAAAGGCATGTGCACTGCAAAGCGCTTGCACTTGCTATTAAAAAATCAAATCCCGCCAGTACAAGCGCCTAGCGCTAGGGGCAGTGTTTTGTGTGTGTTTTATTAAGCGCCGGACTCCGTTTTATGCATAGATGCCAACAAAAACGGTGGGATATTTGTGGGAACTGTCAAACTTTTACAATTTTTTCCTGCAGCCTCATTTTAGGGTTCGCGTTGTACATAATCTAATTAGGTATGAATTATTGAGGTACAACCCAATACCCATAGCCGCCAGCAATTGATGAGATGTCGTATTAAGTCTTCCCGAAAAACTAGGATCTCTCGAGAGAGGCGATTATGGTTTCGTGGAAAATAGTGGCGGCGCACGTCGATCGTTCCATCGGCGGGGTGCTTTGAAGCGGGTTTTCGATGGCATCGTCATCGGACCCGACGAAGGGGAAGGACAGCGCTCTGGCTCCTGGCTCGTCGAGGAAGCGCGTGGAGGAAGCTCTGTGGAAACTAGGGCTTTCGGAAGAAGAAGCAACACAGCTGGTTATCGATGATCTGGTTGAGGACCCAACAAGACTTGGGCGCTGGCGGGGAAGGTTTTGCACCGCACTGCATTCCATATCCTGACGATCTCCGGCGCTCTTCGGCCAGCATGGGGGAACCCCAGGGAAGTCTTCCGATCTGTAGGGGAGAACATGTTTGTGGCCGAGTTTGAGACCCAACGTGATCGTGATCGCGTGTGGGAGGGTTTACCGTGGCATGTCAGCAGGAACGATGTTATTCTTGAGGAGTTTGTGGAGTGCATGAGGCCCTCTGAACTGAAGTTCGACAAGCTACAGGTGTGGGTTAGAATTCTCAATCTTCCTTTTCATCTGATGAATGCACCGTGGGGTGAGAGGGTTGCGAAGATGATTGATAAAAATGCAAGATTTGTGCAAGCTGATCCCGTGGGAGGGTTTCTCCGCGCTAGGGTCACGATTGATGTCCAGAATCCGCTCAGAAGAGGGATACTGATTGATTCGGCATGGAGGAAGAGCCAAGATTGGTATGACATCCAATATGAACATATTCTCAATTCTTGCTTTTCCTGCAGCCGCTGGGACACGCTGATCTCTTGTGCCCGATGCCTGGAACCAGAGATGAGAATGGGGCTTTGCCATTCTCAACATCTTTAAGGGCGACTGATGATAGAAAGAAGCGTGCCACGAGTGAAAATTCTAGCAAAGATCAGTCGTCAGCTAATCAAGGAAAGAAGAAGGGAGGTGGGTCGAGTTCATCCTCGGACCCCAGTGTTGAGGTCACCTCTCCAGCAAAGAACACGTCTGGACAGCCGAATAATGAGAGGAAAGCTGGACTGGCGAAACAAGTTTATAGAAGGGTGGAGTACCCTGTGGCTGATGGTCAGACGCCGGCAACTTCAGGGGCTTTGGTTCCCTATTCCGGAAGCATGCAGCCGTGGTGGGAGAGGGTATGGGTGAGTCAGAGGAGATTCGCCCCAAGAAGAAACGAGTGACACCAACTACATCGGCAAAGACTGCGACGCAGTCCTGCCGGGAGCAATGAATTGTGTTGGTTGGAACAGCCGGGGGCTTGGGAACCCCGAGACTGTTCTTGAGCTTCGCGGTGTGGCGAGGCAAGAAGGTCCTGCGTTGCTCTTTGTAATGGAGACAAAGATCAGCGCGAAGAGAGTGGAAGCACTGAAGAATCTCCTTGGTTTTTCATGGTGCTATGCTGTGGACAGTGACGGCCTGAGTGGCGGTGTTGGGCTGTTCTGGTCAAAAGATGTGACAGTTAGTTTACAGAATTATAGCATCAATCACATTGATGTGTTAGTTAATAATGTGGGCGATTCGGCCCCTGTCTGGAGGTTTACGGGCTTCTATGGATAACCGAGAGTGGAAAACAGACATCACTCTTGGAGATTTATGATAACGTTGCATGCTATCCGACATTCTGCTTGGCTTTGCTTAGGAAATTTCAATGAGACCATGTTTGGCTCTGAGCATTTTAGTCGTGCAGCACGGCCGGAGTGGCAAAATGAGAGCTTTTCGTGATGCAGTAGCTGATTGCTCGCTCCAGGACTTGGGGTGGAGCGGTGTCGATTTTACGTGGGATAATAAAAGGCAGGGAGATGCCAATGTCAAAGCTAGGTTGGACCGTGCTCTAGCAAATTCCCAGTTCTGTCAGCTTTTTGAAGAGACTAGAGTAAGGCATATTAGTGCCGTGGAATCAGATCACTGCTTTCTGATTGTGGAGGTCAGTGAGCACAGCCGTAGCTTGAACAGCAGAAATTCGAGACAATTTCGTTATGAGAACATATGGCAGTCACATTCAGATTATGATCAGCTGGTTGCCGAGGCCTGGAAGAAGTTTCATAATGGGCAAGGACTAGCTGGGATCTCTAATACCCTAACCCAACTTCAATCGGAGCTTGGAGCTTGGGGATCTCGGGAGTTTGGGTGTTTGGCACGCAAAGTGAGGAATCTCAAAGCAAATCTGGAACGTTTGTGGTGCCAATCCTTGGGGTGTGGTCCCAATGAAGAGGAATGGAGCATTGTACGTCAGCTGCGTGAAGCTCTAAAACAACAGCAGCAAGAACTACAGGAGGGAGGCGGCAAAGGGATGGTTCAGCGGCAGGTCGGGCCGCGCTGAGCCATACCCAGCGCGGCGCGCCGCGGACTCAGGCTCGCGCTATGATGGTCGCAGGAGGTCGGGCGGTCCTATGCGCCGCCGCGGCAAAGGAGGTGTCTCTCGCACGCCGGTGCGAGTGGCGCGCGCTGCTGCTGCTCCGGTTTGTTCCCCGGTGCTGTCGGGTGTGGGTGAGCCGCCCTCTCCCGGTGCGGATGGTGCGCTTGGTGCGGGGCAGGCACGCTGGCTTCAGTGACGGAGCAGGATGGGGAGGGAGAAGCAGGGGCTGCAAGGGAGCAGAACTTGGGGCTTGAGCTGCTGCTGCTAGAGGCGGGAGCGACGGCGGCTGCGGCCGGCGAACAGAAAGAAGAGGTGCAGGGAGTGGATGATCCGCTCAGCATCTTCATCGACAGCATCACTATGCAGCTGCAGGGCGCCGTGCTTGGCGCGCCACCGGGGGCGTCGGAAGATGAGGTGCAGCCTGCTCCTTCGGAGCCGCCGTCGAGGCGGAGCGCTAGGTTTGCTGCCAAGCAAACTGGAGGGGCCACCATGGAGGAGCTGGCCCGTGCGGCCGTGGCGCGGCGCCTGGGCTCTCTGCCGCCTGAGACGCCTTTCTCGGAGAGGATGCTACAGGCCTACCTGGCTCTGTTTGACGGCCCTTTGTCTGACCAGGCCGTGGCGGCGATCGAGGACCTGGTCCTTGCCGTGAAGAAGAAGGGATCCCTGCCGGTCCTTGTTGCAGGTGCTGGAGTTGCGCGGCAGGTGCCGCTGGCTGTTGCTTAGATGATCGAGTCTGAATTCGAGTCCGTGGATCACACCAAGCCAATGTTGCTTTGGGGGTCCTTTGCAGTTGTGTTGCCAGGCCTGCGAGCCTTAGGCAAGAGTGGATCAATCTGTGTGGGTGTTGCAGTTTGTTGCAAGAGCACCTGAGTAGGGAGGTAGTTGTCGTCGGATGCTGTAGGTTGTTGCAAAAGCATCGAGTTGGTTGTGATCGAGTCCAGCTCGGCTGTGTTTGCTCGTTAATGAGATTAGCTAAAAGATTGTGATGTTTTCTTGTTTGGGGGTCCTGGAGGCCACCCTTCGCCGCGCTGCGGCTGCTCGCCGCCAACGTGACGATATTGCTGTGGCTTTGCGAGTGACCTGAAGGATCCAAATCAGCTTCGCCTGTTGGATTGTAATGTGCGCGGGCTCAACAGCCAGGCACGCTGTGATTCGGTGCTAGAGCTGGTGCGTGACACAAAGGCTTCCCTAATTTGTTTGCAGGAAACAAAGCTACAGGTTGTTGATCGTCAGGTGGTGCTGCGAGCTCTTGGGCCAGATTTCGTGGATGATTTTGCCTTCTTGCCGTCTGATGGCACCCGTGGCGGAATTATTCTGGCAGCTTCATCCAGAGTCTATAGTCTCTCCAACGCCGTGGCGACAACAAACACGGTTTCCGCAACGATCACTAGCAGGGAAGATGGCTCCTCGTGGACGGCAACCGGGGTTTATGGACCGCAAGGTGAAGCGGACAAAATCGAGTTCATCGCGGAGCTGCGTGCGATTGCTTTGGCCAGACCTCAAAGATGGCTCCTCTTCGGCGACTTTAACTTGATCTACAGGGCCGCCGACAAGAGCAATGGAAACCTGAATAGGAGGATGATGGGCCGTTTCAAAGCTGCGCTTGACGTGATGAGGCTGCGTGAGCTCAAGCTCTCCGGCAGGAAGTTCACATGGTCCAACGGATAGGCAAATCCGACCATGACGCGCATTGATCGCTTCTTCTGTTCCCAGGATTGGGATATGGGTTTCCCGGCTGCCATTTTGCAGGCTTTGCCTTCCTCCATTGCGGATCATGCCCCTTTGCTACTTATCGGTGCTGCAGAAATCCCTAGAGTCTCTACATTCAGATTTGAGGCTTTTTGGCTACGCATGGAGGGTTTCAGAGAGGTTGTGCAGCATGCTTGGACGGCTGAGGTGAGCTCTGCTGATCCGTTGAGGCGGTTCCATGCCAAGCTGGAGCGCACTGCCATGGCACTCAAAAAATGGAACAAAAAGACTTTCGGCAACCTCCGCCTTCAGATGGCCATTGCGAGAGAAATCATTGGGAGATTGGATGTGGCTGAGGAGAATAGGCCACTTGTGGCTGCGGAAAGACAGCTCCGAATCAGCTTGAGAGCCAAAATTCTGGGCATTTCAACGATCAACAAGATTAGAATTCGACAACGAGCTCGTCTCTCGGTAACCAAAATGGGGGACGCCAACACGAAGTTGTTCCACCTCCGGGCAAATGGAAGGAGGCGCAAAAATTTCATCCAGACGCTAACTACACCGGGAGGTTTTGTGGTCACACATACGGAGAAGGAGGCGGCATTGAAGACACATTATGACCAGTTCTTGGGCACGGCTGAGACACGCACAACATCTCTGATTGGGACGCCCTGGGCTATGTTAGGCGTGATCTGTCCCACCTTGATGCGCCAATTGACATGGACGAGCTGCGGGCAGCTGTTTTTGCTTTACCGGCGGAGAAGGCGCCTGGTCCGGATGGATTCATTGGGCGTTTTTCCCGCTCTTGTTGGGAGCTGATTTGTGATGATCTCTTGGAGGCCATGAAGACCCTCATGGAGGGAGGTGGCTCAGGCTTCGGAATCCTCAACAAGGCGAACATTGTTTTGTTGCCCAAGAAGAGCGAGGCGGGGGCGATCGCGGACTACCGCCCAATCAGCCTAATCCATAGTTTCTCAAAGATTTTCTCCAAGCTTTTGGCATCTCGGCTGGCACCACTTCTCCCTGAGCTTGTTTCACCTAGCCAATCTGCCTTCATCAAGAAACGATGCATACATGATAACTTTCTTCACGTCCAAGGCTTGATTAAGCAAATGCACAAAGAGAAAACGCCGGGGTTCTTTCTGAAGTTGGATATAGCTAAGGCGTTCGACACGGTTAGCTGGCCTTACCTCCTGGAGATGCTTGAGCAGCTTGGGTTCGGCCCAAGGTGGAGGCGTTGGATATGTCTTCTTCTATCAACGGCTTCCTCCAAGGTCCTCCTCAATGGCAAACCAGGTCCAGCCATCTGGCATGCGCGAGGCCTCCGACAAGGCGACCCAATATCACCGATGCTATTCATCCTGGCAATTGACCCGCTACACCACCTTTTCCGTCGCGCTGCGGAGTCGGGCATGCTGCGTCCGATACGGGAGCGGCCCGTGTGGTTTGCAGTGTCTCTTTATGCGGATGATGCGGGCATTTTTGTTGGCCCTGATCCACAGGATATGAGAGTGGTTTGTTTGCTACTGGAGGTGTTCGGCAAGGCTAGTGGGTTGTGTACAAATCTTGCAAAGTCTGAGGCTTTCCCAATACAGTGCACTGAGGCGCAAATCACCGCTGCTCTTTAGATCTTCCCGGCTAAGCGAGGCACCTTTCTGTGTGTCTATCTTGGTCTCCCGCTGCACCACTCGAGATTGAAGGCCATCCATTTTCAGCCGCTCATCGATAAGCTAGGTGCAAAGCTTGCGGGATGGTGGGGCAAGCACTTCACGCGGGCTGGACGGGTGCTCCTATGCCGTGCGGTACTCACAGCCACCGTCATATATCACCTTGCTGTTATCAAGTTGCCAAAATGGATCATTCGGAGAATTGAGAAGATCAAAAGAGCTTTCCTCTGGATGAAGTCAGGTGCTGCGCCCGGTGCTCGTCCGGTCTCGTTGGTGAACTGGGGAACTGTCTGCCGCCCAAAGGAGTTGGGCGGTCTAGGAGTGTTTGATGTAGAAAAGTTTGGCCGCGCGCTACGACTCAGGTGGCCATGGTTTGCGTGGAAGGATCAGGAGCGGCCATGGCAAGGTATGCTGCTGCCTTGCGACGCTGCGGATATGGCGTTGTTTCGGTCCTCCACCGATGTCACGCTTGGAGATGGAGCAAGGTGCCTTTTTTGGCAAGACCGTTGGCTGCCAGGAGGCCCACTCAAGCTTCAGTTTCCTCAGCTGAAAGTGCCGCACTGTCCAGAAGGAAATACAAGCAAACAATTGGATTAAGGCGCTGTTCCATATCACTTCCTCAGAGCAGCTGCAGCAGTTTACGTCGTTGTGGGCAATCATGCAAGGAGTGCAATTGCTGCCACAACCAGATGCCATAGCGTGGAGATGGACCGCTTCCGGGGAATACACGGCGCCCTCGGCATACCGGTGCCAGTTTACAGGCTCATGTCCTCCCTTCTGTGCCGCAAAGATCTGGAAGGCCAAGGCGGAACCTAAGTGTCGTTTCTTTGCTTGGTTGGTGCTGCACGGCAAGATCCTCACCGCGGACAATTTGGCGATTAGAGGTTGGCCACATGACCCCATTTGCAAGCTTTGCCGATGCTATCCCGAAACAGTGCAGCACCTTCTTCTCGAACGCAGTTTCTCGAAGGAGGTGAGAGAGCACATCTTCGGTTGGAAGGGCTCCATTGGGATGCCGCCACCAGTTTTGGGACACAGCTTTGATGCTTGGTGGAATGGCATGCTCGCCGGGATACCGAAGGAGAAGAGGCGGGAGGCGAGCGGGGCGTTCGTCTACGCCATGTGGGGCTGTTGGAAAGAGAGGAATAGGAGGGTTTTTCGAAACACGGCTATGCAACCGATCATGGTGGCACACCTTGTGTGGGAGGAGATCGAGCAGCGGGCTCTCGCCCATGGGCACGACCCGGGAGATTGACTCTTGTTTGTTGTTGTTGTTTTTGTTTTCGGTGATACTCTTGCCTAGGCAAATGACTTTGTACATAAACATTCTATCTATCTAATCGGGTGGCAGATACGACTGCCTTAAAATTCAAAAAAAAAACAAGAAGAGGTTTGGATGAGACAACGCTCTCGCGTCCAATGGCTCAGGGCGGGCGACCGGAATATGGCGTATTTCCACGCGCAAGCTGCGCATCGAAAGCGCATGAACCGGATTCGAGGTCTGAAAAGGGAAGATGGGTCTCTTTGCTCAGATGAAGCAGAGGACAAAGCCGAGGTGCAGTCTTTTTATCAGAACCTGTACACGTCACAGGGTTTCAGAGACATGAACGAGCTGCTCGATTTCGTGCCGACGAAGGTGATGCCGGAGATGAACCTGTCTCTCTGTAAGCCATTTGAGGAAGCCGAGGTTCGCACTGCCCTCTTCCAAATGGCACAGTCAAAAGCCCCGGGCGTGGACGGATTTACGGCGAGGTTTTTTCAGCGGCACTGGGAGCTAATAAAAGGAGATCTTGTGCCGGTGATTCTGGACTTTCTGAATGGTGGGGAGTTACCACTAGGTATGAATGACACTGCAATCACTCTTATCCCTAAAGTTCCCAATCCCTAGTCGATTTTGTAGTACAAGCCTATTTCTCTCTGTCCGGTGGCTTATAAAATTGCGGCAAAAGTTCTAACAAACCGGCTGAGAGTTATGATGGATGATATTGTGGGAGAAGAGCAGAGTGCTTTCGTTCCTGGACGCTTAATTACTGACAATGTTCTCGTTGCTTTTGAAAGTGTACATGCTATGAGAAGAAGGAAGAAGGGGAAGAACTATTGTTGTGCAGTTAAATTGGATATGATGAAAGCCTACGATCGCGTGGAGTGGCACTATCTTGAGGCCATTCTACTAAGACTAGGTTTTAGCATCGCGTTTGTACGGATTGTGATGAAGTGTGTGACTTCGGTGAGGTTCTCAGTTCGTGTTAATGGTGAGCTCTTGCCGTTTTTCACTCCCTCCCGGGGCCTCCGGCAAGGGGATCCGATTTCACCGTTTCTATTTTTGCTTTGTGGAGAAGGTTTCACATCGTTGTTGAATCGGTTTGGAGGGAAATATGTTGACTGAGGGATTCTTGTTTGGTACCGACCCCCCTGGGTGAACCATCTGTTGTTCGCAGATGACAGCCTCATTTTCATGAGTGCATGTGATCAAAGTGCTACTAAGGCTGAATCAAATACTAAGTATCTACGCAGAGTGCTCTGGTCAATGTGTTAATAGAAATAAAAGTGCAGTCTTTTTCTCACCAAATACTCCAGAGGCTAGGAGAAATGCAGTGAAGCAGCGTCTGGGTATTTTGGTGGAGACTTTCAGCGACCGTTACCTGGGTTTGCCTATAGCTATGGGCGTTATCACCTGCGGCACGTTTGACCACATTGGTGACAGAGCCCGTGGTAAGATGCAGGGCTGGTCCGTGAAAAACCTTGCGTGTGCAGGAAGAGAGACATTGCTAAAATCAGTGATTCAGGCTATACCTGTGCACAGTATGACTTGTTTTAAATTGACAAAGAAGGTCTGTAAGAGTTTCTCTTCTTATATGGCCAAATTCTGGTGGAGTAGTTCAATTGATAAGAGATCTCTTCATTGCTTGGAAGAAGCTATCCGCACCAAAAATTTGAGGAGGTATGGGCTTCCGTGACTTGGAATTTTTAATATTGTTCTTTTAGGAAAACATGGCTGGAGATTCATGGAAAACCCAAACTCCTTATGCTCTCGGGTTATGAAAACACGATACTTCCCAAACTGTGATTTCATGCATGCAACGGTTCCTCAAGCCGCCTCGGCTGTTTGGCGAGCGATAATTGCAGGACGGGAAGCCCTTCAGGTTGGGTTGTACAAGACTGTGGGTACTGGCAGAAGCATTTCGGTGTGGCATGATAAGTGGATCCCCTCGACTGCATCTATGACACCAATGTTTGTTCCTGTCTTTGGCCCTGATGATACTCCGATAAACAATGTCAATGAGTTGATCGACGAGGAGATTGGAGTATGGCGTGCAGATTTAGTACGCGCCACTTTTTCTAGACCTTATGCCGATGCTATGCTTAATATACCCCTACAGCAGGGTGGTGGAGATGATTCGTTCGCTTGGGCACATGAAACTTCAGGGATCTACACTGTTAAATCAGCGTACCGCTCTCTAATGAACAACAAGGAGATGTTTTCTCTTGAAGAAGGGACAGCTACAAGTACCTCAATGACTGAACAACAGATGTGGAGCTCGCTTTGGAAGCTTAATGTGGTACCAAAGGTGAGATTTTTTTGGTGGCGAGTCCTCCGGGGCATCCTACCTGATGAAGCAACCCTCAAACGGAGACATATCAAGCCTATCAGTGTATGTCGGGTGTGTCTCGCCGAGGAGGAAAGCTTAATGCATGCTTTGTTACATTGCTCGCATGCTCGGAGATTTTGGGATGAAGCACAAGCTCGGTTTGATTTTTAGCTGCCGAATCTCCATCCCTTGACTTGGGATAAAGATATTTTGTGTGATCCTCGCTTCTCTGACTCAGACAGAGCGAAGATTATCACCGTGATGTGGTCCATTTGGCACTCGAGGAATAGAAAAGTTCATGATGAGGAGTGTTTGGATCCGTTCAGACGATCAACCGCATCAAGGAAGACCTAGCTGTCCTGGATATTCCTAATGTGTGTGCTGCAGTTCTTCCTGGACATGGATGGCGTCCTCCTGACCAGGGTTTTATCAAAATCAACACTGATGCATCGATAAATTCATAATTTGTCAAGGCAGGAGCTGGCGGTGTCGCGAGATCTACCACAGCTCTTCTCGGTGCCTGGTGTAAACCCCATGATGGAGTTACGGATCCTTTGATTGCTGAAGCTATGCGAGATGGTGTTTGTAACAGCCCAAAGTTGTGAACCTCAAAAACTTGAGTAAAATTTTCACTTTTGCATATCATGCATGCATCATGGCATCATTTGTTCAATTGCTCATGTTGAAACCAGGATTTGGACAACAAATTAAAACAAAAGGGAAACCAAAAGCAATACTTGTTTTCAAACAAGTTACACTCCAATGAGTTGGTTGTGACAAAACACAAATACTCTGAATCTTGTATATTTGTCAAGGAAGTTCCAAGAGTTCAAACTGATATTTTGCATATGTTTCAAATTGCTAAATTGCTAACATTTTAATGTAGCAAAATGCCCTAAGTTAAACCTCTATGATCAAATGTTGTCAAAAACATTTTATCTGACAACACCAAAAATTGAGGAGCTTCTACATGTTAGGGAGAGGCTACCCAAATTATTTCATATTTTTCTAAAATGTCTAAGAGCCGCAATAAAATCCCCAAATTGCTACTGGTTTTAAATTTAAAAAGGAGAAACGACCTATCCGTGATTGCCACAAAAGTTCCAGGGGGTTCTTCGCGAATTCTTCTTCTTCTCTGTAGCGACCGGGCGGCCGAGCCGCACCAGGTTGCCGCGCCTCGCTCGCGTGCACGCCGCGCCGGGCCCCCTCTGCCCTCTCCCCTGCAAGGAAGAGAGCCCCACCTCGTGCTGCAACCCTATCCCCCCCTCGCTCCTCTGTCCTTGCTCCCCACTCTCTTCTTCCACGGCGCCATGGCCGCCGAGCTTCGCCTCCGCATCGCCGGCGATTGAGGGCGCCCCAAGCCACGTGAAGACCACCCACAGGACCGCCGCGTTGCCTGCTCCATCCTCGCCAACGGAATCAAACGGAGACGCTGAGCATCGACCGCGTCATCTCCTTCTTCCCCGCAGCCGTCCACGCACAGCCGAGTTTCGCGCCGCCGCCGTGGCCCAGCTCCGGCCTCCCGAGCACCCATACGCTTCCAGGGTGATCTTCTGGTCATGTAACACCCCAAAATTTCATCCCTAATTTTAGTGGTGTTTTCTCACACCCGAAAAAAAAACTTTTCCCTCGTGTCTCAAAATTATTTTGCCCTCTGATGCTAGATGATGCCCTCATGTTCTTTTTCTCTCAAATAATTCTAGAGAGTCTCCGGTGATTTCTTTGCCACTTTGAAAACCTCCGCTAAGGTTTTTCCAAAAAACCCAAAGACCAAATGTTGGGATCCTTAAAATCCTAATATTCCATCTACCTTATGAACCATATTTTTCCTAGCTTGGAAAACTCCACCAAATATTCCAAGATCACCTTATCCAATTATTATCCTCCACATGCAAAATATTGCATATTTACCAAATGCAATGTTTCCGAAACTCTCGATAAATATTTTAGTGCTTGTCTTGGTCAAGAAATTATTTTCCTAACATGTATCCCTCTACACTCCTCATAAATCCATGATATAATCATTATGCCATTGCCTACACCCACAAAATATGGCATGATCATTTGAGCCAATTATCCACCACACCCTTCTTACACCCAAGAACCCATAAAATATCTTCATGTGTGGATAAGAGCCATGTGAATTCATCACATGGGATAATATCAACCAGCCCATATATTTTATCCAAGAAGCCACATAATCCTTATTGGTGGAAATTAAATACCACACCATCAATTTCTCACCCACTTTTGGAACCATGCCAACCTACCTTTTGTGCAAGATATTTCTGCATGGGGGGTGATAGACCTTCACCTTCTCCTCTAATACACCCATGTGATCCTTAGCCATCCACTTAAAAGCTAAAACCCCAAGATCAAAGCCCTAATGGCAATGATCATGTCACATGCCACTCCGGAAATTTTTCCCAAGAACCCTAGCCAAGTTGCACCATTTGACCTCAAAGTCCAGAAACCACCTCCTCACATACAAACCTAACCACTGGAATTTTTCTGGATTTTATTTGTATTAAAAAGTTCTTGTGGACATTTCATCGAACACCTTGAGGGCAGGTTTAAAAATTTCAGAAACTTGCAAGTTAACCATGGTTTGCTCAACCCTAGCCCTAACCCTTTTGTCCAGTGGATCCCCTGTGACCTAATGCCTCTCCAGCACCTCATCCTCATCCTCTTCCCCTGTAGACGAAGGTCACTTAAGCAATGACCTCAAGAGCTCCATTAAAACCCGAGCTACCAAGCACCTACTCCTCCTCTCTCCCGGCTATAAGAAGCCCCCTCGAGCCCTCCAGAGCACTCCCAGCCCTCACTTGCCCCCCCCCCCAGGCCTCACTGCCTCGAGTAGCTCGAGGGAAACGAGCTCACCGGAGCTCTGCAAAGCTTCCATGGCCGAAACCCTAACCTGCTCGGGTAGTGAGCTCCACCACTCCTCTGCCCCGGGAAACAGCACCTACGGGTGCGGTGTAGCATGGTGGTTCCATCCCCGCCGTTGGCAAGCCCCCTAGCCCACCCAGCTGCTCGCGTCGTCCGCCACCCGAAGCTCCCGCCATGGCCGTGAGGCCAAAGCTCACGGGCGACGCACCCACGTGCCTCCCCGCGCCCCTAGCCTCCTCCCCTGGCCGCGGTGCGCTGTCCCAGGACCATCCCCGCCGCTGGCCGGCCTCCCGGCGTGCTCCACGGCCAGCCCTGGCCGGCTCCGGCCGCTTTCAGTACGTGCTCGGTGAAGAAGAAGAGCAGGGATCGATCCCTGTCTTCGTTTCTTTTTTTCCCCCTTCCAATCGTTTTCTGGCCCAGCAGTAGAGCAGCAGCTCTGGCCCAGCTCGGCCCAGCCAGGCGCCCAGCCAGTAGCGGCCCATTTACGGCCGCGCAGTTTTTTTTTTCCGTGGACCTTTTTTCTTTTTCCTGCTGCAGGAATTTTCAAACGGCAATATCTTTTGAACCGTAAGTCCGTTTTCGGTGGTTCGAATTTCTAAATCTTCGTCTTGACGAGCTCTTTCCGGTGGTACTGATTCCATCTCATTCCAAAATACTTCTATGAGGTGCCCTTTTGTACGTGCAATCCGGAGTCCGTGGAACGGGGCTATCGCTGCCCTACGCCGCGGAATCACCCCGACCATTCCAAACCCGGAGGATCCCCGTCTTTGAAGGCAAGCTAACCCCTTGCTATGAGCCGTCCTGCAATGCTTGTTTGTTTGATTGCTTAATACCATGCCGGGTGTTATGTCTGTCTTCTGTTATTGATATATCTGTCTGCTATTATCGTTGCATGTCTGTATGCTGTCTATGTTTTATATGAACCTTGTATTGCTGTATGTGTATCGTATTGCTTTTAAATTATTGCACTACTTTATAGCTGCTTACCTGTGCATCACTCACATTCCTGAGACAATGGCCGGTTGTACCGCCGCAGTCAAAGGAATGGGGGAATTATTACAACTGTGCGTCTCGCGCTTGCGGGGCTTTGTTTGCTTCTTTCTTCTTCGCCGAGGTGAGGAGCGGACGAATGTCGTCTTATGATACTCGGAGTTGGGGGCATTTGCCAAAAAGAGTTATTTGCTCTTGTCCCTCCGTCAAATATGGTTGGCGTAGACCACCCGGACTGCGACGCTTGGGAGCTGACTTTCCATTTGGTTCTTTTTGCCGAGATTGCTAACACCACGTCGAGATAACCCTCGAGTGGAATGGATGCTCTCTCATTCTTATGAGTGCTTTTCGGTTCATTCTTTACGGTGACACCGGCTGGGGATACCGCCACGGTCATCCGTTTGAAACACTATGTTATTATTCTGTGAACACTAACCCCGAGTGACACCGGCTGGGGATACCGCCACAGTCACCCGGATGTTATTATTAATGCAGGTGTCATGTTTATTCTGTGCTATTATTGTGCTTACCTTATGTTGCTAATGCCTTGTTGTTTGTTGTGATAATGTTGATATCGATTATTATGCTGGACTAATCCTCTGTTTTGTGACTTGTTGTGATGAAACTTGATTAAATGAAACATCCTCCAAACAACGATAGGGTAAGTTCATGGTGCCACTAATCTGAACTTTGAAAGCAGAACCATCGTCGTCTCATGGGAGGACCGTGACCTAGTAGGTTGTTGAGCCCCTTTTGTGCCATCCATTGGGCGCAGTCGTTCGGTTGCGCTGTCCGAGGGAGTGGTCGATAGGCACGGGTTCGTCTGTGATAGGGAGTCCGGAGCTAGGCATACCTGGTCGCGCCAGGGGATGTGCCGGATTTACTTGCCCGTTGTGCCATGTGCATAGGGTGGTGCGGGAGAGTGTCTTAGCAAGTGGACCGTCACGAGAGTGTATTTTGCTTAGTACGACTTTGGGCGTGACAAACCTGAAGTGTCGGCTGAGTGGGGTGCATTCTGATAGGTGGGAACGCAAACTCTCGAGAGTGTCAACCTAGCAAGCTAGCCCCGTTCCTGGGATATGGAACAACAGTTCAGTGTCGGTCACACTGTGTGTCCTCGTCATGTCCGGAGGTTAAACTTAAGATTTGTTTGAAATAATTAAGGAACGACCTGATTTCACTAAATGAACAATAAGTTGATGCAGGGAATGCTACTTGAGATGTGATTGTGAACCAGGTTTAGGGATGGCAGTGTGATGCGTTGGGGAGCCTATAGTTAGGCCAGAGCCCACATCAACCGTGCGTGCCCAGAGTGAAATGACGAGGCCAGTGGGCCTAGCAGTGATCACAGGTGTTGTTGTGTATTATTTGGTACCACTTGGTACACCTGTTTTCTCGTCACAGGTAAGTCCTTTGTATGATTGCCAGTGCACGATCCAACCCCACCTGGCTTGGACTCTGCACTGGTGATACCCCGTTGTTTGCTTATGCCATGTTTTGCTTGTGATGCCATCTACCTTTATGTTATACTGTATATTTGTTTGTCTAGAGTACACACTTGCCATGTGTAGTATTTTATTTCCAATGTATATCTTGCTGCATGATTGTTGGATTGTTTGTGGTGAGTGGCGATTCGTGCGGAGTGCATATAAATGTACTCACGGGCCTTGTGATTGTGGCCAGGTTTTGGCGAGGATTCATCTTCTACCATAGCAAGGAGATGGAGCAAGAGTGTGCTAGGATCAGTAGCCCAGCCAGATACCTGTGGAGTGGAGCCGCTCCAAGCCGTAGCCTCTCATATGTCTTCCGTTGCCAGTTAAAAACTCTGTATCGTGCCATGCCGGGATTGATATTTCGTCATTCCTTGATGGCCTTGTAAACCATTTGTAGCACTGATGTGCCTGATTGTGTCATGATGTCCATTATGTTACACTGTTGTGACGTGCGGCCAGTTATCTTGGGATGGCGCACGGGACGACTGCCTCTCTGGTGATATGTGCCAGGGAGGGGTGTCACAGAGGTGGTATCAGAGCACCAGGCTGGCTGTAGACTACCCTAGCAAGGAAAACTCAGCCTTACTTTTGCCCGACAGTGAGCCCGATGGATTTAACCCATCTCCGCCTAACTGGCATGGCTAGTGTCGGTCCACAGTAAGGTGCAGTAGGACGTGCCCCATTCCCCGAGAAAGGCTCGCCGGTTTCTTCCAAGAGAAGGAGCCGACACAACCCAGTATATATGAGACTCCAGTCCTAGCTGCCATTTATCCCCACCCTCGCCTGCTATCCTTGGCAACCCAACCCCATCGAAGTAGAATCCCGCAGAGAAACCTTGCTCTCATGTCTTGCTCCAGTTCCAAAGCCCCGAGTGAACCGCCGGTGATGCCCACCTTCCTCCTAGAAACCACGGCCGATGAACACCTCGGCTTTCCACTAGTCCTTAGGAAAGTCTGTGATGTCCTCGGTTGCCATGTTCGCCCTCGTTATGTTGTGTTCAAAAGTTTAGTCCCATTTCCTGGGGGTGACTTTCGAGCAGACGTACACATCAGTCCCTACCCTTCAGGCCCAAAGAAGCCCTACGTGATCCGTGGAAGGAACATGCCTACTCTGAGTCAAACCATCCAGAAAGCAGCCTGGGAAGGCCTCGCTCGTCTCCGGCACTCAGAGCCGGCGATAGCGCAAAGTCGAGTGTTCCGCTTTTTCCCAGCCAGGCCCCTGCCTGGTGCAGAGCTGATCCAAACCTCCGCCAACGAAGAAGCCGACCCTGCCATTATTAGCAGCGTCGCCTATGGAGTTGCAATGTCGATGCTTTGCGATTCCCTGTTGGAAGAACTCGTGACCACCAGGCGCAGCCTTATCCACGTTAGCCTACAGCTTACGGAGTTGAGGAACCATTCCTCCCTCCTACAAGATCGGAGCCAGAAACTCCCAATCCCGGGCGATGCGCCAGGACCCAGTCTCCAGGCCATCCCAGCAGACGCAACAACTACAGTTCACCAGTTCATCGAAGCACGGGATGCGGTACCCGAAGGTGTGCCTGCAATTCCCCACCCCGCGGAGATGGAGATGTGGACACCACTCTTCGTCTCGGCCACACTCCACCGACTACCGGAGGCCCTCAAGCGGAGTAGAACCCGTGTTTAGTTAGCCTGAGTGGCGCTTGTATGTGTTAGGAGAGAATCAGCGAGGTTGTTGTTTTTTCTTCTTGTGTTAGCTTGTGATGCAAGTTTGTTGTCTGTTTTCTGGTTGATGTCGAATCAGCCGTAATAAAACTTGGTGTTCTGATTTCCTTGTTAACCACTTGGTTGATGTGCGACGGAATATCACGTTATTTTCTTTAGTTGAAAGGTTTTAAAGAAACGACACATCACCTAAAAACAAAAGTGGTATATGTGAACCCAGACATATACCCGCTTGTAAAATTAATACAAACTTTGATTGGGACTATTTCGAGTAAGAAAAGTATTTTTTGCGTGTGTTGCACAAGTTAGCCATTATGTGGAAGTATTTCATACCGTACTCCACGGTACCACGCTTGCTTATTGCTGACTTGTGTGTAGGTTGGAAAGTCACCTGCTTGTTGCTATACATGGTTCATCACTTGGATGTTTTGCGTGTCGCATACAAGTGGAGAAAATTCTGCTATGTTATTTTAATGATTGTTTGATTGTGTTGGCTTATTCGGTATGGTTGAAATGATTAGGCCATACCACTGCAAATGATTTTTGGAATGGCCCTATCCACGGTGTCTGTGAGCCAATTATCGGTGGCACAGATATTTTCTTCTAAAAGAAACCCTATTATTTTTTCAAAACCTGGGTATACATGAAAATGGATATACAGCTTTTCTAAAATAAAACCGTAAACTGCTGTGTTCCCAAACTTGAGTTAATTGTTTGGCCAAGATAAATCTTCGTTTGTTGGTTGATAGTTTGGTTGTAGATCTTGTTTGATATTGCCATGTTTGTGTTTGGTGAACAAAACTTTAGATTTAAATTTTTATAAACCTGCTAGTAGATCCGATGTTGATTGATTGAGTGAGCCCCTGCCATGCCATTTTAAATGCATTGAGTGTGGTAGAAATATCATATAAAATCTTGTTGTGTGTCGATCTGTTTGGGTGTCAAAATCCTGTTATTTTGTGGAAAAGTTTTTAAGTCGGGTTTTTATGGATCGTTCAAGAATTATCTTGTATAACTCCCCGAATCTCGGGACGAGATTCTTTTTAAGGGGGGAAGGTCTGTAACACCCAAAATTTCGTCCCTAATTTTAGTGGTGTTTTCTCACACCCGAAAAAAAAACTTTTCCCTCGTGTCTCAAAATTATTTTGCCCTCTGATGCTAGATGATGCCCTCATGTTCTTTTTCTCTCAAATAATTCTAGAGAGTCTCCGGTGATTTCTTTGCCACTTTGAAAACCTCCGCTAAGGTTTTTCCAAAAACCCCAAAGACCAAATGTTGGGATCCTTAAAATCCTAATATTCCATCTACCTTATGAACCATATTTTTCCTAGCTTGGAAAACTCCACCAAATATTCCAAGATCACCTTATCCAATTATTATCCTCCACATGCAAAATATTGCATATTTACCAAATGCAATGTTTCCGAAACTCTCGATAAATATTTTAGTGCTTGTCTTGGTCAAGAAATTATTTTCCTAACATGTACCATCTACACTCCTCATAAATCCATGATATAATCATTATGCCATTGCCTACACCCACAAAATATGGCATGATCATTTGAGCCAATTATCCACCACACCCTTCTTACACCCAAGAACCCATAAAATATCTTCATGTGTGGATAAGAGCCATGTGAATTCATCACATGGGATAATATCAACCAGCCCATATATTTTATCCAAGAAGCCACATAATCCTTATTGGTGGAAATTAAATACCACACCATCAATTTCTCACCCACTTTTGGAACCATGCCAACCTACCTTTTGTGCAAGATATTTCTGCATGGGGGGTGATAGACCTTCACCTTCTCCTCTAATACACCCATGTGATCCTTAGCCATCCACTTAAAAGCTAAAACCCCAAGATCAAAGCCCTAATGGCAATGATCATGTCACATGCCACTCCGGAAATTTTTCCCAAGAACCCTAGCCAAGTTGCACCATTTGACCTCAAAGTCCAGAAACCACCTCCTCACATACAAACCTAACCACTGGAATTTTTCTGGATTTTATTTGTATTAAAAAGTTCTTGTGGACATTTCATCGAACACCTTGAGGGCAGGTTTAAAAATTTCAGAAACTTGCAAGTTAACCATGGTTTGCTCAACCCTAGCCCTAACCCTTTGGTCCAGTGGATCCCCTGTGACCTAATGCCTCTCCAGCACCTCATCCTCATCCTCTTCTCCCCTGTAGACGAAGGTCACGTAAGCAATGACCTCAAGAGCTCCATTAAAATCCGAGCTACCAAGCACCTACTCCTCCTCTCTCCCGGCTATAAGAAGCCCCCTCGAGCCCTCCAGAGCACTCCCAGCCCTCACTTGCCCCCCAGGCCTCACTGCCTCGAGTAGCTCGAGGGAAACGAGCTCACCGGAGCTCTGCAAAGCTTCCATGGCCGAAACCCTAACCTGCTCGGGTAGCGAGCTCCACCACTCCTCTGCCCCGGAAACAGCACCTACGGGTGCGGTGTAGCATGGTGGTTCCATCCCCGCCGTTGGCAAGCCCCCTAGCCCACCCAGCTGCTCGCGTCGTCCGCCACCCGAAGCTCCCGCCATGGCCGTGAGGCCAAAGCTCACGGGCGACGCACCTACGTGCCTCCCCGCGCCCCTAGCCTCCTCCCCTGGCCACGGTGCGCCGTCCCAGGACCATCCCCGCCGCTGGCCGGCCTCTCGGCGTGCTCCACGGCCAGCCCCGGCCGGCTCCGGCCGCTTTCAGTACGTGCTCGGTGAAGAAGAAGAGTAGGGATCGATCCCTGTCTTCGTTTCTTTTTTCCCCCTTCCAATCGTTTTTTGGCCCAGCAGTAGAGCAGCAGCTCTGGCCCAGCTCAGCCCAGCCAGGCGTGCACTGCGTGCAGCGCAGTAGCGGCCCATTTACGGCCGCGCATTTTTTTATTTCTGCGGACCTTTTTTCTTTTTCCTGCTGCAGGAATTTTCAAACGGCAATATCTTTTGAACCGTAAGTCCGTTTTCGGTGGTTCGAATTTCTAAATCATCATCTCGACGAGCTCTTTCCGGTGGTACTGATTCCATCTCATTCCAAAATACTTCTATGAGGTGCCCTTTTGTACGTGCAATCCGGAGTCCGTGGAACGGGGCTATCGCTGCCCTACGCCGCGGAATCACCCCGACCATTCCAAACCCAGAGGATCCCCGTCTTCGAAGGCAAGCTAACCCCTTGCTATGAGTCGTCCTGCAATGCTTGTTTGTTTGATTGCTTAATACCATGTCGGGTGTTATGTCTGTCTTCTGTTATTGATATATCTGTCTGCTATTATCGTTGCATGTCTGTATGCTGTCTATGTTTTATATGAAACTTGTATTGCTGTATGTGTATCGTATTGCTTTTAAATTATTGCACTACTTTATAACTGCTTACCTGTGCATCACTCACATTCCCGATACAATGGCCGGTGGTACCGCCTCAGTCAAAGGAATGGGGGAATTATTACAACTGTGCGTCTCGCGCTTGCGGGGCTTTGTTTGCTTCTTTCTTCTTCGCCGAGGTGAGGAGCGGACGAATGTCGTCTTATGATCCTCGGAGTTGGGGGCATTTGCCAAAAAGAGTTATTTGCTCTTGTCCCTCCGTCAAATATGGTTGGCGTAGACCACCCGGACTGCGACGCTTGGGAGCTGACTTTCCATTTGGTTCTTTTTGCCGAGATTGCTGACACCACGTCGAGATAACCCTCGAGTGGAATGGATGCTCTCTCATTCTTATGAGTGCTTTTCGGTTCATTCTTTACGGTGACACCGGCTGGGGATACCGCCACGGTCATCCGTTTGAAACACTATGTTATTATTCTGTGAACACTAACCCCGAGTGACACCGGCTGGGGATACCGCCACAGTCACCCGGATGTTATTATTAATGCAGGTGTCATGTTTATTCTGTGATGTTATTGTGCTTACCTTATGTTGCTAATGCCTTGTTGTTTGTTGTGATAATGTTGATATCGATTATTATGCTGGACTAATCCTCTGTTTTGTGACTTGTTGTGATGAAACTTGATTAAATGAAACATCCCTCCAAACAACGATAGGGTCAGTTCATGGTGCCACTAATCTGAACTTTGAAAGCAGAACCATCGTCGTCTCATGGGAGGACCGTGACCTAGTAGGTTGTTGAGCCCCTTTTGTGCCATCCATTGGGCGCAGTCGTTCGGTTGCGCTATCCGAGGGGAGTGGTCGACAGGCACGGGTTCGACTGTGATAGGGAGTCTGGACCTAGGCATACCTGGTCACGCCAGGGGATGTGTCGGATTTACTTGCCCGTTGTGCCATGCGCATAGGGTGGTGCGGGAGAGTGTCTTAGCAAGTGGACCGTCACGAGAGTGTATTTTGCTTAGTACAACTTTGGGCGTGACAAACCTGAAGTGTCGGCTGAGTGGGGTGCATTCTGATAGGTGGGAACGCAAACTCTCGAGAGTGTCAACCTAGCAAGCTAGCCCCATTCCTGGGATATGAAACAACAGTGCAGTGTCGGTCACACTGTGTGTCCTCGTCGTGTCCGGAGGTTAAACTTAAAATTTGTTTGAAATAATTAAGGAACGACCTGATTTCACTAAATGAACAATAAGTTGATGCAGGGAATGCTACTTGAGATGTGATTGTGAACCAGGTTTAGGGATGGCGGTGTGATGCGTTGGGGAGCCTATAGTTAGGCCAGAGCCCACATCAACCGTGCGTGCCCAGAGTGAAATGACGAGGCCAGTGGGCCTAGCAGTGATCATAGGTGTTGTTGTGTATTATTTGGTACCCACTTGGTACACCTGTTTTCTCGTCACAGGTAAGTCCTTTGTATGATTGCCGGTGCACGATCCAACCCCACCTGGCTTGGACTCTGCACTGGTGATACCCGTTGTTTGCTTATGCCATGTTTTGCTTGTGATGCCATGCTACCTTTATGTTATACTGTATATTTGTTTGTCTAGAGTACACACTTGCCATGTGTAGTATTTTATTTCCAATGTATATCTTGCTGCATGATTGTTGGATTGTTTGTGGTGAGTGGCGATTCTTGCGGAGTGCATATAAATGTACTCACGGGCCTTGTGATTGTGGCCAGGTTTTGGCGAGGATTCATCTTCTACCATAGCAAGGAGATGGAGCAAGAGTGTGCTAGGATCAGTAGCCCAGCCTGATACCTGTGGAGTGCAGCCGCTCCAAGCCGTAGCCTCTCATATGTCTTCCGTTGCCAGTTAAAAACTCTGTATCGTGCCATGCCAGGATTGATATTTCGTCATTCCTTGATGGCCTTGTAAACCATTTGTAGCACTGATGTGCCTGATTGTGTCATGATGTCCATTATGTTACACTGTTGTGACGTGCGGCCAGTTATCTTGGGATGGCGCACGGGACGACTGCCTCTCTGGTGATATGTGCCAGGGAGGGGTGTCACAGGTCATCCCTGTGGCTCTCCTTTCCCTTCCCCTCTCTCGCTAAATCGTGCGCCACCGTCGAACCCAGTACGCCGACGTTCGTCGTCGATGTCCTCGCGTGCCCGGTTGAGAAACCGGCCTAGCCGGGCTGCAGGCCGATCTTCTCGGGCTCTTGGCCGGTCTAGGAGCCGGCCCAAGCCGGGCAGACGGCCGGGTGGCTCTGGTACCAGGCCGGCCTGTCAGCCGGCCCAACCGGGCTGGAGGCCGGTTTCCCAGTTTTTTTTCGCGCACGCCCGGTTTCCCAGTTTTTTTCCGCGCTGTTTATTTTTCCTTTTCCCTCCCTTTGCGCATGATCCCCGCTTCTCCTCGCACATTTAGGGACATCAAGCTACGATGCTTCCTTCTGTCCCATCCCTCTCTCGAATCCGTGTAGATAAAATATTATCGTTGTTAAAAATAACTCAATTAGAATCAATATTTAAAAAGAGGAATTATAAAGATTAATAACTTTTGGTCGGGGCCTCCGAAAATAGCATCATTTCCATGCATGTTTACATGATCTTTAGCACAGGAAAACATTAAAACAAAGAAGGAGCTTTATCTCTCTCTTGTTGGATAATTATTTCTTCACCCCATGTAAATTGGTAGAACTTGTTATAATAATCTCAGTGCATTAAAAATGTCATGGCATCATGTGTTTGCACATTGCACTTGTTGAAACATGTGTGGTGATTGATTGCTTCCCCGTTGTTATGTTTCGATAGATCAAGCAGCCGGGGTTACTCCACAATACCTCGAGGATCCGTACTACCAACACTTTGAACAAGGCAAGCGTAATCCCCCCTCTGAGCATATCTTATCCTATTTTCCGCAAATATTTTCTCCACTATAATATTGCATGCGGTTCCAAATGTCAATTTGCTTGGATTAGAGTATCCTATAGTTGCATTAAGATTCCGATGCCAATACCTGTTTCCCTCCTATTAACCATAGGTTTGTATTGTTGGCCTGAGCTACTTAACTATGCTATGTTGATGCTTAGCCATGCTTAGTAAATGCTTAGCTGTACGATGGATGGTTAATGTTGGAAACAGGTGTTGAGATGTGCGGTTGATGGTGGAGAATTGGGAGACAGGTAATAAAATGCTTAAAGGTGGGGATGAGAGGCCACTGTGGTTGTGGTGCTTTGTCTCGTTCTCGCCGCCTAGGTGCGAGTTCTTTACCTCTTGAACCAAGACTGAGCGTGCAACCATGCGTGAGGCCTATGCAATTGCAGGAACCCTCATAGACTAAATAACTCGGGCGGGGCTAGCCAGGGTCCTCTAGTTCGGGCTTCCATTTGCGCGTGCGTGATGATGGTGGTATGAACTGAGATGAGGATGGTGTGTAGGAAAATAAGTGGCCGGCAGGGTGATGAGGTACCCTTGTCCTACCGCCACTGATGATCCTGGAAAGTCCTTAACGGGGAGAAGTCGACACCGCTCCCACCCAGCCGGCTCTCCAAGGAAGAGAGCTAAAAGCTAGGTAATGGGCCGGACGGTACGCGTGGCAAACATTGTACACCCCTGCAGGGTTAAATCTTTTCGAAAAGCCGTGTCCGCGGTTATGGACGAACTTGGGAAGTAAAGGTAAGATCATAGAATAACTTGAACGGAATGATTAAAAACTGGGTACTAGAGGTACCACTCACAAATGCAAGGTGACTTCCTCGAGGGTGATTCGGGGAGGTGCCTTGTAGAACAGGTACAATGATGTTGTGTTGATGATGAGAAAGGTGATCAGAAGAAAGAGTTACTTCTTACCTCTTTTAAAATACTCTGAATAGTCGATGCCATTGAGTTATGTTTTCATAAATAAAATCAGCTTTATGCAAAACAGCCATAAAACTTTGAAAGCCTCATCGAGCTAAAGCTCTATATATAATCTTGCGAGTTCGTCGAACTCAACGTCGTTTGTTTTGTTTCAGAGGAGGACTTCACCGACCTCGAAGGTGGGTTCTTTGTGGACGTCGACGAGTAGTCTGGGGTTCCCAGGTGGCAGCTTGGGACATCCCGGAACAGCTGGCGTTGATGTTTATCTGTAGGCCTCTTAGGCCATAATTTGGTTCTTGTTGTTTAGAACAACCTAATTTGCTTCCGCTTGTTGTAATGTTGGGTCTGTGACCTCTGGTTGTAATTTGCTATCTTTCTCTATTATAAGAGTTGAACTATATGATTTGTGTCGTAGAGTCTGTGATGTGCCAGTTGTTCCACAAGTCTTGATCTCTCTATTATGCATTGAGGGTTGTGCCTGTGTTAAGGCATCAATCGGGGTGTTGCGTTGCCGATGATCCATTCCGAGCAACGCCTGCCAAAGGTTTTGGCCGGGGATTGGTAAACCCGTAACCTCCGGTTGTATCGCTTAACCGGTGACACACAGCATCACTGTATAGCAGTCGGGTCGGGGCGCCACAAGTTGGTATCAGAGCAGTACTGCCTGTAGGAAACCCTTCTACTGGTCGACGTTGAGTCTAGTGTTTGTGAAAATATTTTTAACCTAAAAATGAGTTGTGAAAACCATCTTAGGATTCTTTTTACTCCTTATCTGGTTACCCTCTAATCTCGGAGCAATCTTACCTCGATTTGATTAAAGGTTTTACTCTCATCTGTTACTTCAAAATTAGAAACGTGGGTGGGTTCGACCTTTAGTGTTATGTGTCCAGTTGCTCCCGCTGCGTTGCAATCCCAAATCAACTCAGATGTTTCTACCGAGTCTAATCATTTGATCCTTTGGGTTTTAACCCAAGGACTTGAACATAAGGTCCCGGATTGTGCCAACTAGAGTGTGTTAAGTTGTGATTTCTTAACTCTCGCTAGTAGCACATGATGCTGATCTTTGACCCAAGTTCTATCTTGTTGATTCCTTGTTTTGTTGCACAATGTATTATCGTCCCTAGTCTGTGTACTTGAGTAGACGCTAATGCTATTGTTCGACCATTCGGAGAAAGATACTAACGTGTCATTGTCAAATCTCCAGAATGGCTCGAGGAGGCCGTGGAGGCCGTGGAGGTCGCGGTAACCACAATGATGATGAGGATGATCTGCCGCCACCACCCTCGATGGCTCAGGTCTTGATGGCCATTGAGGAGAACCGTGGGCGCAATGAGCGCTTGCTTGAGCAGTTGGTGCAGCAGAATGCACGGAGGAACGAGTGCAACACTCTCACTGAGTTCCTGCGCTCGCAGCCACCCCTTTGCTGATGCTAAGGAGCCACTGGAAGCTGATGATTGGCTTCGTGCTTTGGAGCGCAAGTTCTCCGCGCTGCATGTCCCAGTGGCTGAGCAAGTCAACTTTGCCACCTACCTCTTGGTTGGTGCTGCTGGCTGTTGGTGGGAAAGCCATGTGGCTTTGTTTCCAGCCAACCATGTCTTCACTGGGCTGATTTCCGCACTGCCTTCCGTGCGGAGTACATTCCCCAGCCGATCATGGATTTGAAGAGGAGGGAGTTCCTGGATTTGCAACAGGGACGGATGGACCTCCGCACTTATGGTCGTGAGTTCAACCATCTCTCTCGTTACGCCCCAAGGGACGTGACCAATGATGCTGACAAGCAAGAGCTGTTCCGCAAGGGTCTTCGCCGCAGCTCCGCTATGAGCTTGCCCTTCAGGTTCCAGACCTACCAGGAGCTGTTCAACCAGGCTTTACTCTCGAGCAAGGAAGAAAGGAACTTGAGGCTTCCAAGAGGCCCGCACACGGGGACCACCAGAGTTCCTCGGGTTCTGAGAGCAAGAAGCGCAGGGTGTTTGTTCCCTACAGCGTGTGCCGCTGCTCCATTCATGCCAGAGCCGCGGATACAGGCCACCACCTCCGCGCCCCACTACTTCGACACTTGGGGTAGGCGGGAGTGGGTACCGTCCTATGCTACCTGCTCCACCTGGACTCACTTGCTACACCTGTGGCCAGGCTGGCCACTACTCCAGGGAGTGCCCCCAGAAGGCACCTCTCGCGATAACTCCTGCACGAGCCCCTGCCACTCCAGCTGGCAAGGCTGGACCTATTGTGCGTGGTCGCCTGAACCAATCTCTGCTGAAGAAGCTGAAGAGGACCCCGGCGTTCTATGGGTGAGTTACGAATCAACAACAATCTTGCTACAGTTTTGTTTGATTCTGGAGCATCGCATTCATTCATATCCATAGCTTTTGCAAAAGACCACAAAATACCGTTTGAGAAAATGAGCATCCCTTGGTGATCTCCACACCTGGCTCCAAATGGCAAACCGATGGGTTACTCCTGAAGTTCAGATTACTAGGTTACTACTCTTTTCCTTTCGCTTTGGTAGCTCTGAGGTCAAGTGGCATTGATGTCATACTGGGCATGAACTGGCTAGCCAAATACCGGGCTAATCTCGACTGTGCTGCCAAGACCGTCACCGTGACCAATTCTTCCGGCGACAGTGTTAAGTATTGGTCTGCACTGTCAAGACCTCCATGTTCATCATACCCAACTCACCGAGATCCTCCTTTGCTTTATGGAAGGCGAATCCCCTCCTGAAATCCAGGACATACACGTGGTGTGTGACTTCCCGGATGTGTTCCCGGAAGAATTGCCTGGCATGCCTCCTGACCGAAGTGTGGAGTTTGTCATAGATCTACTTCCCGGTACGCTCCAATTTCCAAGAAGCCCTACCGTATGCCGGTGGAAGAGTTGGCTCTGTTGAAAGAGCAAATTGATCAGCTGTTAGCGAAGGATTTCATCCAGCCTAGCAGTTCACCTTGGGGTTGTCCGGTACTCTTTGTCAAGAAGAGGGATTCTACCGTGCCTCGTCTAGTCTCTGACTATCGACCGTTGAATGCGGTGACAATCAAGAACAAGTATCCTATTCCTCGCATCAATGATCTGTTGGATCAGTTAGCTGGTGCAACGGTATTCTCCAAGATGGATCTGAGGTCAGGCTACCATCAGATCAAGATCAGAAAGGAGGATATTCCAAAGACGGCATTTGTTACTCGCTATGGCTCATATGAGTATACCGTCATGTCCTTTGGTCTCACAATGCTCCAGCTACTTTCATGAGGCTCATGAACTCCATCTTCATGGATTATCTTGACAAGTTTGTCGTCATTTACATTGATGACATCCTCATCTATTCCAAAACCAATGAAGAGCATGAGGAACATCTTCGTTTGGTTCTGACACGACTTCGAGAACACCGCCTCTATGCCAAGTTCTCCAAGTGTGAGTTTTGGTTGGATAATCTTGTCTTCCTTGGTCATGTGATATCCGCTAATGGTGTGGCTGTCATTCCCGACAAGATTCAGTCCATTTGGATTGGAAAACTCCAATGTCAGTCAAGGACATCCGTAGCTTTCTCGGATTGGCAGGTTACTACCGCCGATTCATCGAAGGTTTCTCCAAGATAGCCAAGGCCCTGACTGACCTTCTCAAGAAGGATAAAAAGTTCGTATGGTCGGCCGAAGCTGAAGAGAGCTTCAAAACACTGAAAGCCAAACTCACGTCCGCTCCTGTGCTTGTCCTGCCGGACACAAGCAAGGATTTCGTCGTCTTCTGTGACGCCTCTCTACAAGGCTTGGGCTGTGTATTAATGCAAGATGGCCATGTGGTGGCATATGCTTCTCGCCAACTTAAGCCGCATGAGCACAACTACCCAACTCATGATCTAGAACTTGCCGCGGTGGTCTATGCTTTGAAGCAATGGAGACCATACCTGTTTGGTAACCGTTGCGAGATCTTCTCGGATCACAAGAGTCTGAAGTACCTCTTCACCCAGCCGGATTTAAATCTCAGGCAAAGGCGTTGGTTGGAGTTAATCAAGGACTATGATGTGAGTCTGAACTATCAACCCGGCAAAGCAAACGTCGTGGCTGACGCGCTAAGTCGGAAGTCCTATTGCAACAATCTGATGATTGAAAAGGCCCAACCTGCCCTCCATGAAGAGTTCTCTCGTTTGAACTTAGAAATGGTTCCCTGGCTACCTTGCAAATCTGGAGATCAAATCTACTCTTGTAGACCAGATTAAGGATGCTCAAACCGTGACAAGGGTATTCTAAAAATCAAGGAGAACATTGCTAGCGGGAAGGCAAATGTTTTTCTGTCAATGAATCCGGAGTTGTTTATTTTGGTGACCGCTTGGTAGTGCCAAAGAAACAAAATTGAGAGGAGCTGATCCTCCAAGAAGCTCATGAATCTCCTCTCTCTATTCATCCCGGTAGTACCAAAATGTACCAAGACCTTCGACCACAATTCTGGTGGACTCGGATGAAACGAGAAATTGCCAAGTATGTTGCTGAATGCGACACTGTCGACGGGTAAAGGCTGAACATCAAAGGCCTGCCGGCACTCTCGCCCTATTGCAGTCCCGAGTGGAAATGGGATGAAATTGGTATGGACTTCATCACCGGGTTTCCCGATCTCAAAAGGGCAACAATGCAATCTGGGTAATCATTGATCGTCTTTCCAAGGTTGCTCACTTCCTACCAGTCCGTGATGATATACGGGCAAGTCAACTTGCTGACTTATATTGGCTCGTATTGTTCCATTGCATGGGGTCCCTCTGAGGATCATATCGGACCGTGGAAGTATCTTTGTATCCAATTTGGCAGAGTTTCCAAACTGCTATGGGGTCCCGTCTCAACTTCAGTACCGCCTACCATCCTCAAACTGATGGTCAGACCGAAAGAGTGAACCAAGTGTTGGAAGACATGCTTAGGGCATGTGTGATCTCTTTTGGCAAGGGTTGGGAAAAGTATCTCCCTTTCGCGGAGTTCTCCTACAACAATAGCTATCAAGCTAGTCTGGGCATGGCTCCTTCGAGGCTCTATATGGAAGAAAATGCCGCACTCCTCTAAATTGGTCCGAGACCGGAGAGAGAGCACTCTTTGGTCCGGATGTGATCAATGAAGCTGAGGAGAAGGTTAGAATCATAAGAGAGAATCTGAAGATTGCTCAGTCTAGGCAGAAGAGCTACTATGATAAGCACCATCAGGAAATTCACTATGAAATTGGTGATAAAGCTTATCTCCGCGTCTCTCCCCTTCGTGGCGTTCGCCGCTTCGGAATCAAAGGGAAATTGGCACCTCGCTATGTTGGCCCTTTCACCGTTCTGGGCAAGCGAGGAGATCTTTCTTATCAATTGGAGTTACCGGTCAAATTCCCAAATGTACATGATGTGTTTCAAGGATCCTATCCATGGAGTCAATCATGAAGAGCTGGACCTCCAGGAAGATCTTACTTATCGCGAGCATCCTATCCGTGTCCTGGATGAAGCCGAAAGGAAGACCCGTAACAAGACTACCAAGTTCCTCAAAGTTCAATGGTCTCACCATTCCGAAGAAGAAGCAACTTGGGAAAGAGAGTCTAGTCTTCGTGAGGAGTATCCCGACTTCTTTCGCAACCTTAGAATCTCGGGACGAGATTCCTGTAAGGGGGTAGATTTGTAGCAGCCCAAAGTTGTGAACCTCAAAAACCTGAGTAAAATTTTCACTTTTGCATATCATGCATGCATCATGGCATCATTTGTTCAATTGCTCATGTTGAAACCAGGATTTGGACAACAAATTAAAACAAAAGGGAAACCAAAAGCAATACTTGTTTTCAAACAAGTTACACTCCAATGAGTTGGTTGTGACAAAACACAAATACTCTGAATCTTGTATATTTGTCAAGGAAGTTCCAAGAGTTCAAACTGATATTTTGCATATGTTTCAAATTGCTAAATTGCTAACATTTTTTATGTAGCAAAATGCCCTAAGTTAAACCTCTATGATCAAATGTTGTCAAAAACATTTTATCTGACAACACCAAAAATTGAGGAGCTTCTACATGTTAGGGAGAGGCTACCCAAATTATTTCATATTTTTCTAAAATGTCTAAGAGCCGCAATAAAATCCCCAAATTGCTACTGGTTTTAAATTTAAAAAGGAGAAACGACCTATCCGTGATTGCCACAAAAGTTCCAGGGGGTTCTTCGCGAATTCTTCTTCTTCTTCTCTGTAGCGACCGGGCGGCCGAGCCGCACCAGGTTGCCGCGCCTCGCTCGCGTGCACGCCGCGCCGGGCCCCCTCTGCCCTCTCCCCTGCAAGGAAGAGAGCCCCACCTCGTGCTGCAACCCTATCCCCCCCTCGCTCCTCTGTCCTTGCTCCCCACTCTCTTCTTCCACGGCGCCATGGCCGCCGAGCTTCACCTCCGCATCGCCGGCGATTGAGGGCGCCCCAAGCCACGTGAAGACCACCCACAGGACCGCCGCGTTGCCTGCTCCATCCTCGCCAACGGAATCAAACGGAGACGCTGAGCATCGACCGCGTCATCTCCTTCTTCCCCGCAGCCGTCCACGCACAGCCGAGTTTCGCGCCGCCGCCGTGGCCCAGCTCCGGCCTCCCCGAGCACCCATACGCTTCCAGGGTGATCTTCTGGTCATGTAACACCCCAAAATTTCATCCCTAATTTTAGTGGTGTTTTCTCACACCCGAAAAAAAAACTTTTCCCTCGTGTCTCAAAATTATTTTGCCCTCTGATGCTAGATGATGCCCTCATGTTCTTTTTCTCTCAAATAATTCTAGAGAGTCCGGTGATTTCTTTGCCACTTTGAAAACCTCCGCTAAGGTTTTTCCAAAAAACCCAAAGACCTATCCGTGATTGCCACAAAAGTTCCAGGGGGTTCTTCGCGAATTCTTCTTCTTCTCTGTAGCAACCGGGCGGCTGAGCCGCACCAGGTCGCCGCGCCTCGCTCGCGTGCGCGCCGCGCCCCCTCTGCCCTCTCCCCTGCAAGGAAGAGAGCCCCACCTCGTGCTGCAACCCTATCCCCCCCCCTCGCTCCTCTATCCTTGCTCCCCACTCTCTTCTTCCACGACGCCATGGCCGCTGAGCTTCGCCTCCGCATCGCCGGCGATTGAGGGCGCCCAAGCCGCGTGAAGACCACCCGCAGGACCGCCGCGTCGCCTGCTCCATCCTCGCCAACGGAATCGAACGGAGACGCTGAGCATCGACCGCGCCATCTCCTTCTTCCCCGCAGCCGTCCGCGCACAGCCGAGTTTCGCGCCGCCGCCGTGGCCCAGCTCCGGCCTCCCCGAGCACCCGTACGCTTCCATGGTGATCTTCTGGTCATCCACGTGGCTCTCCTTTCCCTTCCCCTCTCTCACTAAATCGTGCGCCACCGTCGAACCCAGTACGCCGGTGTTCGTCATCGATGTCCTCGCGTGCCCGATCGAGAAACCGGCCTAGCCGGGCTGCAGGCCGATCTTCTCGGGCCCTTGGCCGGTCTAGGAGCTGGCCCAAGCCGGGCAGACGGTCGGGTGGCTCTGGTACCAGGCCGGCCTGTCAGCCGGCCCAACCGGGCTGGAGGCCGGTTTCCCAGTTTTTTCCGCGCACGCCCGGTTTCCCAGTTTTTTTCCGCGCAGTTCATTTTTCCTTTTCCCTCCCTTTGCGCATGATCCCCGCTTCTCCCTCGCACATTTAGGGACATCAAGCTACGATGCTTCCTTCTGTCCCATCCCTCTCTCGAATCCGTGTAGATAAAATATTATCGTTGTTAAAAATAACTCAATTAAAATCAATATTTAAAAAGAGGAATTATAAAGATTAATAACTTTTGGTCGGGGCCTCCGAAAAATGTGTTCTCTATATCAAAATGCTCAGAAAAATGTGCATTAACCAGTAGCATCATTTCCATGCATGTTTACATGATCTTTAGCACAGGAAAACATTAAAACAAAGAAGGAGCTTTATCTCTCTCTTGTTGGATAATTATTTCTTCACCCCATGTAAATTGGTAGAACTTGTTATAATAATCTCAGTGCATCAAAAATGTCATGGCATCATGTGTTTGCGAATTGCACTTGTTGAAACATGTGTGGTGATTGATTGCTTCCCCGTTGTTATGTTTTGATAGATCAAGCAGCCGGGGTTACTCCACAATACCCCGAGGATCCGTACTACCAACACTTTGAACAAGGCAAGCGTAATCCCCCCTCTAAGCATATCTTATCCTATTTTCCGCAAATATTTTCTCCACTATAATATTGCAAGCGGTTCCAAATATCAATTTGCTTGGATTAGAGTATCCTATAGTTGCATTAAGATTCCGATGCCAATACCTGTTCCCCTCCTATTAACCATAGGTTTGTATTGTTGGCCTGAGCTACTTAACTATGCTATGTTGATGCTTAGCCATGCTTAGTAAATGCTTAGCTGTACGATGGATGGTTAATGTTGGAAACAGGTGTTGAGATGTGCGGTTGATGGTGGAGAATTGGGGAGACAGGTAATAAAATGCTTAAAGGTGGGGATGAGAGGCCACTGTGGTTGTGGTGCTTTGTCACACTCTCGCCGCCTAGGTGCGAGTTCTTTACCTCTTGAGCCAAGACTGAGCGTGCAACCATGCGTGAGGCCTATGCAATTGCAGGAACCCTCATAGACTAAATAACTCAGGCGGGGCTAGCCAGGGTCCTCTAGTTCCGGCTTCCATTTGCGCGTGCGTGATGATGGAGGTATGAACTGAGATGAGGATGGTGGTGTCAGGAAAATAAGTGGCCACGAGACAGGGTGCTGGAGGTACCCCTTGTCCTACCGCCACAGATGATCCTGGAAAGTCCTTAACGGGGCAGAAGTCGACACCGCTCCCACCCAGCCGGCTCTCCAAGGAAGAGAGCTAAAAGCTAGGTAATGGGCCAGACGGTACGCGTGGCAAACATTGTACACCCTGCAGGGTAAAATCTTTTCGAAAAGCCGTGTCCGCGGTTATGGACGAACTTGGGAAGTGAAGGTAAGATCATAGAATAACTTGAACGAATGATTAAAAACTGGGTACTAGAGGTACCATTCACAAATGCAAGGTTGAATCCCTCGAGGGTGGTTCGGGGAGGTGCCTTGGTAGAACAGGTACAATGATGTTGGTGCTTGATGAGAATGAGAAAGGTGATCAGAAGGAAAGAGTTACTTCTTACCTCTTTTAAAAATACTCTGAATAGTCGATGCCATTGAGTTGTGTCTTCATAAATAAAATCAGCTTTATGCAAAACAGCCATAAAACCTTGAAAGCCTCATCGAGCTAAACCTCTATATATAATCTTGCGAGTTCATCGAACTCAACGTCGTTTGTTTTATTTCAGAGGAGGACTTCACCGACCTCGAATGTGGGTTCTTTTTGGACGTCGACGAGTAGTCTAGTGTTCCCAGGTGGCAGCTTGGGACATCCCAGAACAGCTGGCGTTGAATGTTTATCTGTAGGCCTCTTAGGCCATAATTTGGTTCTTGTTGTTTAGAACAACCTAATTTGCTTCCGCTTGTTGTAATGTTGGGTCTGTGACCTCTGGTTGTAATTTGCTATCTTTCTCTATTATAAGAGTTGAACTATATGCCTTGTGTCATAGAGTCTGTGATGTGCCAGTTGTTCCACAAGTCTTGATCTCTCTATTATGCAGTGAGGGTTGTGCCTGTGTTAAGGCATCAATCGGGGTGTTGTGTTGCCAATGATCCATTCTGAGCAACACCTGCCAAAGGTTTTGGCCGGAGATTGGTAAACCCGTAACCTCCGGTTGTATCGCTTAACCGGTGACACACAGCATCACTGTATAGCAGTCGGGTCGGGGCGCTACATTGTTATCTTTGCCAAGCTGAGAGTTTTTTCACAAGTGATCATGGAGACGGATTGCCTGGAGGTAGTGAACCTCTAGAACACTCGCCGCAATTCTCGTGCAGTTGTGGCACCTATCCTGTTAGATGTTAGTGAGCTAGCTAGTTCTTTTCAATCCTTTAGTATTCAACATGTACTCAGATCATCCAACTTACCGGCCCATCTTAGTGCCAAGCGAGCTTGTTCGCTGATGGTGACCGAGAGCTGGGTTGATATGGTCCCGCCGTTCCTAGTCACCAGCCTCTTGGCTGACTGTCCTAGGAATGTTTTTGTTTGAATAAAGCTCACATAAAACCCGCAAAAAAGCAATTGATGAGATTGAAAGTGCATTACAACCTACGACGTGAACATTATATTTCGCGGTGAATAAATCTAAACAACTAACGATACCACAATGTTATTATATTCGAACATATGTGCATTATATTTCACAGTGAGATGATATACACAAGAAAATGGTACCACCAAGAGTAAATACATCGAAAATAAAATTGTTGGAAATAGTGGGTATGAAAATGGTTATAAGTCAGAGGCATGCGAAATCTAGAAATAGATTGCAGTGGGTCACAAAATAGAAAAGCGGGTCTTTTAGGGAAGACATAGAGAAATAGATATAATCAATGACACCCTAGCGATTTGCTTAGTATGAAACAATTCCCACTACTATATGTCTATGTATCTAAACCACTGTTCAAGATATCGGCTGATATTCTGATAAATCGGCCGATTTATCGCTTACCGATGTCTGACCGATAAGATAAATCGGCCGATATGCCGATAAACAGGCCATTTACCCCTTGGGTCGACCGATAAGTTCCCGATAAGCGATATCCCCAACATTGATCTAAACAGTTGCAGTCTAAAACAAAGTGAATGATTTTTTTTATACATTGATCTTAAAACAAGTGTGCTACCAAATATGTGGCAATAGTTGCTCATCTCTTACTTCCTAAGGTATGCATTTTAAATGATGTCAGCGGCAGCATCTTGCATCATCTGTTGTGTCTACTTCTTACCAAGGATTACGAGTCGATGAGTCGCAACTTGTCGCTTGGGTACCGACAAGTAGACAAGTCGCGCGACTTATCTAGACTTGTCGCGACTAGTCGAGGTTTTTGGTTGGAACACAAGTACCGAAAAGTAGACAAGTCGCATGACTTATCTAGACTTGTCGAGCGACACTTAATCCTGCTTCTTACCCATTCCTATTTGGTTGTCATTTATCCTTTTGGCTGTTTTGCAGTTTTGCAAAGGTTTTGTCTTTCCGTTAGCTAATTTTGAGTGCGAAAGTTTAACTGTTGATCATTGGTTTTAGGAGGGGAGTCCACTGTTGACAATTGCCAAATCCTCCAGACTAGGGTGAACCGGTCCAAGTCTGATAAAGCATGGGTGGAGCAGGCGGAGATGAAAGGCTTTTCCTGCGATGTCAAGTTCACCGGTGAGTTAAGCAACATCTTGATTCCTACATTTCAGCAATTATAGGGAATGTAGCCTCTGTTCTGATTTTCTTATTTCGAACAGATTAACTTGTGATACATTATTTGCTTAATGTTGTTGGGCAACAGTGATAGACATACATGTATGATGCCTTACATACATATTCCCTTAGCAGATAAAGGGTATAATGACTTACTGACGTCTAATAGAAATTTACCAGTGGTTATGAAAAGTATTGTGTATAGTCTCAGTAGGAAAGGAAATTAGGTGAAGTGTGAAAGCCGAATTATTGAATAATCCTTTGAATCATCCTGCAGTACTATTTTCGTTGCTTTGATTTTGGTAAGTGTATGGGTACTGATTTGCTCCTTTTTTCCAGATTAATCAATTGATCATTCAACCTTTGTTATTATTTATGGAACGGGTCTAGACTGAATTTAACCTAAGATGCAGGCATAAAACATGCAAACCAGCGTACAAGTACTTGAGGGTTGGACTCTTTGACAGCCAATTCTAACACAGATTGAGGAAAGATCTGGCTTTTTATTCCATTTGTGAACCTTTGCTCACAACAGATTAATTTGGGTAGGGTAAGGGTCAAAGACTGGGGATAGTGCACTTGCCTGAACTACCAGCTATAGGGATTTACCTGATGTGGAAAAGAGGCTTTGAAGCTTAGGTTACAGGCTAGCTTGATAACTTATCTCTAAGGAAGCTTATCTCTAATTCAAAGGAAACTAATCCAATCTCCATCCGTATTTTTTATGCTAATCGTATCCCTTTTGTAATCACATACTATCTCTATAAGATGTTTTAACATTTGTATGATACGGATGTACCTAGACACACATAGTATATAGATTCCTTCATTTCAGCATGTAGGTAGTATGTATTGAAACACCTAAAACATCTTATATTTTGGTACGCAGCCACAGAGGGAGTAGTATTCTATCTTTATTTCATCATTAGCTAATATTTCTGCTTTGCTCACGATGATAACAGTTTGTGGGCAACCATGAATTCTGTTTGATTAATTCAGTTAGATTCAAATACCATTTATTCTAGACATGAAACTGGTTCAAATTGGACAGCTCTAATAGTTGTGTTGGCCTCCATTTGTAATTGCGAACTAAGTAGAAACCTGTAACACCCCGCCCTACCCCGGGCCGGGCCGGGCCTGTCACCCTTGACAGCTCTCTAGGATCTCTAGACTGGCCCCACAGATCAACACTGGTCTTTTCTACGCACTTTGTTCTCACTCGTGCGCACCCGGGAAGGACTTCCCGGTCGGTCACCCATCCTCAAATTGCTGCTTAACCTCGAAGTTCTTTTATGAGCTTCCGGAAAAGAAGTTGCAACTTGTTGATATGAGTATTCTATCGATCCTATTAAGCTCTGGGCCAGGATCTCACATCCTTCCCCCCCTTAGAAGACCGACGCCCTCGTCGGTCAGCCCCTAGTCTAGGAACTTCCTCTTGGCACCCGTCCATGCGTCCAGTGCCGACACATGTCCACATGTCATCGCCCTGACCCGCACACGCCCGAGTTACCGTGAGGGTCGGCTCTGATACCAAATGTAACACCCCGGCCTAACCCCGGGTCGGGTCTGTCACCCCTGGCAGCTCTCTAGGATCTCTAGACTGGCCCGCACTTTGTCCTCACTCGTGCGCACCTGGAAGGACTTCCCAAATCGCTCTGGGCCAAGCACGCTTAACCTCGGAGTTCTTTTCAGATGAGCTTCCGGAAAAAAGGTGCAACTTGTTGATATGAGTATTCTGTCAATCCTATTAAGCTCTGGGCCAGGATCTCACAAAACCCAAATATTGTTAGGAATCTGATTATGACTTTGTCACACTAGTTGCAGCCATTTTGGTCCGTCAATATAAAAAAATGACCCTGTGTGGACAGAACTATAAGTCTGACAACAAAAATGTGGAAGTCTCACTCGCAATTCGTAGGCGACAGTCCTGAAGAAGGTATGGGCATAGGTGGATGGCGAGGGCATTGGAGATGGGGTCTGTAAAGGCTCTCGGGGCCATGAGCGATTATAGGCTGGATCTAGTAGTCTTCTGCTATCGAGGCCGACAGATCCGGTTAAGGTTGTTCTGCTGTGGATCCGAGCGATGGGGGTTAAGGCTGAACGAGGAGAGGCAGAGGAGGCCTAGGAGGAAAGCATGGATAGGAGATGTCACTGGACACCATCGGCGACAACGTGGGAGAGGTTGGGGTGGTCTGAGTGCCATCGTGTGATTGCATGGAGGATTTGCGGTGGGCGAGATGTTATCTATTTGAAGGAAAATGACGGGTTACAGAGAGGAATCTGCTTTAATGTGTGAGAGACCGGTGGGGTTATGGATCGAGATAGGATCAACCGAATACCCAACTCTATGGAACCCAATCCCAGTTCCCCCATTCCATCTGCAATACCTGGTAGCCGAGGTGTCAATGATCTATTGTGGACTGCATTGGCCAGATGAGGTTCGAGTTGCCAACAGACTGAATGTCCTTGTACTGTTATTTTTCTCTGTGATATGAAATCATAACTATCTAGATTCAGTAGTCAGGCTGGAATCTCCGAGTAAACATAACTTTATCTGTACTATTTCGTATGCATTAGCATGAGATTCCAATCAAATATGACTTTCGTCATCTGCACTATTCGTCATGCATATACATCTCTTCCAGTTTCATATCATGCAAACTTAATCTGATTTGCTAGTATTTTTTTTCATCCCTCAGACAAGGAGCTTGATGTAATCGAGATGGCTGTCTATGGGGATGTCATTCGTCCTGGCAAACAATGTCGTTGCAAGACAGTAGCTGAGATGCTCGGACAGGTGAAGCCAAAGCCAAAGAATCGAATGGCTGCTTGTGACTTACTGTAGGATGATGCCAGGCCATTCGCACCCGTATCCTTCAGTCTGGGAGTGCAGTCATTGTCGAACAATTGATTACATTCTATTATGAGCATTCGATTATATTGTCATCAATGTCTAGCACAAAGAATGACAGATAACATTCTTAACCTCATATGTCCAGTTGAACACTCTGTTATATTGTGCTTGTCAGTGATGTCCTTTGGAAGTTGGAATATGAAAGTGAACATGATTGGCTGTAGAATTGCTAATATTTCTAATAACACCACCATTAAGAGTTGTGTCGAAATATTGTGTTTGTGTGATCTCTTGTTTGCTGATCCGTTGATGCTCATTGATCTGGTATCATTTATGTATGTTCACAACCGTTACCCCTTTAAAGTTGCAGCAACATGTATCTCTCATCTCCCATTTACTTATGATTTGGGTTCCTTTTCCCAAAATTTCCTGTTAGCAACCCTGAGAACAAAAGTAGCTGTGTTGTTTCGTGATTAACTCTTGAATCAATGGTATGTTGGAATGGTGGATGGTATCAGTACGGTGGTACTGAGATTAAAACAGCCTAGTTCCAATACTTGTTGACCTTTCTTGAGCATATTCATGGGTATGACATTGTCGGATCATTCGAACGTTTTAATCTAAAATATGTTGGGTATTCCTTTCCTTCTGCATTATATGTTCCTAATTACTCAATTGGCTCGGAACACTAGGCATCTTGTGGGTGATGAAGATTGGGGCTCGCCCTAATTGTCAGCAATGAATTCCAGCGCACCAACACGGATCGCCTGGCCTAAGCGAAGGCGGAGAGAATATCTAATGCTCCGAGCCTTTAGGTCCTATAAATGCTACTATCAATATAACAATTTTAGACGTGTCAAAAAATTATATGAAAAAATGTGAGTGCTCATGAAGTATGTGTTTACAACCTCTAAAAATTTCAGATCCAAATTCGAAATGACCATTGAGAAACAAAAAAGACAAATCTAACGTGAATAGTGTCACCTAGTGTCACACAAAGACAATAAAAAAATGACACAATTCATACTAAATTTCTCTTTTTTCTCAGTATCCATTTCAAATTTGAACCTGAATTTTCTATAGGTTGTAGACGTATACTCTTTGAACATTCACATTTTTTTGTATATTTTTTTGACACATCTAAACTGGTTTTTTCTAGTGGTAGCATTTGTAGTACCTAAAGGGTTTGGAGCACTAAGGCCTACGAGATCTCGCCGGCGCTGTGGAGGGAACCCGCTCTCCAGATCCAAATCCTGTTCGGCCGTAGCCAGTCTTTTGACGCCGGCGCATCCAACGTGATCAACGGAAGGGGCCCCGGTTTCTCCGGAGTTGTGTGTTGTGTGCATGTAGGCGACGGACGGCGTTGTATTTTGTGTGCATAGGAGAACACCGACATCATGGACACCATAATCAATGATGGCGCGCCCGCGGCGGGATACGAAGAAGAGGACGAGGATGAGGAGTACTACGACGATGATGAAGAAAAGGAGGGTGTTGTGTCTCGGTGGACGGACACCGGGAGTAAAGGATACCCCCTTTTAAGGTTCGGCACGGGGCGTGAAGGAGGCTGAGAATCACCTCACCCGGGTGATGCACGTCGAGCTCTCCGATCCGACGTTCAAGCAATCAACACAGAGACGCAGAGATTTTTACCCAGGTTCAGGCCGCCCGGAGGCTAAAAGCCCTACTCCTGCATGTCTGGATTGAGGTGTTCATCATGGCGTGGCTTGCAGGGTGTTTTCGGGTGTGTGCCCGGTAGGGTGATGGCTAGAGGTAGAAGACGAGCGATCCTACCCGAAGGAGATCACCTCTCTCTCTACCTTCTCAGCCCTAGTCTAGTCTTGCTTGTGTTCTGCTCTGGTCCCGATCCTCCTCCTTGGTGGCCTCGGTCCTCCTTTTATAAGCTAAGGGGATCCCACATGGTCACGCAAGAAGCGTGGGGGGTTTTAGGCGGGAAAACCTCCCGGTGGTCTTTAGGAGGCGGCGTGGCTTCCTCTCGTCCAAGTATCCTCTACGGTTAGGTGAGGACGTCCGCCTCTAGGGAAAGCGGGGCAGACAGGGCCTGACAGCCCCACCGACCATGCCCAAGGCGACGTCACTGGGGGCGCGTCCTTCGTCTTGGTGCCCAAGTCTTCTACAAGCTTCTAGCACGTGCTGGCGTGCTTATCCTCTTCGTCGTACAGAGAGGAACCCGAGAGGGAGCCTGGCCTCCTGCCGGGCAATCGGGCTCTCTGGTGCTCTATCTTGTTCGTCGGGTTGCAGGTGACCCCGGAAGGCCACCTAGTCCTTAGCCGCAGGTTGTCGATGTCGAGTTTGTCGGGTTTCCGTGGGGTAGGTGGGCTGGCCTACCTGCCTGTCTTGACTCCTTATCTTGTCCATCTTCTTGTTGGGCCCACAGGTGGTGAACCCACTTTGGCAGTACTAGGGGAATCCCATGTTCCACTGTTGCGACAGTAGCCCCCGGGCATAGTCCCGACGGATATCTTCTTCTGCTACCGGGTATGACCAAAAATTGGTCAAAGTGGGTCCCCAGCGTCTTGTCTTGGTTGCTCTGGTTGCCGGGGCTGCGTTCAGGAGAAGTCAACGCGAGCCCCCGGGTCTTCTTGCCTTGGCGAACGTTGCGATCCACGCGGGCCGCCAACGTCTATCTTGAATCCAACGGGCAGGAGCGCTCGAAGTGGAATGTCTCCTCGATCCCCGCGTCAGTCGGAGTAATGGGCCGCGACGTGACGCGTGGGATGCCTTGTAAGCCATGACTCGGTGGCATTGTAACCGTTATTCTCCCAAATCACCGAAATCCCCAAATATCCGCGCTCTCTGCTCCATCTTCTCCATTTCGCCGTGCGCCGCTCTTCCGCCGATAGCCGCCGCGTGTAATCTGCGGATCCTCCAATCCACCCTCTTGCCCATGGCGCCTAGGAAAAAGAGAGGGGGAGTGAGGAAGGTAAAGCAATCAGCAGCGGAGAAGCTGGTGGCGGAATCCTCCCATGTTGCCACCCTCCTTCGACGAGGGTGGCGCAAGCCCTGTTTTCTCTGAGCTCGTATGCGAGCGAAGAATTCATAGGTCGCATACGTCTTGCCCTTGCCTCAGAATTTCGTGGTGCCGAGGCCGTGGAGGTCCGCCCCGAAAGAGGCCCTCAACAAGAAGGTGAAGTGGTGACCTTCCATGATTTCTCGGTAATGGGCCTACTTCCTCTGTTCCCTTCTTTCTTTATGGCAATCTTGGAGGCGTATGGGCTGCATATGCTCCATCTGCACCCTAACACGATGTTGATTCTGGCCACTTTCGCATATGCTTGTGAGGCCTTTGTCAGAGTAGTGCCCTCCGTGGCCCTGTTCCGTCACTATTTTGTTCCCTACCTGGGCAAATCGAAGTGGATTGTCGGGGGAGTCTCTTTCCGCCTCAGAAAGTCAGCGGCGCATCAATATCCATCCATGCGACTCAAGTCCAGCTGGGAAGAGTGGAGGTATAATTGGTACTTTGTCATTGTGAAAGATTTGAGCCCCCGTCTCTTGGTGCCCATGTTCCCCGCAGAGCACCTGGCTAATTGCAAGGAGGCAAGTTCCCAAGGTCTGACTTTGCTTCCCGCCATTGATCGGCTGACCAATCTCCGGAAACTGAGAGTGACGTGCACCATGATCACGGGTGATTTCATCCGAAGGGGAATCGCCCCTCTACAGCAACGAACTCGGCCATTGTGGGAGCTTCGTCATCGGATGACAGAAAACAGAAAATTGGGATCCTTTTAAAGTGGGGTGACTGCGCCAAGTGCATGTTCTTCTTGGTTCCGGGGGATCCCTATCATCTCCCGAGTAATATCCATCCGCTCTTCGACAACCCAGATGCTGAGGTCATCCGGCCCCAATGCCGGAATGTAATGCATATGGGGTTCAGGGTACTGACTACTTGGACCCTCTTTTAGTTCCTAGGAAATCCAAGCGGAGGTGTGGGGTACCAGGATCAGGGTGCTCCATGACTATAGACCTGGCTTGCGGCGATGTTTCCTCAGAAGAGCCCGGTTCTTCTGACGAGGATGAGGAAAAGCGTGCCCTGGCAGCACCCGCCGTGCGTAGAGAGCCCGTGCCTCCCCCGGAGTCAGAGGTAATTCTAGTGAATGACGAGGGTGTCACGGTGGAGCCGCCTCCGGGCAACTGGCACACCCGAACTTGCAGAGGGAGCGGGAGTCGGACGGGGATTCCGAGGTTCTTCTGCCTCCACTTCTAGACGATGAAGACACCGAAGAGAGCATATCAGTGCCAGATCTTTTCGAAGAACTGGCAGAAAAGAAGTGGAACTTTTCTAGAGCCAAACGAGACCGGGGGTGAGTCTGAACTCTCTCCCAAAACTATCAGACCAGTTACTTTCTCTTGAAGTCTTGAAAGTGTGGCATCCATTGTATATTTGCAGATCTTCTGGACCCGAAAGCCCCAGGAAGCGCCCCCGGGTAGATGACGATGAAGAAGTGGGAGAAACCGTGGAGCCGGTGCAAAGGAGTCCCTGGATCCTGGCGGGTCCCCTCCTGACACCCGTCTCCCGTCGAGTGGTGTCGGGGAGTCGATGGCGATGGTGGTGTGGACGCAATTCCCTTGGGCGCATGAACAAGTCATTCCTAGCAGGGACCGGTGACTTTCTCGCCAGCCTCGGGTAACCTTTCTTGTGGTTTTTGATTTAATTGATTGTGATTGTTCTCTTGTCCTTGAGAGCTTGCTCATTGCTGGTGATGTAGGTCTTGAAGTAACGGAGCATTCCGAGGGTAAGCTTGATTAATAGCCCCATAATCCCCCTAAGAGCACAGGGCTGAAATCGATCAACCCTCACGCAGTGTTTTTGTGTCGAAGCCCACGGGGACCGTCCCTCATCCGAATGGAGAGGCGCGAGCCACCGGGTTTACCAGGACGTTCTCCAGTGCCGGGGAATTTCTTGCCTTTGCTCGAGCCGAGGTCAGAAGGCAGGAACAACCTTGTTCTAGTCACGGAGAGGACTTGCACGCCCTGGAGCAGAAGCTAGCTGCCGACAAGGAGTTACTTGACGCTCACGAGCGTAGAGTGTCCCGGCACGAGAAGGAGTTGTTGTAGCGTCTTCACGAGCTTGAAGACCAAGAGCGAATTCACCTTGAAGCTGTGGAGCAGTTCCAGCTGGAAGCGGTCCAAGACGAGGATCGCTTGGAGCAAGGAATGGACAACACAGTGGGGTGGACTCGCCGTGAAGTTGAGCTGGAGAACAAGGAAGCCCTTCGGGCCAAAGACGAGATCATCGCAATGAAGGATAGGCAACTTGGTCGATTGAAAAATGATTTAGACTTCGAGCGAGCACGCCAAGCGCAAGCGAAGCAGGACATCTGGAGGGCCAGGGACGTGAAGGAGATGCTGAGCCAACAGGTGGAATCTTATGCCAACACCATTGCTGCTCAGAAAACAGCCCTGGCCAGTGCTGAGGAATTTTGGAAGAATGCGCTTGCAGGCCGCTCCGAGCTGGAGAGACAAATCAAAAGTCTGAAGGACGTTGTGGCGTTCATGGATGAAGCCGCCGAACGCATGAATGTCCTTAGAAAGACAGAGATTCAAGAACTGGCCGACGGTCGTGTGGCCATGGAAGAATCCATGTCGCAGGCCCAGATTGCCTAGGATCAGCACGAGAGTGTGTCCAATCAGCTCAAGTCCGCGCAAACTGAATTGGCGGAAGCCAAAGCCCTGTATGAAGATGAGGAGAGGCGATTCAGGCTTCACCGGCGTGAGGACAACCAGCTTCTGCTCCAGATGCACTCGCTGTCCTCGAAGATTGTGACAGAACTCAGAGACATGGGGATATCATCCCCACCCATCCTTAGGCCTGAGCATTCCACCACCTTTGTCCACTATCCTGCGTTCCTCGAGCATGTGGCCTTGCTTCTTCGTGGCATCAAGGAGAGCGCTAGCAGAGCTACTCGCCGGGCGGGAGAGCAGGCGGTCAGGTAGGCGACCACCCAGTTTGTTGCCGCCCTTCATCAGCAGCACCCGCAGCTATCTCTGTTGTCCGAGCTAGAGAGGCTGAGACCCGAGACGCCATCCCTTCCGGATGTTACCCGCAAGGTGAACGAGATCTTAGAGCGCCTTTCCCGTGAGGACGACCCGTGAGCCTGTCAAGTCCTGAAAAGGACACAGTAGTACCAAGGACCGTGAACTATGTCTTGCAATTATGTCGCCGAAAAAGGCATATGAACTCATACTTTTGAATGTAAAAAACCTTTTCACAGAATACATAAGTTTTATTGCACTCATGGGGGCTTAACGCTCTCGGGTAGGATTCCTGGGCGCGAATGCTAACCAGCCGTGAGCAAACAGACGGATCTGAAATGCTGACACAGGGCGCACCCCCCCCCAAGAACCCATCTTTTCTGACCGCACAGACCTCATGAAAGAGCATGTGTTGCCCCATGCGTGGTTTTGGTAATTAATGACAATCCTTTTGGACTAATGTTTGCATTGAGATATACTTGTAGATCTTGTCCATAAGAAAAGATTGGAGTTCATGTGTTGGACTCTAGAAGATTACATGATGACCAAGGTTCCATCCAAGGGTTTATATGAAGAATGGTCATGTGAAGAGTTGAGCTTATTGCAAGCATGGCTTGGAAAAGAAGATTGAGTGAACTTCATGTTTATCTCCAAGCCATCATCTATATCAAGAGAAGAATATGAAGCGCAAGTGGATACATGAAGACGGAGTTTAGCGAGACTCTCCCATAATGGAGTATGGGGGAGCATTTGGAGAAGTCTTCGTCAAGCATGTGCTAGCAAGCGCAATCAAGAAAGGTGGTCCACTTGAAGAGATCAAGATCGTCATCATCTAGCTCAAGTGGAATGCGCAAGGCAAAGGTATGATCTTGATAGGGTTTCTATTTTACCGGTCTCGTGGTGTTAGTGGGAGACCGGGTTATAGGATAGACGGCGTACTATCAAGAGGGGCTCTCAAGTGAGTAACTTGATCGCATCTTTGTGGAGAGCTCAAACCTTTGCATACTTGGCATATCATCTTTCTTGGTTCTTATTTGGCTTTTATCCATGTGAGAATTTAGAGCTTGTGTTCATCTCCATACCAAGCTCTAGTTCATCAAAAACGGATTTCATTTGAATATCTTGTGATGTTTTGATGTTGGAGGTTTTACCAGTTCGTCTCTTGTAGAGAGGTCAAACTCTCCTCTTGTGTTATCCTCCTCACATGATGGACTATGATGTGTATATGCATGATCTTGTAGTGCTTGTGACTTCGGAGCAAGCCCAAGATCATAGAAAACGGAGTCCAGATGGAAAACTTGTTGCGTTCTCGGTGTTGGAAATATTACCGGTCCTCCTCGAGATAAGCTCTTGTCGTTACCTTTCTAACCTCGTTGGTTTCGTCTCGTTTGGAGCTTCCTTGCAAAAGTTATCGCAGTTCAGGTTTCGGGCTGAAATCCTGCCAGCGGTAGTACCGCCGGAACGGGCGGTAGTACCGCTGGCCCTGGGCTGGGAAGCCTCAGCGGCAGTACCGCTGATACACGTCTTCGGATGCAATGTGCGGTACTGGCAGCGGCACTACCGGCGGTAGTACCGCCCCTTCGGGCGGTAGTACCGCTGGGTCCTCTTTGCCAAAAGACAGGCGGCAGTACCGCTCGCGGTACCGCCGGATGGAGGTTCGGAAGACCATGTGCGGTACTACCGGTGCTTCGGGCGGTAGTACCGCTCATGAAGTTTCAAGGCGCAGTCAGCACACTGTTTTGACCGCAGCGCAGAAGGCGCCAGCGGTAGTACCGCCCGGCGCAGCGGTACTACCGCTGGATCAGGAAAAAGGCTCCAACGGCTCGTTTTTCTGGGAGGCCTTTTTAAGGCCCCCTTCTTCCCCAAAGGGGTAGCTCTTCCAAGCATGTTTTCCCCTCTCTCCTCCATTGTTGACCTTGGAAAGCTTGCCCCTCTCCCAATTCCTCCCATGATTCTTGCATATCTTTGAGGGATTTGAGAGAGGAGATCTAGATCTACATTTCCACCAATCCATCTCTCCTCTAAGTGAGGGGAACCTAGTAGATCTTGATCTTGGAGTTCTTGGTGTTTCTCCTACTTTGTTCTTCCTCTCTTCTCCCCCCATAAGCATTAGTTGCATGTGGTGGGATTCGAGAGTGAAGGATTTGAGCCTTGTGCTCTTGCCATTGCTTTGTTGCATCGGTTTGTGCTCTCCACGAGGATTTGTGGAAGTTGAAAGCTTGTGAACTTGTTACTCTTGGGTCTTTGGACCCTAGACGCCCGTGTGGTGGTTGAGACCCTTGTGTGGTCACTTGTAGCTGTTCGGGAGCCCCCAATCCCGTTGTGGGTTGTGCCCCGGATCGTTGTTGAAAGGCTCCGGATTTCCGCCTCGAAGGATTCCGATAGTGGAAGGTGAACCAAACCTTTGTGGTGCGGTTCATCGGAGAAGAAGGTGAAACCTTTGTGGTTATTGAACCATTGTGTTGGTTCACACCTCTCCAACGAGACGTACTCTCTTAACAAGGAGGAACTCGGGAATACATCCTCGTCTCCGCGTGCCTCGGTTATTTCTCTACCGAGCTTTTTACTTATGCACTTTACATTGTGATAGCCTTCGTGCTTGAAGTATTCTTTCTTGCTATCACCTAGTTGCTTGTCTTGCTTAGCATAAGTTGTTGGTGCACATAGGTGAGCCTAGTATATTTAGGTTGTTGGCTTGTTAATTTAAACACCTAGTTTTATTCCGCATTTATCAAGCCTAAACCGGAAAAGTTTTAATAGCCTATTCACCCCCCCCCTCTAGGCGACATCATTGTCCTTTCACCTCAGCCCACGACTCCACTACCAGAGGGAAACTGGCAGTACCATCGTGGAGGCACTGCCCCGAGGTAACACCTGCTTTCGTCTTAGCCAAAATGCATAAAACCGATGCAATTAGGAAAAAGCCCGTGCAAGCACGTTTATACTTAACTTGCTGTTGGCACCTTAGGCTATTTAGGCAATTATTTCGTTGTGCTCCCTCGGGGCGGGCCTTCTACGTCGTGTTTCAGACGTAATTCTGCCATGTCCAACAGTTCCTTAAGGGGACAGGGCTCCATGCCGATACAGCTGCCTGTCCAGCAGATCCTTACTGGGACAGGTTCTTCGTGCCAAGTTGATCGCCTGTCCAGCCGATCCTTACTAGAACAGGTTCTTCCGCTACATCCCGGGTTCCAATCCAGCAGGTCCTTACTGGGATTGGTCTCTGAGTGCCGCATGAGGGCACGACTGGTTTTTCTCTATCCAGCAGGTCCTTACTGGGACAGAGTTTTTAATTCCGCCTTTGGATATGATTATGCACGCCCATCTTGCAGGTCCTTACTGGATGGGTTCTTCTTAGTACTCCTAGGTTTAACCTTACTCCCAGTCCAGCAGGCCCTTACTGGGACTATTTTCGGGGCGCCCCTTCCGGATGTTCCGTTTTTGCCTATCCAGCAGGTCCTTACTGGGACATGACTTTCTAGCTTCTTGAGGAACAATGCCTTTAGGCAAGAGGGGCGATGGGTGATTTGCTGCCCCAGTGTTGACCGACATCGGAACGACACCTGATCCGGAGACCCCTGTGGTTTTCAGCCGTGGGACTCGGAAGCCATCGATTTGGTGATTGATGACCCACAAGTATAGGGGGTGTATCATAGTACTTTCGATAAATAAGAGTGTCGAACCCAACGAGGAGCAGAAGGTGTTGACAAGCAGTTTCGGTCAAGGTTTCACTGTAAACACTAGCAGACAAGTTTTTAGCGGTTTTTGATATAGCAGATAAATAAAATACAAGTAAATAAAAGACAGTAATAATAATTGCAGCGAGTAGCCCAATCCTTTTTAGAGCAAAGGATAAGCCAGTTGGTTTACTTATGATGACAAAATGTTCTTGAGGACACACGGGAATTTAGTCAAGTGCTTTCGCTTCATACAGTTGATTAATCTTTATTGTTTTGATAAGTGTTGTGTGGGTGAACCTATGCTAATGCACCGCCCTTACTTGGACTAATATATACTTGTGATTATACCCCTTGTAAGCATCCACAATTACAAGAAAGTAATTAAGATAAATCTAACCATAGCCTTAAACTCTGAGATCCTACACTCCCTCGTACACCGGTTTACTAATGGGGGTTTAGGTTTCTGTCACTCCGGCAACCCCACAATTAGCGACCAACTACACAATGCATTCCCCTAGGCCCGTAAAGGTGAAGTGTCATGTAGTCGACGTTCACATGACACCACTAGAAGAATAACACCACAACTTAAATATCAAAGCATTAAATATTACTAAAAATAATTCCACTTCTAGCGACAAGACTTTCCCATGTCCTCAAGAACTAAACGAACTACTCACAAGACATCATATGGATCATGATCAGAGGTGATATAATGATGAATAACAATCTAGACATAAACTTTAATTCACCGATAAAACTCAATAGCATCAACCACAAGGAGTAATTAACACCGGGAGACTTCCCCCTATGAACTAGACAAAGTATAGCCCTAGATGTTACAGCGGAACGAAGTGGAGAGGCGGTGATGATGGTGATGGCGGTGGAGATGATGATGATGATGATCCCGATGAAGTCCAGCATGATGACGATGAGGATGGCGATGATTTCCCCCCTCTGGGAGGGAATTTTCTTGGCAGATTTCTCACTGCCGGAGAGCTTTTTCTCTCTCTGTTGTTTTCATCCTGTGGAGGCGGCGGAATATTTCCTCGGGGGCTCCTTCTGAAGATTAGGGTTGAGGAGGTCATGTACGCTAATGGCCCCACACCAGGCCTCGGCGCGGGCCCTGTCAGGGGGTTACCCCCGGGTAGGGTAATGATGAGGTAAAGACATGTAAGGTAAAGGTAGTAAGCTGTCCGAGGTAGCGATTGAGCAAGGACGCAGGAGGCGTCATCCGACGTAAGGTGTACGTCCGAGGTATATTCTCCGAGGTATATCCTCCGGGGTATCAACCTCGGGGCAGTCAGCTAGCTACCACAGGAATAAGGTATTCTCTACCGAGGTATAGGATCAGGAGTGTTATCCGAGGTTGGCAGCAAGGATCGAGGCATGTCAGAGGGGTCACGGGCGCCGCAGAGCTCGTAGCCCGAGGCTTCAGAGGACGGCGAGGTCCGTCCACGGGTTTCCCGGAAGCTCGGGGGCCTAGGAGCTGACTCGGCTATTTCGGGAAAGGTCTACAGGCTAGACCTCGGCAGGCTACTGAAGTATGACCGGAAGAGGAAAGCTAGGCCTGGCTGGCCTGACAGTCCGGCCGTTGAGCTGGCAGGAGGCAGAGGCTTGTCTTCTACCTTTTGGCCATGCCATTGTCAGTTGTAGACAGGGGTAAAAATGTACTTCGGCCTGTGTATATATGCGGCATCTCTACCTCCAGGGAGGAGGACGGCGAAAACCCTAGCTCATTTCCCCCTTCATAGTTTCATCTTCTATCTAGAGCTCTCACTTGGGGAGCATCATACAGCTCGAGGAGCACCTTGTACCTGAGAACTACACTGATATATTGGGAGAGGAAAGGCAAGAGTAGGGGTTTTACTTCCTCAGAAGGCCCCGAACCTGGGTACATCGTGGTGTCTTGGGTGTTCTTGGCTTTCTCGGTCTCTTGTTCATGTTCTTGTGGTTTCCTACATGTTCTTGCTTGTGCACATCTTGAGTGCATAAACCCTCCCCGGATTCCCCTAACGATCATTCGGCCCCAACTAAGCCATACCCATGGCATCTGCCGTGATCCCACCACGACAGTTGGCGCCCACCGTGGGGCAGATTGAGGCGTTGGGTGGAGTTTCCATCCGGACGGGCTCCTCTGAGTGTGTTCTTTCTGGCCTTGTTGCCAACATCGGCGAGTTCGCCTTTGTGAGTGACAATGCGGGGTGCTTCGCCGGCAAGCCTTTCCCCACCAATGGCTTCCTCATGATGCTCGGCAGTTTCCCCACATACGTTGCTGTCGAGGTGGTTCGCGAGTACCCGGAGCAGGTGCTCGTGGATGACGAAACTCCACTCCTGGCGGCTTTGGGCCAACGTGTTACTCGCCCTCCGAGGTGTGTGGAGGTGATGGTGGCTGGTACCCAGCCTGCAGCTAGCAAGGCAGATGCTGGCAAGGTCGCGCTAGCCGAGGTAGAGGCGACGCCAACTGCGATGCCTGAGAAATCAGGTCGGGCGGCGAAGTTTCCGTACGAGAAACCAAGTCAGAATGAGCAGTTGGGCATGCCAAGGGAAGAATTTCCCTTAGAATCTATCGTTGATAGGTTAGCTCAGCCACTCGCAGTAGAGGCAAGTGTGGAGCATACGGTGGCCGGGTTAGAGGCAGAGTGCCAGAGAGTGATGAGAGAAGCTCGGTTGCTGGCCGAGGCTAAGCAGCAGTTCGATACGGAGCAGAAGGAGTACAATGCGGCACATGGTATAGGAGATGGTTTTACTCCGGTTGTGCGGCGTAAGAAAGCTGCTCTGTTCAACCAAGGCAAGGACCTCTATGAGGAGATGGTTAGGGCTGCAGTCTCGGGCTCGAGTAAGGCAACAAGTAGCAGGTCGGCTACTGGTAGGCCGGTGTATAGTTCACCAGCTAAGAACCTTAGAGCAGCCGAAGCAGTAAGGGCCGGGCTATCGGAGTTGACCGGAGATGCATGGTGCGAGCAGCAGAAGCGGCTCAATGAGTTAGTGCATGTGGCCAGCAAACAAAATGAAGCCCTCCGCAAGGCCGGGCTTGGCGGTTCGCAGGCGGTCCATTCGATTAGGCCAGTTAGCCAGGGGTCCAAGGGGCAAGCCTCGTCTCCACGCGTCGGAGAAGCCGATCGTGCCCGGAGTGTCACTTCAGGTCGGAACAAGGAGATGCAGCTGCAAGTGTACGATCCGGTGTTAGCTGGAAAGCAAAAGGTCGGCGACGCTAGCCGAGCCAATGGAGACCCCGGCCCAGGTGATGCAAGCCGAGCTAAAGGCCGTTCAGCTCAGGGAAATCAGAACGGTGGGCAAGCAGTGTCGGCTGGCCGAGGTAAACCACCTCAGCCCCCAAGGCATCAGCAGCAACCCCGGCCGCAGGAGCAGTATCAGCAAGAGCCGGAGTATGTTCCGCAGCCGAAGAGCGTCGGTCGAGGTGGCGACCGATATGATGATGGAAATTCAGCCATGGAGCGGGCTGGATTCTATAGAGTGGATGGTGCATTGGGAGAGCGTATCGGAGCTCGGACGTTGCCTACAGGTGATGCGCGATACAAGCTAGATCGGATTTACATGTCCGAGAAGTTGGAAGAGGAAGGTCCTCCTGGTCCGGCGTGTTTTGGACCTCGGATCATGAAGGAACCACCTCCACCAGTGTCTCAGTTTCAGTTGGGTTGGAGTACCAGGCCGTACAATGGGAGCACCAAGCCGCAAGATTGGCTAGCTGATTATGTTTCAGCAGTATACATTGCGGGGGGCAATCGCCGATGGGCGGTCCGGTATCTCCCGCACATGTTGGAAGGTCCTGCTCGGATCTGGCTGAACAATTTGCCGGAGAATAGCATCAATTGCTGGCTGGATTTAGAGGAGGCATTCAATAGCAACTTCGCCAGCACTTACAAGAGGCCAAACCGACCTCAGCTTTTGCAGGCGTGCAAGCAGGAGGACAATGAGACTGACCGAAAATTCTTGACTCGGTGGAGCAATGTTCGGAACTCCTGTGAGGAGTTATCGAAGCACAGGCTATAGCGTGGTTCGCTGATGGATGTCGGTATGGTAGCATGTTGTGGCAGAGGCTCCAGAGAGATATGCCAAAGACTCTGGCCGAGACGATTCGGATAGCTGATTCCTATGCCCTTGGTGATCCGATGCAGCCTCTGATGGATGGGAATGCTGTAACGTCCCAAAATTGTAACCCAGTTTTATTAGTCAAAAATGTGGGCCAACAAAAACTTTTGTTAATTTTGTGTGTTTGATGTTTGTGCTTGCTTGTGTTAGTTAGTTTGCTAAAACAAAAATGTAAAGAAAAGAAAAGAAACATAATAAAAAGTTCCCACATGAAATCTTGTGACGGAAGTCACACAAAATTCATCCTGTCAAGAAAATAAAATTTTATTTTTTAAAAACAAGTTCAGAGGGGTGACATGTGATCACTCTCTCTTTGTTCTCATATTCTTTTCCCTCCCAAAAATATTTCTAAAAAAATCCTAATTTCAAATTCCATTTCTTTCTTTATCTTTCCCAAATCACAAAATGTGCCATGTTGCACATATCCAATAAATTCTAGCACCCTACCAAAAATCCATGCTTTATACTTGTGAATCAAGTATGGAATTAAATTCAAGAAATTTGAATTTAATTTTTCGTTGAGACAATTCATCGAGCACATGGTGGGCACTGCCCATGTTCATCCTCCGATCCACGAAACCGAGCTCCAATCCGTCGATTGGATGGATCCCTGCGTGGCTTGCTTGCTCCACACTCTCCCCCTCACTCCCCTCAGTCTCCAGAGCAAGAGGGAAGCGTGCCACTTGGTTGTTTTGCTCGTGGCCGCCGCCGTCCGCACGCCACCGTGCTGTCCACCCCTGGCCGTCGACGAAATCGTGCGGAGGAGGCACCCCGCTGGCCCAGCCCTGCACCCTTGCGCCCTCTCACCCTCACCGCACTCGTCTGGACGGAGATGACCGCGCCCTGACACCCTGAGGCGCCGTGCGCCAGCCGCCATGTCAACGCTCGCCAAGCTCTGGCCGCGCGTGGACACCGACGCCGATCCTCTCCTCCACGCCACCCCAGCTCGCGTGGCTCGTCTCGGACGCGCCTCTGCCACCCAGCAACCTCAGGGACACGTCCCCGTCAGCCCTCGTGGCCTGCAGCAGCCGAATCGATCCGTCCACTCCGCGGACGCGCCATGGACGCCGTGCCGTGTCGAGCTCGCTCTCGCAGCCGCGCGTGCACCCCTCTACCTCTAAACCCTAGCTAGACACCCTACGGTCGTCGCCGTGCAGCACCGCCACCAATGGCGTGCTATCCCCCTCCCTAGACCACTCCTGCGCCCTGCCCACCGCACGCCGTGGTTCGGCTATAAAAAGCCACCGCACCCGTGCCTCCACACCTCACCACCGCTCACTCCAGCACCCCTCCCTCACTCTCCACCCCTCAGTGCACCGCTAGGAGAGCGGTGACACTGCCCCGCAAGCCCAGGCCGCCTCGAGCGTCCTCGATTTCTCGCCGGAGGCGAGGAAGAGGTCGAGCACGGATAGGTCGTTGCTCGCTTCCCCTCTCCCCTCTCTGGCCCATCCTAGCCTCACCATTACCCCCGCACTTACCCGCCGCCGTTTCCCCGTGTTTGGTGCACAGACGCGGAGCAGAAGGAGCACCGGAGTTGCAGCACGGCCGTGGAGGTGGAGTTGCTCGCCGTCGCCGGAGCCGCGGCGCCGCCCGCCTGAGGTCGTCGATGACCGCGAGCTCCAGGCGCCGTTCGATTAGAAATCGACGGTAGCGTACCGGTTCGCGTGATTAGTCGCTGACTGGTGGACCCCACCCGTCAGCGTTTTAAATTTAAAACGCGCGCGCGGAACGTTCCGTTGAGTCACTGACGGGCGGACCCCACCCGTCAGGGTTTTCTTCTTTTCCAGCGTTTTAGAATTTCCAAATTCCACTGTTTTCAGTACTGGATCTAGATTAGAAATTCAATAACTTGAGTTATAGAAGTCCAATTAAATCAAACCAAACTGCTCTGGAAAGCTTATAAAATTATTTAACTCATCAAAGTGGTCTCATCTCATTTAAATAAATAATAAAAATGTATTAATAAAAATGCTCCAGAAGGTTTAAAACACTAAACCATTTGTTTCTGGAGTTATATAAATCCAAATAACTTGAAACCAATTTTGGTAACCTTGTATTAGGATCCTTTAGCTCCCCAAATTTTGGTAGAATTAATTGAGTAGTCTAAAACCCTTAGCCTTTGGTTGAATTTCAGTGCACCCTTCTGCACTAAACCAATTAGTGTGATTTATCATTAGGTCCAATTAAGCTCAAACCAATTTTGTTAGATCACTTGTAGCCAAAGTTAGTTGCCCCTAAAAGGATTTAATTTTTGGAGCAACCTAATTTGTTTGGTAGCTAAAACTTGTTTAAAAACCTTCTGAACTACAACAAATGTGTAGGGAGTTTGGTAACTCCAAATGACCCCAATCCAATTGGGTGATCTTCTACACATCAGTAGCTACCCATAGAATTTTAGTTTGAATTTTTGTGACAAACATAGATTAAATGGTGAATTAATTGGTGTACAACTAGTTTCTGCCTTAGTTTGAAAATAATTAAATAAAGATTAATTCAATTAAAATTAAAAACCATCTTGTGTTGCTTGATGTGTGCAGTAGCTAATTGTGGCATTATGATTGTAATGCTGTGTTGATGCTTGAGCTAGAGTAGTGATGGTTGTTTTGCTTGTTTAAACGTTTAGACGATACCGCTGACGATTCATCAAGGAAGGAGGTTTTGCTGAACCCGAAGATCAGGACCAGTACCACTTGTTGAGCAAGGCAAGCTACTTCACTGAGCTTGCAGTTATATACCTCTATTTTAGTCTCAAGAGTTATTCAAAGGAATCAATGATTTTTGGAAAAACCCTTTTTTAAAACAATGAAAAACTATTTTGCCACCCTATGTAGAAATATAGGGTAGTTATTTTACAACTATAGGATGGGAAAAACAATGTTTACTCAAAACCCCTTTGAAAGTACTTGAATGAAGGTGAAGTACCGAAAGGTCGGTATGAAGGTGAAGAACCAGAGAATGGTGTTGTTTCTGGAAAGAAAAATGCACATTGTGTCCTTGTACTTACATCCCCAGCCAAAAATCTGTGCGACCACATTTACCCACATATGGGCAAGGGCGTAGTCATATAATTTGCTCGTGTTAGTACTGGATGCCTCAATAACGAGGAGAACCTCGTTCCATGAGGGGATGGTCTGAGGACCTACCCCCTGACCTGGGTCCTCTTCATTGAAGTCTACCGGAAGCCGGTATGAGCGTGTCGGAGGAAGAGGATTGAAGGGCTCCCTTGGGTCCGCCGGGCAGAACTACGAGTCCCCACACTTAGTTTCTGAGGATTTGAGTGTCGGTGGAAAGTGTCGTAGCGGCAGGGTCCTATACTAGCATGAGCAAAGGACAGGCTATGGCCGGGAACTCAACTTCGCATACCTCGGTATGGCGGGACGTGGCTGACACGATGAGTGACCGGATGGGTGTGGGAAAAGCGTGCTACCTCTGCAGAGGGTAAAACTATTCGAATAGCCGAGTCCTCGGATATGGACAGTTGGGAAGAACTACTAAGGCCATGTGCAAGTTTTATAAAGTGTTGAGTTTGAAAGGAAACTGAGATGGAAAAGGTTGCTTACCTGTACCAATGAGTTGGTGTAAGGTGGTGAAGGGTTTGGAACCCTGATTGAGATTTGGTCGGACGGGAAGGATTTTTCGAGAAAAATAGCTAAAGTGGTGTTTTCTCAAAGGATGGTTATAAACTTCGTCTCACCCCTTTCCAGTAAGGATTTGAGAGTTTTCACATAAAAGTTTTAAAAATAAAACTAGTTAGTGCTTACTCTAGTTGGGGTAGTTTGCGAGTACAATCAAATGTACTCATATTGGTTTCGTCCCTGGCTATTGTCTTAGCCAGATTTCGAGGAACCCTACGTTGAAGAGGAGTTTGGCGACGTCTATGCGAACTGAGATCTTCATAAGTCAGCTGCCTGTCGGGTGTTGTTAGGATGGATTAGCCCTACTACCGTAGCTTCCGCTGAATAAAGATGATTTGGCCCTTGAAGGCACCTATGTATAATTAGGCCTGTATGGCCAGGTTTGTAAGACTTTAAACTCGGTATTGTATGGATGTAAACTTTGATATTCAGTTCGGATTATGTGCAACGACAGACTGATCACGGGATCGTTGTGTTAAGCATAATCGGGTATTTCGGACGGCTAGTCCGGGGTCCCCACAGAGCTGGTATCAGAGCCATCCTGACTTTAGGAGACCTTAGTTAACATGGGCGTTAGCTAGGAGTTACAAAAGTTAATTTCTAAAACAAGGAAGAGAAGTATTTTCGAAAATTTCTTATCTCCCCAACCCTTCCATTTATGTAAAAACCTTATACTCATTAAGAGTTGTCTTTTCTTGAACCTTAAAATTTTGCACACTTGTTACTCCATTAAGTTTACATTTGTCTCATGTCACTTAACTAACTTAAAATTTTGCTTAAACTTGTAGATGGCACCCAACGTCACCGAGTTCGTCCAAGTTAGGAAGGACGGCCTGCTGATGTTCGAGCAGGACTTGTACGAGTTGAGCCAGATTTTGGGACGCCCTGTTCCAGAGTTTGAGGGAACTCAGGTCGATTCCCTCGGTGATGGGAACCTGTCCTGGCTCATCAAGTCGTCCGTCCGAGGCAGGATTCAGCCACCCCGTTCCAAGGACTTGGTCTACTCCACGATGGACACTACTTGGGTTGACGGTCTGACCCGAGTTATGCAGAGGCTGCTAGCCCGCCTTTGTGAGGAGCACAAGGACGAGCTGGTTGGCACTCGTTTCCAGTACTTCGGGAGGCGTGACGATGATGGAAACCCCACCTACCCCGCACAGCACACCTCTTCGGCGAGTACATCACCGACATGGAGGTGCTACTTCACGACACCCAGGAGAACCTGCGCGATGCTAGACTCAAGGTTCACTTCCAGCGTAGCTCCCTCGACGATGCCCGAGTCCGTGAGACCCAGCTGAAGTGGGAGAATGATAATCTCCGCCTGAAGCTGGCCCGTCAGAGGAGGACTATCGTCAGGCTCCGCAAGACGGTAGCAGAGCAGAACGAGATGATAGACGAGATGGAGCAGCAGGCGAACGAGATGGAGGAGGAGGGCGAGGATCTCCGCAAGGAGAACAGTGCCTTCATCAGTGATGATGAGGACTACCTTGAGGAGATGGATTACGAGGAGGAGGACGACGAGGAGGAGTTAGTTGACGAGGAGGAGGAGCCGTCTGAGCCAGTTCTCGAGGAGGAGGATCCCGAGGAGCCACCCTACGACTCAGACGTTGAGATCGTCGAGCCTGAGGTTCCACCTCAGTAGTTGAGCGACGAGAGCACTACCTTAGGACTGTGTCGACCCTATGCGAGTAGAGTTTATGTGATGGTTCCTAGGAAACCATGTAGTATGTACATTAGGTGTAGTAGGATGTTGTAAGCTTGATGTGTGAACTCCTTGATGTGATGATTGTGTTGAATAAATGTGATGGTCTTGTTTGACTAGTGTTTCATCAACCACCCCCTTTGTGACTTCATCGTTAGCCAAAGCCTTTTGCCTTGCCTCTTATATCGTATCTATTCCAGGATGACGAACACTCGCCACAACCAGCACGGCACCACCACCACCGCCGGAACCACCGCTGCTCAACTGCTTGCGATCATCATGGAGGATCGCCAAGCTGCCCGGGAAGAGCGTCAAGCTCATCTCGCCGCCCTGCAGCAACTTGCCGCTGCCCACGCCAACCAGAACCACAATGGTGGCAATGGTAATGGCGACGAGGGTGGAAATCAACGCTCTACCCTGAGTGACTTCCAGAAGACCACACCGCCCACCTATTCCAAGGGACTTCACCCCCTGGAAGCAGATGACTGGATCCGCACTATTGAGAACGACCTGGAAGTTGCCTCGGTGGGAGAGAATGAGAAGGTCCTGTATGCTACCCACTACCTTGCTGGACCTGCAAGAGCTTGGTGGGAGACTACCAAGACCCTCCAGCACGCAGGTCATGTCATTACCTGGGAGGAGTTCAAGGACAAATTCCGCAAGAAGTTCATCTCTAGCGGTCTTATCGAGAGGAAGAAGGATGAGTTCCGTAAGCTAAGGCAGGCAGGCAGAGATGTGGTTGGTTATCTGGATGAGTTTACCGATCTTGCTCGGTATGCTCCTGAAGATACCGACACGGAGAAGAAGAAGATGGAGCGTTTTCTGAATGGACTCCATGATGAGATGCAATGTGCCTTGGTTGTCCAGGACTTCCGTGATCTGGAGTCACTTGTGGACAAGGCCATTCAGCTGGAGACCAAGCGCAAGTCCATGTTTGAAGGTCGCAAGAGAAGGATGAATATTCAGGAAGGTTCCAGCAGCCAGAAACCCGCACCTTCCAGCCAGCACCCAAGCCAGTTTATCGACCACCCCAGCTCCACGTCCCAACTATCCCAACCGTCCCAACAGCAACAACAATGTCCCCCGCCCAAACATCAACAACAACTACCACCCCAATGGCAACAATCGTCCCGGAGGAAACACCACACTTTTACCCCTACTGCCAGCGTTGTCTGCTTTGAATGCGGCAACAAGGGTCATTACTCCCGAGACTGCCCCAATCCCAAGAGGAATGCTCCACGCCCCAATGCCCCTGCACCTAATCCTGGACAAGGCCGAAATGGGAATGGAAATGGCAAGAATGCTGCACCCCGTGGCAATGCTGCTGTTGCAAGAGGCCGTCTGAACCACATCAACACTGAAGAAGCCCAGGAAGCGCCAGATGTTGTGCTGGGTACGTTCCTTGTCAACTCAGTACCTGCAACTGTCCTGTTTGATTCTGGTGCTACCCATTCCTTTGTTACCAAGGAGTTTGTTGTTAAGGGAGGTCTAGTCGGGATCTCTTGTCCAAACCCCTGCTTATACAAACCCCAGAGTTCCTAGTAGAGACCAAGCTGTTTTGTCCCGACGTCTCTCTTGAGATCAAAGGAGAAAACTTTCCAGCCGATCTAATCATTCTAGGAACCCAAGGCATAGATGTCATTCTGGGCATGAATTGGTTAGCAAAGTATCATGGTCGTATCGACTGCGCCAGAAGAGCAGTATCTCTCACCACAGACCAAGGAACCGAAGTGGAGTATGCATCACAAGCCAATCAATCCCAACCCGTTGTCATGAAGGTATAGCCGACCAGCTCTAGATGAGATCCGTGTTGTCCACCTATTCAAGGATGTTTTCCGGAGGAATTGCCTGGTATGCCACCAGACCGGGATATTGAGTTCGTGATTGAACTTATTCCTGGAACAGCCCCTATATCCCAGAGACCCTACCGGATGAATCCAGAGGAACTGGTGGAATTGAAAAGCAGTTAGCTGATCAGCTCAGCAAAGGTCTGATTCGCCCAAGCGCATCACCTTGGGGATCACCCATCATCTTCGTGGACAAAAGAGACGGTACCACACGTCTGTGTGTGGATTATCGCAAGCTCAATGATGTAACCATCAAGAACAAGTACCCCCTTCCCAAGATCGAGGATCTGTTCGATCAGATGAACGGAGCCCGAGTCTTTTCTAAGATCGATCTTCGGACAGGTTATCACCAGTTGAAGATTCGAGAGTCTGACATTCCCAAGACCGCCTTCACCACCGATACGGATTGTTTGAATACACCGTTATGTCCTTTGGCTTGACCAATGCCCCAGCTTATTTCATGAATCTCATGAATAAGATTTTCATGGAGTACCTCGACAAGTTCGTGGTTGTCTTCATCGATGATATCCTTATCTACTCCAAGACTGAAGAAGAGCATGCTGAACATCTGCGTGTGGTTTTGGAGACCCTCAGAGAACACAAACTGTATGCCAAACTTAGCAAGTGTGAATTTTGGCTAAGTGAAGTGGCATTCCTCGGACATGTTGTGTCTGCAGGAGGAATCTCTGTTGACCCGAGAAAATCAAAGCCATTCTAGACTGGAAATCCCCACCAGTGTAACGGAAATCCGAAGTTTTCTCGGACTAGCAGGTTATTACCGCAAGTTCGTTGAAGGATTCTCAGTATAGCCAAACCCATGACCCAGTTGTTGAAGAAGGATAAGAAGTTTGAATGGACCCAGAAGTGTGAAGATAGTTTCCAAGAACTGAAGAAGAGATTGACTTCAGCCCCAATCCTAATCATGCCAGACGTCACCAAGAGTTTCGACGTGTATTGTGATGCTTCACGTCTCGGACTTGGTTGCGTTCTGATGCAAGAAGGAAAGTTGTGTCGTACCTGTCTCGACAATTGCGACCGCATGAAGAGAATTACCCAACCCATGACCTGGAGTTAGCAGCTGTGGTTTTTGCTTTAAAAAAATGGCGACCCTATCTTGTGGGTCATCGCTGTGAGGTCTACAGATCACAAAAGTTTGAAGTACATTTTCACTCAGAAGGAGTTGAATCTGAGGCAGAGAAGGTGGATGGAATTGATTAAGGACTATGATGTCGGAATTCATTACCATCCCGGAAAAGCCAACGTAGTTGCCGATGCCTTGAGCCGGAAGCCATGCACCCTGAATACCCTAATCCAAGCAGAGCAACCACCTTGTTTAAGGAGTTCGAAGATTTCGGACTTGAATTGGTTAGCTATGGATATCTTGCCAACCTGGAGTTAGCCCCAACCCTGTTGGACCAAATCAAAGAAGCCCAGAAGGTCATGAGAGTATCGAGGATTAAAAAGAAGATATCCCTCGACAAAGCACCTGGTTTTGCCATAGATGCTGAAGGAGTTCTGAGATTCAAAGGACGCCTGTGTGCCCGATGATAAGGAACTCAAGGGTCTGATCCTAAAAGAAGCCCACAATACCCCATACTCGATCCACCCCGGAGGAACCAAGATGTACCAAGATCTTCGTGAGAAGTTTTGGTGGCATGGAATGAAGCGGGAAATTGGATCTTTCGTGGCCAAGTGTGATAATTGTCAGCGAGTCAAAGCAGAGCATCAGCGCCCTGCCGGATTGCTCCAACCCCAAGACCCCCGAGTGGAAATGGGATGAAATTGGAATGGATTTTATTACCGGACTTCCTAGGTCAAACCGAGGCCATGATTCAATCTGGGTCATAGTTGATCGATTGACCAAGGTTGCCCATTTCATTCCTGTCAACACCACTTATAGAGGGAACCAGCTAGCAGACTTGTATATTTCCAGAATAGTAAGCCTGCACGGAGTGCCTAAGAGATTGTATCTGACAGAGGCACGCAGTTCACCTCACGATTCTGGAAAGCTCTTCACGAAGCCCTCGGAACCCACTTATCATTCAGCACAGCCTATCACCCTCAGACCGGAGGACAGACGAGCGAGTAAACCAGATTCTGGAAGATATGCTTCGTGCATGTGTCCTAGCCTATGGCTCTAAATGGGAAGATTGCCTTCCGTTTGCAGAGTTTTCCTATAACAATAGTTATCAGTCCAGTCTGCAAATGGCCCCATTTGAAGCACTTTACGGCAAGAAGTGTCGTACACCCTTGAACTGGTCCGAGACCGGAGAAGGAAAAGTGTTTGGACCAGATACCCTCCGTGAAGCCGAGGAGCAAGTCCAACTTATCCGTGAACGTCTCAAAACTGCCAATCCCGTCAGAAAAGTTATGCTGATCCCAAGCGTCGTGATGTCACCTTTCAACCTGGAGATTTTGTCTATCTTCGGGTGACACCACTCAAAGGGATGCAACGTTTCCATGTCAAAGGAAAGTTGGCACCCAGATATATTGGACCTTTCAAGATTCTTGCCCGTCGCGGAGAAGTAGCCTATCAGCTAGAGTTACCCCCAGAGTTATCGGAATTTCATGACGTCTTCCACATCTCTCTGCTCCGGAAGTGTCTTGAAGTTCCTGACCAGCCGATGTTTTCAAGAACATTGACCACCAATCCATTGACCTGAACCATGATCTGACTTATCGTGAGAGACCATTCAAAATTCTCGACGAAGATATTCGTCTCACCCGGAGGAACAAGATCAAGTTTTATAAAGTCCAGTGGACTAACCACTCGAAGAGGAAGCAACTTGGGAACGTGAAGACTATCTTAGGAGCGAATTTCCCCACCTCTTTAGCACCTAAGCCCAGCCAATCTCGGGACGAGATTTATTCTAAGGGGGGAAGGATCTGTAACATCCCAAAATTGTAACCCAGTTTTATTAGTCAAAAATGTGGGCCAACAAAAACTTTTGTTATTTTGTGTGTTTGATGTTTGTGCTTGCTTGTGTTGGTTGTTTGCTAAAACAAAAATGTAAAGAAAAGAAAAGAAACATAATAAAAAGTTCCCACATGAAATCTTGTGACAAAAGTCACACAAAATTCATCCTGTCAAGAAAATAAAATTTTATTTTTTAAAACAAGTTCAGAGGGGTGACATGTGATCACTCTCTCTTTGTTCTCATATTCTTTTCCCTCCCAAAAATATTTCTAAAAATCCTAATTTCAAATTCCATTTCTTTCTTTATCTTTCCCAAATCACAAAATGTGCCATGTTGCACATATCCAATAAATTCTAGCACCCTACCAAAAATCCATGCTTTATACTTGTGAATCAAGTATGGAATTAAATTCAAGAAATTTGAATTTAATTTTCGTTGAGACAATTCATCGAGCACATGGTGGGCACTGCCCGTGTTCATCCTCCGATCCACGAAACCGAGCTCCAATCCGTCGATTGGATGGATCCCTGCGTGGCTTGCTTGCTCCACACTCTCCCCCTCACTCCCCTCAGTCTCCAGAGCAAGAGGGAAGCGTGCCACTTGGTTGTTTTGCTCGTGGCCGCCGCCGTCCGCACGCCACCGTGCTGTCCACCCCTGGCCGTCGACGAAATCGTGCGGAGGAGGCACCCCGCTGGCCCAGCCCTGCACCCTTGCGCCCTCTCACCCTCACCGCACTCGTCTGGACGGAGATGACCGCGCCCTGACACCCTGAGGCGCCGTGCGCCAGCCGCCATGTCAACGCTCGCCAAGCTCTGGCCGCGCGTGGACACCGACGCCGATCCTCTCCTCCACGCCACCCCAGCTCGCGTGGCTCGTCTGGACGCGCCTCTGCCACCCAGCAACCTCAGGGACACGTCCCCGTCAGCCCTCGTGGCCTGCAGCAGCCGAATCGATCCGTCCACTCCGCGGACGCGCCATGGACGCCGTGCCGTGTCGAGCTCGCTCTCGCAGCCGCGCGTGCACCCCTCTACCTCTAAACCCTAGCTAGACACCCTACGGTCGTCGCCGTGCAGCACCGCCACCAATGGCGTGCTATCCCCCTCCCTAGACCACTCCTGCGCCCTCCACCGCACGCCGTGGTTCGGCTATAAAAAGCCACCGCACCCGTGCCTCCACACCTCACCACCGCTCACTCCAGCACCCCTCCCTCACTCTCCACCCCTCAGTGCACCGCTAGGAGAGCGGTGACACTGCCCCGCAAGCCCAGGCCGCCTCGAGCGTCCTCGATTTCTCGCCGGAGGCGAGGAAGAGGTCGAGCACGGATAGGTCGTTGCTCGCTTCCCCTCTCCCCTCTCTGGCCCATCCTAGCCTCACCATTACCCCCGCACTTACCCGCCGCCGTTTCCCCGTGTTTGGTGCACAGACGCGGAGCAGAAGGAGCACCGGAGTTGCAGCACGGCCGTGGAGGTGGAGTTGCTCGCCGTCGCCGGAGCCGCGGCGCCGCCCGCCTGAGGTCGTCGATGACCGCGAGCTCCAGGCGCCGTTCGATTAGAAATCGACGGTAGCGTACCGGTTCGCGTGATTAGTCGCTGACTGGTGGACCCCACCCGTCAGCGTTTTAAATTTAAAACGCGCGTGCGGAACGTTCCGTTGAGTCACTGACGGGCGGACCCCACCCGTCAGGGTTTTCTTCTTTTCCAGCGTTTTAGAATTTCCAAATCCCACTGTTTTCAGTACTGGATCTAGATTAGAAATTCAATAACTTGAGTTATAGAAGTCCAATTAAATCAAACCAAACTGCTCTGGAAAGCTTATAAAATTATTTAACTCATCAAAGTGGTCTCATCTCATTTAAATAAATAATAAAAATGTATTAATAAAAATGCTCCAGAAGGTTTAAAACACTAAACCATTTGTTTCTGGAGTTATATAAATCCAAATAACTTGAAACCAATTTTGGTAACCTTGTATTAGGATCCTTTAGCTCCCCAAATTTTGGTAGAATTAATTGAGTAGTCTAAAACCCTTAGCCTTTGGTTGAATTTCAGTGCACCCTTCTGCACTAAACCAATTAGTGTGATTTATCATTAGGTCCAATTAATCTCAAACCAATTTTGTTAGATCACTTGTAGCAAAAGTTAGTTGCCCCTAAAAGGATTTAATTTTTGGAGCAACCTAATTTGTTTGGTAGCTAAAACTTGTTTAAAAACCTTCTGAACTACAACAAATGTGTAGGGAGTTTGGTAACTCCAAATGACCCCAATCCAATTGGGTGATCTTCTACACATCAGTAGCTACCCATAGAATTTTAGTTTGAATTTTTGTGACAAACATAGATTAAATGGTGAATTAATTGGTGTACAACTAGTTTCTGCCTTAGTTTGAAAATAATTAAATAAAGATTAATTCAATTAAAATTAAAAACCATCTTGTGTTGCTTGATGTGTGCAGTAGCTAATTGTGGCAATTATGAGTGTAATGCTGTGTTGATGCTTGAGCTAGAGTAGTGATGGTTGTTTTGCTTGTTTAAACGTTTAGACGATACCGCTGACGAATTCATCAAGGAAGGAGGTTTTGCTGAACCCGAAGATCAGGACCAGTACCACCTTGTTGAGCAAGGCAAGCTACTTCACTGAGCTTGCAGTGATATACCTCTATTTTAGTCTCAAGAGTTATTCAAAGGAATCAATGATTTTTGGAAAAACCCTTTTTTTTTAAACAATGAAAAACTATTTTGCCACCCTATGTAGAAATATAGGGTAGTTATTTTACAACTATAGGATGGGAAAACAATGTTTACTCAAAACCCCTTTGAAAGTACTTGAATGAAGGTGAAGTACCGAAAGGTCGGTATGAAGGTGAAGAACCAGAGAATGGTGTTGTTTCTGGAAAGAAAAATGCACATTGTGTCCTTGTACTTACATCCCCAGCCAAAAATCTGTGCGACCACATTTACCCACATATGGGCAAGGGCGTAGTCATATAATTTGCTCGTGTTAGTACTGGATGCCTCAATAATGAGGAGAACCTCGTTCCATGAGGGGATGGTCTGAGGACCTACCCCCTGACCTGGGTCCTCTTCATTGAAGTCTACCGGAAGCCGGTATGAGCGTGTCGGAGGAAGAGGATTGAAGGGCTCCCTTGGGTCCGGGGCAGAACTACGAGTCCCCACACTTAGTTTCTGAGGATTTGAGTGTCGGTGGAAAGTGTCGTAGCGGCAGGGTCCTGTACTAGCATGAGCAAAGGATAGGCTATGGCCGGGAACTCAACTTCGCATACCTCCGGTATGGCGGGACGTGGCTGACACGATGAGTGACCGGATGGGTGTGGGAAAAGCGTGCTACCTCTGCAGAGGGTAAAACTATTCGAATAGCCGAGTCCTCGGATATGGACAGTTGGGAAGAACTACTAAGGCCATGTGCAAGTTTTATAAAGTGTTGAGTTTGAAAGGAAACTGAGATGGAAAAGGTTGCTTACCTGTACCAATGAGTTGGTGTAAGGTGGTGAAGGGTTTGGAACCCTGATTGAGATTTGGTCGGACCGGGAAGGATTTTTCGAGAAAAATAGCTAAAGTGGTGTTTTCTCAAAGGATGGTTATAAACTTCGTCTCACCCCTTTCCAGTAAGGATTTGAGAGTTTTCACATAAAAGTTGTTAAAAAAATAAAACTAGTTAGTGCTTACTCTAGTTGGGGTAGTTTGCGAGTACAATCAAATGTACTCATATTGGTTTCATCCCTGGCTATTGTCTTAGCCAGATTTCGAGGAACCCTACGTTGAAGGAGTTTGGCGACGTCTATGCGAACTGAGATCTTCATAAGTCAGCTGCCTGTCGGGTGTTGTTAGGATGGATTAGCCCTACTACCGTAGCTTCCGCTGAATAAAGATGATTTGGCCCCTGAAGGCACCTATGTATAATTAGGCCTGTATGGCCAGGTTTGTAAGACTTTAAACTCGGTATTGTATGGATGTAAACTTTGATATTCAGTTCGGATTATGTGCAACGACAGACTGATCACGGGATCGTTGTGTTAAGCATAATCGGGTATTTCGGACGGCTAGTCCGGGGTCCCCACAAATGCCCGGAACAGGAGGAATCCGATGAACAATCGCAACAACGGACCGAGGTTTGATAACCGTCAAGAGTTCGGGCAAAAGAGTTGAGAACCAGATTTCCGAGTTAATGCTGTAAACCCAAGTCAGTCCGGACCTGGAGGCGCCCAGAAACCGAAGACTGAGGGTCAGGCATGGACTCCGAACCAGAACCAGAGCCAGGGCGGTGGTGCGAAGCAGTGGCAGGAGGCCGGACCACCTGTGACTTACGAGTCATTGGTGAATGGGCCATGTATCTATCATGGCAGGAATGGCAAAACACCCAACCATACCACACTGCAGTGTAGCTTTCATCACCGAACCGCTGCAGAAGGGGCGAAAGCTGGGACAAACCGGAGTGGGCCACCGAACCAATGGCGTAGACCCAATATCCGAACGCGCAGCTGCAGCATAAACCGACCATAGCGGCGCAGAATCAGAGCTTAACCGGAGCAAATTCAACCCGGTGCATGCGGCCCAAAACCAGAAGATGGTGCAGGCGAAACCGGTGAATGCAGTGAGTGCCCAGGGCAACAACAACAACGGTGGTGCCGGCCAAAGCCAAACGTGGTCCTTTGAGAATCAGCGATATGAGAACCCCGGTAATGATTATAGGGAAGTACATCAGAGTTACGTGGTGTTTGTGACTGAGTCAACTGATAAGAAGAGTATGCTGAGGCGTGCCAAGGAGGTGAATGCAGTAACTCCAGCAGTGGTGAAATACATTAATTGGTCCGAGCAAGAGATCACTTGGAGCAGGCAAGATACACCTCGGATCATGCCGAGCCCTGGAAACTATGCACTGGTGTTGATCCGACGTTCTGTGGGCCGACCAACAATGTGAGATTCACCCGAGTCTTGGTGGACAATGGGAGTGCCATAAATATCATGTACCGAGACACAATGGTCAAGCTGGGATACACACCGAACCAGTTGCAGCCTAGCAGCCATTGGCGAAGTTACTGGCTTCATCATGGAAGTGCTGCATCCGGACTGGATATCTAATCCAGTCCTCGTGGAGAAAAAGAAGGACGAACCGGCGATAGTCAAGGTGTGGCGCATGTGCATTGACTTCACCAACCTGAACAAGGCGTCCCGAAGGATCCCTTTCCTTTACCTCGGATTGATCAAGTGATCGATTCTACGGCTGGATGTGAGCTGTTGTCTTTTATCGATGCATATTCTTGTTTTCACCAGATTCCACTGAACACTGATGATCAAATAAAGACTGCCTTTATTACCCGTACGGGGCGTATTGCTATCGTGTCATGTGTTTCGGTTTGAGAAATGCCGAGGCAACTTATCAAAGGTGTATGCAGAAGTGCTTACACTCTCAAATGGGCAAGAATGTGCAAGTGTATGTTGATGACATTATTATCAAACTAAAAAGAAGCATACTCTCATCGAAGACCTCGAAGAGACATTTGCAAACTTAAGAAAGTATCGGTTGAAACTTAACCCGGACAAGTGCACCTTTGGTGTCCCGGCTGGAAAATTGCTCGGTTTCCTCGTATCAAGCCGAGGTATAGAGGTTAACCCGGCTAAGATCCGAGCGATCGAAAGAATGAATTTGCCGAACTGTTTAAAAGATGTGCAGAAGTTCACGGGATGCCTTGCGTCTTTAAGTCGGTTTGTAAGTCGGCTAGGAGAAAAACCTTACCATTGTATCAACTTATGAAGAAAAGTACCAGTTTCACTTGGACCCGCAGCGCGACGCGGCGTTCAATGAGCTGAAGAAGATGTTGTCCACTGCTCCGGTGTTGGCGTCCCTTTGCAGAATGAACCGATGTTGATATACATTGCGGCTACAAACCGGGTCGTGAGTGTTGCAGTGGTGGTGGAGCGAGACGAAGGAGGCAAATCGGTGCAGAGACCAATCTACTACCTGAGCGAGGTGATATCCACGTCGAAGCAAAACTACCCCACTACCAGAAGATGACGTACGGAGTATACCTGGCGGTTAAGAAGCTGAAGCATTACTTCCAAGAGCATCCCATGATGGTGGTATGTGATGCTCCAATCTCGGAGATCATCGGATGCAAGGACGCAACTGGGCGAGTTGCCAAATGGGCGATCGAGGTATCTCCATATACTCCGCATTATGAAAGGCGATATGGAATCAAGTCGCAGGCGCTACCGGACTTTTTATGCGATTGGGCCGAGATGCAATATGAGCGCCCTTGCCGGACTATAATTATTGGAAGATGCACTTTGATGGGTCCAAGACCAAGGTCGGATTAGGTGCCGGCATAGTCTTAACCTCGCCGAAGCAAGACCAGTTGAAGTATGTGCTGCAAATCCATTCTCGGCGTCGAACAACGTGGCGGAGTATGAGGCCCTGATCCATGGGCTCAAGGTGGCAAAAGGAGATAATTGTCCAGCGTATAGAATGCTTCGGCGATTCAGCTTTGGTGGTGCATCAATCCACCGGCACTTGGGATGCATTGGATGTGAACATGGAGTTGTATCGGTTTCATGTGCAAAAGGTGTCTGGATTCTTCGAAGGATGTGAGTACAAGCACATACCTCGGGGGAGAATGAAGCCGCCGACGTATTGTCAAAGCTCGGTTCATCCAAAGAACCGGTGCCACCGAGGATAGCACTGAACCATTTGAGAACTCCTTCAATCAAGCCTTCTCCCGACTCCGAGTCAATTTTCTTACCACAAATTCGGAGTCTGAGACTATTCCTATGGAGGTAGACGTCGGATGCGTTTGGCCGGACTCGGGGACTGCTTCGCAGTATCCGAGGACTGATGGAGCTTTTCCTATGGAGTTAGATGATGGGAACTTCGGGTCTGACCCGGGGACTTCGCACCAACACTCGGGGACTGGCCGAGCAATGGTGGAGGAAATCATGAAGGAGATCATGGCGACCGAACCAATGGAGATAGATGAGAGGCTTTTTCCTCTGCACCCAGTGCCGGAATGGGCGGAGCAGATCATGAATTTCATAGCCGATGGAAATTTGCAAGTGACACAACCGAGGCAAGGAGAATCCAGAGGAGAGCTAAGGGATACACCATCATCAACAAGGAGCTATACAAGAGAAGTGTGACCGAGTGTTGCAGCGATGTGTCGAACCAGCTGAAGGCAAGGAGATGCTTTTAGAGATCCACCAAGGAGAATGTGGACATCATTGCAGCACAAGAGCTCTGGTGGCCAAGGTGTTCCGGCACGGTTTTATTGGCCCACCGCCAATGCCGATGCAGAAGATATAGTTCGGAAATGTGAAGGGTGCCAAAGGTTCGCCAAGCAGTAGCACATGCCAGCTTCGGCGCTCAAGACCATTCCTATCACGTGGCCCTTTGCAGTTTGGTGTCTGGACATGGTGGGAGAATTCAAGCCAGCCCGAGGCAATATGACTCACATACTGGTGATGGTGGACAAATTCACTAAGTGGGTCGAGGTGAAGCCAATCCGAAAGGTGGATGGTCATACGGCAGTGACCTTTTTGAAGGAAATAATCCTGAGATATGGATATCCTCATAGTATCATTACAGACAACGGCACGAACTTTGTTGTCGGAGTGTTTGCTCGGTTCTGCATGAGTAAGGGAATTCGACTTGATGTAGCCTCGGTGGCTCATCCAAGGCTAATGGGCAAGTAAAAGGTCAAATGCATTGGTATTGGCCGAATCAAAGCTCGGCTAGTAGAACCACTGTTGAAACA